>OY294024.1:10324949-10744562 GCA_958510785.1 Exephanes ischioxanthus | reverse complement strand
TAACCCGAGGATTTGTAGTAATCAGTGAGTCTTCTAAGGCAGCACCCAAACATTCGTGCAGAAGTAATACCTTCTTGCAATTTAAAACCTATCCGGGAATAAAAGATCCTTCTCTGCTCCATAAAAAAAACAAAACATAATAACAATTGACAGTATATGGCGTATAGAACTTGTATGCGCAGGGCACGATTGTTCAGATGTGTAATAAACCGATTCTCGCATATTATTAGACTGTGAAATGTGTGGTACCAGGAGCGAAGCGTGATGACTACAAAGTCACGTTTGTAAGAACGATGTCGCTATCGGTTCTCCGAGTAGACACGTTATTACTTAATCTCGAAAATCCTTTTACCGCGATCACAATAGACACTAATTGAGCGTCGTTCTCGCAACTCGAATTGCGATAAGACGCTCTTATAGTATTCAGTGAGTCTTCCAAGGTAGCACTCAAGCAGTCGTGCAGAAGTAATACCTTCATGCAATTCAAAAACCATCCGGGAATGAAACATCCTTCTCTGGTCCATAAAAATAAACATAATAACAATTGACAGTTTATGGCGCATATAAATAATATGCATGCGCGGGGCACGATTGCTCGGAAGCGTAATAAACCGCCTGTCGCATATTATTAAACTGTAAAATTCTTGGTACACGCAGTGGAGAGATATGACCACAATGTCAAGTTTGTACGGACGTAGTCGTTATCGGTTCGCCGAGTAGACACATTATCACTTAATCACGAAAATCCTTTTACTGCGATCACAATAGACACTAATTGAGCGCTAAACAAAGACGCGCCGCCTGTCGGATACCACTACATTGTCGCTGTACTTTCACCGGGGCTTAATTGATAACGGAAAAAGTCGCCAGTGTTGTCGACAGCACTTGAATGGCCGTCGCAGCCCCAAAGGGTTAATGATCCCTCGGGCTTTAAGCACCGTCGTCGTCGTCGTCGGCAATGTCGTCGTTCTTCCTGGCCCGGTCTATTCACGGATGAAAGAGAGAGAGAGTCCGTCGAGAGAGACTTTGTTGGTGTATTGTCGACGGCCCAGAGGGTTAGGCGCCCACCACCTCTGGCAGCCTAACCCCCATAGTGGCGACTACAGTAGAGTGTCTCTTAATGATCCTCGCCGCCGCATGCCGACTGTACGTGCAATTTGCATCAGGTGTCTTCACTGGATGTTCCAGAGTTCTCTTCAATGCGGTCAAACCTCAATCCAGATGAGACTCTGCCGTAGCTGAAAAAAAAACATGTCTGGCGTATCTGGTATTCACAGATATTTATAGACTGAGAGAAGGATCTCGGAAAAAGTACCAAGTCACGTGGTAAATTTCGAAACATGGCACACCAGCGCTGCTACTAGCGATACGTGAAATTTTCGCACGGGCCATAGCAACTTATACCCAATTTATGTGGTCATTTTTTCCATTACTATATTTCCTAGTAAGAAGAACTTCTATTCTAGCAAAAATTACGTGATATTCAGGTAATATTTGCGATTGCGAAAATTACCATATTTTTCCGAGCACACGCACGTAAAATTCCGGTTCCCTTTCCTGTGAAGTGAGCGCGGAAAGGCACTTTTTTACATCGCGTGCGAGAAAAATAGTGCGCATGCCCACAAACGTAATATGGCATTTTTTCTCGATCTAGTACGAGAAAGCGCCTTTCTGTGAATTTATTACGAAAAATTATGTGAATGGCAATGGCGCATCAAAGTGGAGTGCTGACTCGCATTTCACAATCGTCAAGAACTGCCTTTCTACGCCCTTGCCATACAAATAACTTTTCTACCAGAATGTGTCAAATTTAATACAAAAAAAAAAAAAAATGTTCGCCAGAATGTCGCTGCAGTTTCCACATACCCGAAAGTCCCCTCGCCTTTTACCAGATTTATGGTAATTCCTATCAGATCCTTCTCCGACTATAGGTCGTGTTTAGCACTTATCTTCCTCGCCACGATATTTCCTGACCTCCGAACTGGTATCCCATTATAAGCATAGCCCCTGACTCTGGACCGGAAGGTCTGCAGCCGAGGGTCGCGTCCAGCGAGGGAAAACCTATTTCCTCGTTTCTTCGTTTGAGAAATGATCGTTCCCGTCCGTCGTCAGTCTCTGCTTTTTGGCCCACCGTCTGCCGAGAACGGAAGTTCGCACGGGACGGAGACAGGAGCAGTTTGAATAATAGATGTACATGGCCAGCGATGGGAGTGTTACATGAACGAGGAAACTCGACCGACTCCCCAGCGAAAAATCTAACGTCGCTGCGGTATTTATCCTCGTCCACCTCCGACTCTCACGGACTCCAACCGATTTTATTTCGCATGTCGGATACATCGACGGCGATTCGTCAGACCGTCGATCATCTCCTCATCTTCCCCACCGTTCATCCATCTCCGTGTCTTACGCAGACGATCCACAGGAGCGAATAACACTTCGTCGAACGTCGACCGATTTATATTGCCGTTCCCGATCTCGTCGAATAACCGATACATCCTCGTTGTCTCCTCCACGATACGCGGCCGATCCTGACCAAACGCCAGCCTAATTCAGGAACTAGACAGTTTCGGGTGGCTCGTATCGTTCGCTCGTACGTTCCCAGCGGGACACGCTTCAAGGAATCTCACATATCGGCCACCGGTGAACCGCGAAGCACGACGATCCGAACGCGCCCCTGTGGACTTGCGCACTCCGCAAGAACAACCCGAGGTGGCAAGAATTGAGGTCGTCGGTACGGAGAACCCGAGAATTTGTGTGGTTACCGGTGAGCATATGTGCGTGTGAGATGGTAGCCAATCACCTTAATGATAATTTACGATCGGGGCGTAAACGTGTCTCAGCCGGAATTGATTTGTTTACTCCCGAAGGATCCTCACGCGATATCGCGCCGCGCCGGATGATAAACCCCAGGCTCCCGCTGCACACGGGTGGCCCACTGTGTGCGACCGGTGCGCCGTACCATTTATTATTTTTCATCTTTTGTTCTCACTCGCTCGCTACTTCTTGTTCCTTCCATGTGCCACCTCCCCACCCCCCCCCCCCCCCCCCCCCCCCCCCCCCCCCGCTCTCACGTACGCATCGTTCTTCACGTCTTCTGCCACGGTTCATACCGCACTTTTACAACGTCTTCGTATTCGAGAATTTATTATTATTTTCGACAATAGCTTCTCGCTTTCCGCGATAGGGTATGCAAAGTCGACGACGGTTGTGAGGACGTAGGCATTTATATAGGGGAGAGCGGGGCGAAATGGGACAGTGGGGGAAAAATGCAATTTTCTGATCATTTTTAGGTGTCCCATTTTGTCCCATCGATACATCTGGATTTTCTGTCCTGTTTTGTCTCATTGTCTCGTCCAAAAGTGATTGGAATGTTGCCTCTTGCCCCATTGTTCCGTTTTACCCCACTGTCCCATTTTGCTCCGCTCTTCCCTACATTACTGTGGTACGTTACAAACTTCAGCATTGATCGGCGCGGCGAGAATTCTATAATTACCGAAGTGTCAATTAGGGATTTGGGTGACCCTCTGCGCACCGGTGGCCCTTTGTGTGCGGTGCGCCGTACCATTTGTTATTGTCATCCTTTGTGCTCAATCGCTCGCTACTTCTTGTTCCCCTCGGTACGCATCGTTTTTCACATCTTCTGCGACGGCTCATAGGGAAGATTGGGGAAAAATGGGACAACGGGGCAAAACGCAATTTTCCAATCATCTGTGTATTGGACAGTGGGGCAAAATGGGACAGTGGGGCAAAACGCAATTTTCCAATAATCTGTGTATTGGGCAGTGGGGCAAAATGGGACAGTAGGACAAAACGCAATTTTTCAATATTCTGTGTATAGGACAGTGGGGCAAAAAGGGACGGTAAAACAGGATGTATCGACGGGGCAAAATGAGCCCAAAAATTATTTTGCCCAGTGTCCCGTCTTGCCCAACTGCCCCCTACCGCATTTTTACAACGTCTTCGTATGCGAGAATGTTTTTATTATTTTTGACGATACCTCTTTGACTTTTGACGGTCCCGTCCCGCGATACAGCTCACGTCTGCAAGTCCACCAAGGTTCTAAGGACGTCGTTTTTATTTTATTTATATACGTTACCGTGGCATTTCTTTTGCAAACTTCAATTACTCGTAAACTTTAGCATTGATCGGCTCACCGCAAAATCTGTAATAGTCGAAGTGTCAGTTAGGGATTTTTTTTTCAGCCGTTGCATACCGGTCGCCCACGGTGTGCGAGCTGTACACCGTACCATTTATTATTTTCATATTTTGTTCTCCCTCGCTCGCTCCATGCGACCCGTACGCATCGTTTTTACGTCTTCTGCCACGGTTTATACCGCACTTTTACAACGTCTTCGTATTCGAGCATTTTTTTATTTTTATTTTTTGACAACACGTCATCACGTCATGCGATACGGCTCACGTATGCACAGTCCGCCAAGCTTGTGATGGCGGACATGGTATTTTTTTTTTTTTTTTTTTTTGCGAACTTCAGTTGCTCGTAAACTTTAGCATTGAGAGCATCATTCTTCACGTCTTCTGCCACGGTTTATACCGCATTTTTACAACGTCTTCATATTGGAGTATATTTTATTTTTATTTTTGACAATGCCTCGTCACGCCTCGCAAAACGGCTCAAACAGTAAAAAAAAGTTTGTACTTTTTACAACAACTTATTGTCGACAAACGTCCACAATTTTTTATCTGTTAATTTTCGGATCGCACCAACCGGCTCTAGTTTCAGAAAAAAGATACAAACTAAATTTGTTAACGACACGAGAGATAAAAGTGGAGATTTGCAGTATTCAAACCTGATAAAACAAGCTTGTCACTTATTTAACAAAATTATTTTTAAGAAAATTCGTATTCCGATTTTTCGAAATTATTTCTTACTGTGCACGTATGCAAAGTCCACCAAAGTTGCAAGGACTTAGTAATTTATGTACCTTACCGTGGAATTTTTTCCGCAAACTTCAATTACTCGTTAACTCTAGCATTGATCGGTTCAGCGCGAAATCTATAATTATCAAAGTGTCAATTAGGGATTTAATGAGATCGGCTGGCGGTCTGACCCAACACGGATTCCATCCACTGACAAGTTAATCCATCTTTAATTTACTCTCAATATTAACTTTGCTTCCATATTAATTACACCGTCGTCATATCGGGCGATAAAAAAAGAACTGCGAAGAATTTTCAAGCACTCGCAATTTCAGAAAATTATTTTATCGGTGGAGCGATATTCCAGCGAGCGCCGCATTACGGTACAGCGGCCCTGTGCATTAACGTTGGACGTAATGTAATAAACGAGATGTTCGTCCTTGTGAGTTTGTCGTCAAACTTGCAAGAGTCCCCCCCCCCCCCCCCCTCCCTCGCTTGCCGCGGTACGTAATTGGCTGACTATATACATAGCCCTCTTATTTTATAAGGCATTTTGCTTCACATCACGTACGCACTACGACGAAACTGTGATTAACTTTGGGAAAATATTCCTGTGACGAATAAACGAGATAAGTCGTGCAGGGAGAAATCTCAATCGGATTCAAACGATGCATTCACACGGTACAAAATAATTTCGTTTCATTGGAACACGAAGTTTCGTCAAAGTAATTTTGTTAAGTAAATGACAAACTCATTTCTTCAAGTTCGAACTTTTGTTCGTAAAGCTAGAGCCGTTCGGTGCGACCTGAAAATTAATAAATAAAAAATTGTGGACGTTTGTGGAGAATAAGTTGTTATAAAAAGTACAAACTTTTTTTTTTCTGCGCACCATATGGTCATCACACACACCACTCGTGTTTTTTTCACCTTAATGTACCGGTACTGAGAGTTTTTATGCATAAATTCGTATATTAAGATTCATGTACAATTGTGATGAAAAATGAAGGCACAGAATATTTAAAAACTTTATAAATACTTTACTTTTAATAATTTACTTTGATTTCCCTCTAAAAGTCCACTAATTTTTCACGACAATTGTACATTAAATTTAATGTACCAGTTTTTGCATTAAAGCTTCCGGTCCGGTGCATTAAATTTGCAATTTTTCTTTCAGGGTTCACCGGAAAAACTTTTCGCGTTTTTCAGAATCGAGCACGAGAGATGATATTTGCGTATGATTAATAAACCCAATATTCAATAATACCTTAGCTAAGTTAAAAGGAGATTATAGTACTGTCACTATTTTTTAGCTTTTTTTTAACGCAAATATGAAAGTAGTTGTAAGACACGTTTGTATTTTGCGAATAGGTTAAGGAGAAAACCGTTGATAAACAAACAAACAAAGGAGATTAATAAACAAACAAACAAAGCTACGACATACGCGACGACGGTCTGGCACTTTTACAAGCAGCGACTGAAGCACTTTCGTGGCTGCGTTGATTATACAGGAACTGGAGGATGTCTCTATAGATTGTTATGAACCTTGGTCTGGGGCATCTGCATATCTCTTCCTCGCTCCCTTTTTCGGTTCTCCTTACACTTCCAATTTCACACCATTGCTGGTTCGCTCCCCCCTTCGCTTGTTTCATTTCACGCGAACAAAACAAATAAATTTTGCATCTACAAATAAATTTAAACTTCAACGGGGCTCCGATGGAGAAAGTAGAAGTAAATTGGAAGCATATCGCAGCCGGTTAGTTCATCGCGGTGTTGCCTCTACTGAAAAAAAAAAAAAAAAAAAAAAAAACAGTACTACAAGTCGGGCGAATAATGCGAACAGACCGGAAACGAGGTAGGAAGACAGACGGAGGTAAAACCGTGAGAGCATTCAATGAAACTTTACCTTTGTCCAAAGAGTGCTCTTTGCGACATTTCTCAACCTTCGAGCGACACAACTCGGCTTGCTTGAATCATTTAGGTTCTGTACAACGTCACGTGTACTTTCCCAGACTACTCGAGGGCGAAACTTTTCTCGGGGTATCGTCTCGCCAAATTCGCTTTGGGTAATCCTGACGCGCCGGGAAGGGGTGTCGAGAGCTACGCAACCTGGCGGGGTCCAGAATTCATGCCGAAATAAGTTTTGATGAACGGAGGCTCTTTTTCTCATTAAGGTTTTTTATTTATTTTTTGCCCCAAGAGGAAAGAAAATTGCGCTTGAGGTATTTTCCGACCGGAAGTGACGTCACACCGGTCGAAAAATGAGATTCTCACACCGGATGTGACGTATTTCCGTTCGAAAAATAAGATTTTCAACCAGAAGTGACGTTTTTTCGGTGTGACGTCACATCCGATCGAAAAATATAATTTTTAAACGGGAAGTGACGTCATTCGATGTGACGGCACTTCCGGTCGAAAAATGATATTTACAAACCGGAAGTGACGCATTTCCGGTCTTGCGTCACTTCCGGTCGAAAAATGATATTTTCAAACCGGAAGTGACGCATTTCCGGTGTGACGTCACTTTCGACCTAAAAATGCAATTCCCGAACAGGAAGTAATGTATTGCCGGTAAATGTCTGGTAACATAAATTTCCAGTATCTAAATTTCTATTTCATCTTTAATTAGAACCAGCGATGATAACGATGAAACATTCACGCGGAGGAATTGGCAACAACCCTATGAACACTGTAATTCGTTTGTGACCACGTTCGATACTGCTCAAAGCTTCTCGACGTTTCCCTCCACCGTTCGGAGGAGTGACTCTCTCCGGTTAATTAGTACCGACGTATAATTAAAGCGAAGCGGTAGTTCAGCCGGTTGTAGGCGTGCGTTTAAATACACCCAGCTCGCCTCACCTTACTGGCAGAGATAAATTGCCATCAATGAATGCCAATTGCTCGGGTGACAACAGGGACACCGTGCACGACAGCGAACTGGAATTAACACGCGATATATAAGCTGACGGAGAAAGCTGGATATCGAGATGCTCGAGTCAAGCTCCCTGGAATCGTCTTAAGCTGGAGATTCGACGACCAGCTGGCCGATAACGCCGGAGGTCCAGCCCTCTCTCGCCCCTTCATCCCTGCTTTCAAGGATCATGATTAATCCGATTTTCGATCGGCGGAGCTCGGGTGAGCGGATATGTCCGTACGACATTCGTTCAACCAGCGTGGTTATTTGAGATCTAATATTGTCGAGTAATCCTCCGACAATCAATTTAATTCGTAATTGTAAAAGCTTATTTTTGTCGTGTCTCTTGTCACCTGAATGCGTTGCTTTGCATTGACCAATGTGGAGCACGAATGCCGAAAGCAGAAAATACGATAAAGTTCATTCGCGGAACGTTTTAAAGATTCGTGCAAATGTTCAATGAACTTCGGCTTGGTTGTTTTTCGGCCACTCCAGATTTTATAATTATTATTTTAGTTCCCTCTCCCGTTCGCCTCGCGCGTCCGGTAAGCTTCGCAGTGACATTTATTTAAGGTTCTTCGAATGTCTGTTTGCGAGCGAGTGTGAGGCGATGTCGTTAATCGAATGTACGGAAAAAAATAAAATTGAGGGTGGCGCGTCGGTACCCGAATTACTTTTCTCTCTTACCACTCGGGAAGTAGATTGACGCATAAATGATGAATTAAACAAACCGGAGAGTAGGGAGTTCAAAGAGTTTTGTAATCACTACGCCGCTGTGCGGAGGAACGACGGAGGCTCTCGGGGTGAGAGATAGAGTTTCGAAAGCTTACTTTCGAAGACTTTGCGAACTTTTCACTGCAAATTCATTTACCGGTTCGTATCTCAGTCGGGAGTAGTGGTGGCTCACTCCGAGTATTGCTATTCGTTCTTCCGTCGGTGAACGGACAGGCTTAATTGCTGGAATTTTCCGTTTTATTTACTTCTCAGTTATGGTATAGCTCGACCTAGGGGGCTGAACTGAATATTATCACTCAAAGTTCTATATTCTATCCTCTAATCTATAAATATTCTAAAATATGAAAATTAAAGAAACATAAACTACACGGTTAAAAATAATTTCGTAATATCGGAATGCGAAGTTTCGTAAAAATAATTTTGTTAAATAAATCTCTCTATTATTTGAGATTTTTTTTGTGATTCAAGAAATATAACGCTTTGAATTCTTATTGATCCGCAAAGTTCGCAGGACCTCCCACTAAATGCCCAAGGTTTCCCATCCAAGGCACTTCTCTTTCGTTACCTCTGGCGGTCGCGTTGCTGATAGTAAATCCTCCCGATGGAACGAATCGCTCCCAGCTTCCCCTAAAAGTCGAAGTTGTTCAACGGCAGTCCGCTCCTCGGGAACACGTCTTCGTGGGCGAAACCGTTGGACCGCGGAGCTTTTCATCCGCGCGATGCTTTCACGGTGGGCAAAGAAAAGGACCTGTGCGGCCTTGAAACTCTCAAAGGAACCACCGACGCCCGTGAATAGAAGCTGTGTGACCAGGGTGAGTTTGCTCCCGGGTCTCGCACAATCAAAGAATGCGCGGCTCTTCGCCCCTTTGAGAAGCCAACATCGAACACGTCGATGGATGAATCGAAGGCAAAATAAACTATGAAGAGTTGGTCCATTCTCTTTTCCCTCACGTACTTCGATACCTCTCTTTGGAAAACTATAAAGGCTCTCTATAAAGAAAAAAAAAAAAACCCATCCGGGGCAAAACAACACCAGCATCGCTTACCACAACGTGCACTTCGCCGTTTCGCTTCGCGTCCGGTAGCCATCCGGTATTCGCCATGCGGCCCCTATCAAGATCCATAAATCCACGACTCTCCCGCGGAATTACCGAGAGTCTCTTAGTCCGGCAAACGTTAAAATGGTTGGAGCAATAGCGGGAGCGTGTATTACCGGCCGAAAGAGGATAAGGAAGTGGTGCGGAGTGATGCTAGGCCTCCACCCGCGAAGGCATTCACCGCCAATTAGTGGAGTAAGCCGGAGGTTCATTCATCTTGTACGAAGACCCGCAGAGACTGTGGGGGATAGGCCGAGGGCGCAAGTTGATCCACCGCTACATTTCCCGTTCTGTCGCGGCTGCCTACTTAGCCCGGATACTTAATCGTCACCGCGGAGACACCCAACCTTAGCGTTCCATCCTCGGGGCTGAAAGGTCGAGGACTCCGGGCACGCGATCGCTTGATGCTTCCGGTGGCAAGAGAAATGCCGATCCCATGCCTACGATAAATAGGAACACAGCGGTCTCCACCGCATTACGTCAGCGCAAACGGATTCCGCATGCTCCTCATACATCGCGCCCAATGTACGACATACGTGTCCGTAATGCAGCACCTGGATTCTCCATATGCACTGCACCCTTAGCGCCATCACCGGAAGCCTCTTACACGATTAGACGTTCGACACTTCGGTGCTGTCCCCAATATGCGGTTGTCGATTCGATATAATCGAGCTCGGCATGCGAGGTACGTTTGCGCAAAGCGGAGTAAGTACACCGTCACCGAGGGAATTCCACCGCGTTCGTTATACGTGAGGGTTGTGTGCGGGTCATAGCTTTGGCACCGCGATGGATACGAGAATGTAGGTGCCCCAGGTGCACCACGGACAAGAGCTTTCTATCCCTGTACCGGCGTTCTCACTCACATAAGCAATGTTTACTGGCGCCGCGGCGTGGCCGGAGGTAGTATACTACAGGACCCGCGTGCCTCGAGCAGAGCCTCAGAGCCGCCAGCTTGCAGCGAAGCACTGTATTGACTTTGTCTCTTGTCGTCGGCGAGTTTGTGCCCGGTGATGTTCGGGATGTTGCCCGGTCACGCCACAACAGTAAGACGCAACGCAAACGCCTTGGGTAACGGCCCTACCACACGTACGCATCGGACGCTGCAGGAAACAGGCACACGCTCCACACAACTGCACGGTCCTATCGAACGTCCACCGGCGCGGATCGGGCAGTATCGGTATCAGGCAGAGGTCAGACCGCGTACGTGTTGGGTTCGTACGACGGTGCAGGCGGGCGTGTACTAAGTAGTGGGATATCCTACGTGGGTGCTTGAAAGCTTCAAGGTACTGCCAACCCCCAATGGAGGAGAGTACAGGGTATACCTGATGGTCCCGGAGCAATTCTGTACTTAGGCGCGGTGCCTCCTTCTCCGACGCCTTGCCGCTTGTGCAGAAATTCGCTCCACCGTACCGAGCTTCTGTACCCGCTGCCACGTGTCACGTCTAACGTACCGTTAATTGAGAGGGTTGTTACGTCGACAGTGAATTTGGAATGCCGATCGATAACGTGTCGTGCCCCGACGGCGGTCCTAGACTGCGAATGGGAAATGAGCTGAATTCCCTATGCGGACGACATTGTCCTGGATGTAGTGACGACGGTGCCGTTTTTCTGGATGACTGCAGTTCTGCGTGAGTTAGTCGTCATCCAGACGGTCGTTGGTGAGGCATGCGGTATCCGACTTTATAACGTAGATCGCCTAGTTTTCATAGCAAACAATCAGGAGGATTATTATAGATATTCGCTAAAAATGGGAAATGAGCTGAATTCCCTATGTGGACATCATTGTCCTGGATGTAGTCGACAACGGTGCAATTTTTCTAGATGACTGCAGCTCTGTTGGCAAGGCGTGCGGTACCCGACTTTATAACACAGAAATCGCCCAGTTTTCGTAACAAACAATAAAGAGGGTTATTATAGACGCTCGCTGGAAATGTGGCAAGAAAGTTTTCAGTGGCCCACTCTTAAACGATAAGAGTATCGCCCGCAGACTCGGTTATTTGTATGTAGAGAGGGTGCCCACTTGGTTCGCTGACCTCACCAAGGTAACGATTCGGGCTGAACCTCGCGGCGGTCCCCGCATCTACGCATTTCGAGTGAACCGCAATATGCCTGTCCCGAAATTCTCTACTCGGCACACGTTCCCTACAGTTTGCTCGACTGTTTACGAAGCTCCTTGTACTTTATGTACCGAGGATATATAGCACGGTCCGAAGAGCACTCAGGTCCATCTCACGGCTCGGCGTGCCTCATAGCGAACCCGGGCTTCACCTATGCCGCAATGCTCCGACCGATTGAACACAAACCAACCCTCGAACCTCTCATTCCACGGAAACGAAACGATCGTGGAAGATTGCGGAAATTGCCGGGGCTATACGTGGATAACAATTGCCAAGATTGAAACCGCTCGCACAGACCGAAATAAATGAAAGTAAAGCGAGGTTAAGAATGGCGGGTGGGCACTGAGAAAGAGATCCGGATTAAGAGCATCCGCTCCGAGCGGTCTAAATTCTTTCGCTCCTCGTTCAAAGCATCCCAATTGAAGTAAACAAAATGAGCATTTTAGTTAACGATCTACGTGCAACAATACTTCGTCGGTTCGGCTAGTTTATTCCACATTTGTTTTTTTATTATTTTTAATTTTTTTCATCAGTTCACCCCGCCGGCGAAGCGACTTATATCGAGCCACTCGAGAGCGCGGAATAACCGGAAGCTTTCGGTCGGCCTCCGGATTCTCGCCGCGGGAACGGCGAAAAAGAAAATTCCTCCGGCACGGGGAGTCACGATACGATCGTTCCGTCCTTATCTCTCTTTCGATTATTCTTTCACTCTTCGCCGACGTCTTTGTCTACCGGCGTACCAGATTTATCCGGTTATTTTGCTAACAATACGCCAAGGGAGGCGAGCGACGCCAGGGAAGCTTACGGCACTAAACAATGATACGATAAATCTCTCTCGACCGTAGCGGCCTCTCCACTCTGTCTCTTTATTTCACTCCAGGAGAGTGCCGCTATACTCTCGCTCTCAAGGGAAAATCGAAGCGAGCGAGAGGGTATGCGGAGGGACCGGCGGTCCTCGTCTTTCATTTCACTCGCTCCTGGTGGAACGAATCGGGCAGTTATATGGTCCCACCCGTGGTATATGTAGCGGTGGCACGAAGCAATTAAAAAACTGGAGCTCGCCTCGAGAGGGCTTGTTACGAGTCCGCCTAACCCCTCGCGCATTTATCATTTTTCTACCGGCCCTTACCGATCGCACCCTTCGCGGCCCTCTTCCGCTCATTCTCCACCCCGGCCGCTGCGACCGGTACTGCATCGATGTATTATATATACATACGGACAAAATATTCCTCTCCCTTACCGACCCTTTATCCACCCGGATTTTCCTCGAGCTTCCTCCGTGGCCGCCCGTACGAGCAAAACTTCGCGTTTATTCTTTACCCCGCTCGCCCCTCCTCCTCGGCTCCGCCGCCACGATTCTTTTCCCCTTTTGGCACACTGCATTGGGATAACCCATTGTTTCTATTATATTCCCTAGACTCGAACCTCCTCGAGCTACCCGACCCTGTTTGTGCGGTGGTGTAGCGGCCGATACTGCATGCCACACGGGTTCTAATAAATCTTCGAGGCTCTCGATTCATGATCGATTCTCCCACGAGACTCGAGATATCCTCGTCCGATCGTCGGCAGAACGTTGTAAGATGAAAATACGTTTATATTTTCGCGCTCACCGGTTCCCGCGGGAGCAGCGACATACCGTGCTAAAACCTTGAAATATGGAGCGAAAGGGAAGGGATACGAATTTGCGTGCTCGCGAAATCAGAGCAAACGTCCTCTTTCGTTCCGGGGACATCGTGACAGAAGGACGCTTCTGGGAAACATTGCACTACGTTGCGGGACTTAGCGAGGTGTTCTCGTGTCGGAGGTCCCGACCGCGTTAGGCTGGCCGATAAACCAACGAGGAATAAATTATTCGTACTGCGAGCCCCGGAACAGAGGAAAGAGCCCACGCGGAATTCATCTCCGACGACTAAAAGATGAGTATTTGGAATTATATTTGAAACAAAAGAAAAGAAAAGGAAAGTATATATATATATTGACAAAGATTAGAATCGAACAATGGACCTTTTTCGACAGGAAGTGACGTAATTTAAGGCAAACGTCACTTTCTGTTTGGATTTCCTTTAGACGACGTCACGTCCGGTGGAAAAGTGAAATTTTCAAACCAGGACAGGAAATGGCGTAATTTCCTATCGAAAAATGAGGTTTTCAAACCGGAAGTGACGTTTCCCCTAGATGACGTCACATCCTGACGAACTTTTTGGCGAAGATTAATTTCTGCGACCATTTTGGCAGAAATTATACCTCACCGTCTGCTCGCTTAAAATGACAACGGTTCAAAACTCACAATGCGAAAATGACAACGGTTCAAAACTCACAATGCGATATATTTTGATTGTACTCCGAGACTTTCAAGGTTACAACAAAATATCGCGGTACTCACCAACTTCTTAGGGGAGGAAAATCGAATCTTCGGTGATTGCGATATAAAATCGTAATATGGTCGCCGACCAACTTTTTGTAGATAGGTCACGAATACATAGCGTGGGACCGGAAATACGTGTGTCTTTCGTTCTTCAAAAAGCACAACACCGCGGGCGACGAGATGCGGATATGAAAAGAGAATGATCTCGGCAAGACTCTCTTATTTTTCTTTTCTTTTCGTCCCACCCCCGTGATGCAGTATGTAACGTACGAGACGGTTGATTTTTTTTCTCTCCTTTTTTTTAACGCGGCTCCGCAATCCCGAAGGGCATTCCGATCGTTGCGCCCGGCATGTCGTTTGTATTCATAACTTGCGATCGGTTGGGGTCCCTCACGTTCGGCAAAGGCTGCTGCGCTTCCCCGCCAGCATCCCTGCAGTACCGACAGCTATAGCCCTGTAACAGGTATTCTATACATTCGTCTTTCGCCTTTTCTCATCGCTTTGCGTTTCGTCGGTATAGCCGGAGGCTATTTTCTCGAGAATAGTGGAGAGCGAAAAAAAAAAAGAAAAAACGATACGGGATGAAGAAAGAAGATCTTCCAACGGCGAGGAGAGAATATATAAATAGCGTGCGGGAACGAGGGCAGCACGACCGCCGACGAGACGGGGGGGGGGAAGAAGAGCGACGAGATTCTCGCCGAGTCTAAGTTTGATAAATTGATAAAACAATGAGCTCGACGATGAATCGCCAGGCGATAAATTATCATTTAGAATTATTTCACTGGGTCAAGTTACATTTTATTATTATTATTATTATTATTATTATTATTATTATTATTATTATTATTATTATTATTATTATTATTATTATTATTATTATTATTATTATTATTATTATTATTATTATTATTATTATTATTATTATTATTATTATTATTATTATTATTATTATTATTATTATTATTATTATTATTATTATTATTATTATTATTATTATTATTATTATTATTATTATTATTATTATTATTATTATTATTATTATTATTATTATTATTATGCTCACAAAGAGGAGAGAGCTAATGGAAACTCGGAAGCGGAGTCTATTCAATGCGCAGTTATATCGTGCCGTGTAGTCCAAATACGTCGTCTGACTTCATGCATTGTGCGTGACGCCATTGTCCGGTTGCACGTGCCTGAACAACACGAAGAACTCCGTGCAGGTATATATGGGTAGTGAATGACTGACCCATTATGGGATTCCGTACGCGATGCTGACTTTCAATCCCCGGGAAACCCAACTATAACGGGGGTGGTTCTCGTACACGTATGAGTAGATACACTTCATACGCTCCACGAGCTTTGTTATTTTTTTGGAGTGAACATTTTTTTTTTGGAAGAGTATCCGATAAAATTCTGATTTCGTATCGCGAGGATTATTAATGAAATAAATACTCTCGGTGTTCGCTTGGTGTGCAGCGTTCGCTTACCGTCAGCGGTGAGTCGCGATCGAGTCCACCGATGCAAAGCTGCGTCGGACGTGTGACAATGCAAAATTAATACAGGGATAAATAATCTAATGAGGGACAGTGATGCTTGTTATATGGGTAGTGAATGACTGACCCATTATGGTATTTTTTTACTACCCGTACGCAGTAAAAAAAAAATGTACTTTTTAAAACAAACTTATTGTCCACAAACGTCCACAATTTTTTACTCGTTGATTTTCCGATCGCACCATGCGGCTGTAGTTTTGCAAACGAAAGGACAAACGAAAAACTGTCAGTGACACGGGAAATGAGAGGACAGGTTTGTACATTCAAACCCGAGCAAACGAGTTTATCACTTGTTTAACAAAATTATTTTTACGAAAATTCGTATTCCGATTGTTATGAAATTATTATTTTTACTGCGTGCGCGATGCTGACTTTCAATCCGAGGGAAAGCCAACTATAACCGGGCTGGTATGAGCACGTATGAGTTGGTGCACGCCGACCCCATTGACCGATACGCTCCACACACTTTGACATTTTTTTGGGGTGACCAATTTTTTTTTTTTTTTTTTTTTCAGAAAAGTCTTCGATAAAATTTGGATCACGTATCGAAAGTATTATTAATATATAATGTCGTAAATTTTTTCTCGACAATTCCTGTACCTGTACCTAAATAACAACATCGACCAAGTTTCCAATCGGTTCATATTTGAAAATCTATAGATTAAACAATATTTAGTAAAATTTCTTTACCGAAAAAATTGTTCTTTTACTTAATTTACTTAATTTACGAAATTATTTTTTACTGTATACGCGATGCCGACTTTCAATCGACGGGAAACCCAACTATAACAGGAGCGGTTCTCGTGCACGTATGAGTAGGTACGGACCAACCACCGCTGACCGACAGGCTCCACGAGCATTGTAATTAATTTGGAGTGACTATTTTTTTTTTTTTACAAAAGTGTTCCATAAAATTCATATCTCGTATCGCGAGGATTATTGATAAAATAAATACTCTCGATGCTCGCTCGATGTGCAGTGTTCGTTTACCGTCAGCGGTGAGTCGCGGTCGACTCTACCGATGCGGAGCTGCTTCGGACGTGTGCTCGCGCCACTGTATTGATAATACAGGGATAAATAATGCAATGAGGCACAGCGATCCAGTTAAACGGGATTTCGATTAACACATTGAGTTCGGTCGTGCGAGGGAGAGCGTGGTTTACCGGATAATGAACGTTTAGAACGTACAATCATCCGACTGACGTGTGCCAATTCTCTCAGCTCGGTATAATGCTGCTGCAGGCACGTTGGTCAATCGCCCTCGAAACCCGATGAGCACGGTCCCGGCAAAAGCAAAAGTTTAAACCCCGACGCGAGTTTCGAACTTCGCGGTATAAAAAAAAAAAAAAACAAAAAATAATTAATCAACTTATCGGAGAGGTCGACACGTTTCGATGGAGCGCCGAAACCGTTTTGTCAGTCGACGACCCGCAAAACTGTCTCGCCGTTGCCGCAGAATGATTTCGGGCGAGCGTTAGATGGGAAAAAAAATAACCTATCAATTCCCACCGGGGTTAATTCCACCGGGGCGTTAGTTGAATGGCTATGATCGACGTGACTATCAAAATCGGCGTAAGGCTCTCACGAGCTCTATCTGGGATGGCACAATGGCTCGCGTGGAGCGCGACGAGGAGGACATTAAAAGCTCCGCCTGAGCGTCGGCTTCCGGTCAGGCTCCGGCTATATCTTCCGATAATCCTTCCCGGCACGGTATTGATTATACGGACTGCGTGGGCGATAATGGTTTTCGCGCACTATCGCGATTTACGGAGCTCGATTCATATTCTATCCATAGGTTTGATTTTTTATTTATTTCTTTTGTTTGCAGTATACGAATTACGGGACAAAAGGAATCAGTCAATTAAATGTCAAGCTGGGTGGGTTTAATTACAACGCGCGACACGAATATTTGTTACCGTGTGACAATTATTTTTTTTTTTTCGTAGCCCGTTATGCGCACGGTTGATTGAATCAATTTTTTTTTTTTTGTATTAAACGACTTTATTTCAATCAGCCCTTCGCATATAACCGGTAAAGAGTGAGGACTCTCGCTCGATTTTATTACCTACAGCGATAGCCGACTCGAATCTCCGTTCTCGCGTCGATGCGCTAATTAATTAATTTTTTTTTTCCACAGTCTCGTTAATAATTTTTCATAATTTTACGGTTCGGGTAATTAATTATGTTATTTCCGTGTAGAAATCCGCACAACCCGGTCTCACCGAAGCAACTCGCAGTGTTGTATCGCGGAGTGACAAAATGCTGTAAAGCTGGGCGAAACGGGCGACGCGACAGCTCGAGGGATCAATCCGGCGAGGAGATAAACAAGCCCGAGCGAAAAGGACGGGAACGAAACTGCTCATTCAGCCCCGCTTCGGGGTGCGCCAGGGTTTGACCCGCCGGGTCGTCCTGGCGCCCGGTGTCCTGACGCCAGACTAGACAACTATCTCTTCCACTGCGACCCATCCGCGTCTTTGCCGCCCCGGCAGATATCTCGCGAAAACAGCCCACCCCGTTTTATCGAACGACCGTATCACTAGACTGTGTCCTCGTCCTCCCCGCCGCACGTCGCTTACAACATTCAGCCATTTCATTTTCCTCCAGCCTATTCATTCTCACCAAACTACTTTCGCTTTCGCGCCTCTTCCTCTTTTATCCCATTCCGCCCAGCTCGCTCCTTCCCCAGACTTTTTCATTAGATCAACTTCCCGTCAGCTTTGTTCCCTTTTGTTCGTTCCCTTGCTCGGTTCATCCCGGGATTCCATCGCTTTTCGGTCCTCCCTCTTTTCTCGTTCACCGAGCGAAAAATCGGGTATGGCGCGAACACACACGAGAGGTTGACCCAAGCAAATATGGTTGGCTCGATGACGATTTAGGTGACTTAACCACCGAGAGGTTCAGTTAACAACTGAACCTCTCGGTTCAGTTGACAAACATTGAGGTTGACTCAACCTCAATGAGGTTGATTGATTCAATTTAAGGTTGACTCAACCTCAATGAGGTTGATTGATTCAAATTAAGGTTGACTCAACCTCGATGAGGTGGATTGATTCAAATTGAGGTTGACTCAACCTCAATGAGGTTGATGGATTCGAATTGAGGTTGACTCAACCTCGATGAGGTTGATTGATTCAAATTGAGGTTGACTCAACCTCAATGAGGTTGATTGATTCAAATTAAGGTTGACTCAACCTCGATGAGGTGGATTGATTCAAATTGAGGTTGACTCAACCTCGATGAGGTTGATTGATTCAAAGTGAGGTTGATTGATTCAAAGTGAGGTTGATTGATTCAAAGTGAGGTGGTTGAGCCGCCTAAATCGTCATTGAACCAACTATATTCGGTTGGCTCAAGCGCTCATGTATGTTCGCTCCATCCCCGTTTTTTTCAGTGTTCCTATTTTCCTTTCTATCCGACCCTCGAGACTATGAAGAAAATGGCATGTGTCTCTGTGCGGATTTCTACATAAACCGCGGAGCCACCATAAATCCTGGGACGGTTGATCTGTCGTTGATCCGCTTCGGCCAGATAGCTGGTACCTTCGCATCGTCCTTTGGCAACGCGCACCGCGATTCTTCTTCGTTCCGCGAATGGATTTCGGTGGCTGCGCCCCGCTCGTCGCATGACCCTGTGATCGACGAGATCGACCGATCGCGACACTGACCTGACAGGTAACCGTGCTTCGGATGTGCGCTGTGTAGCTGTGTTTCCTTTTTCTTTTTCTCGATTTCGTGGTTGCAAACGCGAGGCCGCGCGACGGCTATCGAAGATGACGAATGGGCTTGTGTTTGCAGCGTACACTGTAACCGCGATTTGGTACAGCCGTTTGGAAAACGATATCGCGACCAATTGAACGGATTTTTGGTTCCTGGTAGAGAAGGCTGGGTTTTCGTAAAAAAAAAATTGAAATCGAGATTTTCTTAGAGAAAGCTGTGCGCAAAATTGTAATAAATTCTAAAGCCATCTGCAAATTGCATAAAGACGAATCTCGCTAAGAATATTTTTAAATAGAAAAATTGAATAATTTCATAATTAATTCATATTGTTTTCTACTCCAAATAACTATTATCTTTTTAGCGCACATAGTGTGAAATATTTTCTTGTTTTCTTTTTCTTTATACATAAACATAAAACATTTGAGAACTTGTTAAAATGTAAAAAGGAAGTTTTCCCGTCCACTATTGTAAATAAATTAATTAATTAATTAATTAAATAATGTAAAGCGTCTCAACTGCAATGAAAACTAATTAATTGTTGTTAGCGCATGCGCTAAGGTTAATAATAAGATAATAACAGCGTGTTCTCTCTCCCTCCCTTAAAAGCATAGCTGCTCGCTCGAACTCTAGCGAGGTTAGTGTGTATTTCTCGAAGCGTGCGCTTATCTCCCGCTACAATATGTTCAGTCTCTCGCGCATCCCGTCGAACAAGCGAACCGTTTTCTCGTTTAGTCTGTTGGCTCTGGAGACAGCGAATGCGGGTCGCGGAGGTGGGACGCGACTCGCAGGAAATAAATTAATACTCGCGGATGCGACGCTCCAGTTATGTCGCTGTAACGCTTCCGCGTTATCTCTTGTCCCACTCCACCCAAGAGCGTTTCCATTCGCTCTCGCGGGCTCCGCCGTATTTAGAGTGAAGAGGCAGGTTGCGACGATGCGTCTTCCCGGTGTATTGCTTCATACCCGCTACACCAACTTCAAAGTTCGGGTGCACACCGGCAATCCGGAAGCTGTTGTACCCGGAGGGATGCAAGTAGCGCACAAAATCTGAGCGAAACCCTTCCCACGGAAGTTGCAGCATAGTCGTATCCACGCAACTCCTCCGGAGGGACAAAAATATTTACCCGATTTCGATACGTTTTAATTCGAATAATTAAATCACGACATTGAAAACTACACCGAGCCGGATGGTCAGCATTGCTGTTCGGTTCGTTGCGGCAGCTTACGCCTATTTATAGGAAATACAAATATCGTAAATAGACAAAAGGTGCAAAGTAAGACGAATATCTTAAACAGACGTAAACAGATGGATTCATCTTAATTCGAATTATCAAATCACGAAATTGAAGACTTCACCCATCAGGATATTCCACATTCCTGTTCGGTTCGTCGCGGCAGATTACGCCTATTTATAAGAAATACGAATATTGTAAACAGACCAAAGGTGCAAAGTAAGACGAGTATCTTAAACAGACGTAAACAGATGGATTCATCTTAATTCGAATTATCAAATCACGAAATTGAAGACTTCACCCATCAGGATATTCCACATTCCTGTTCGGTTCGTCGCGGCAGATTACGCCTATTTATAAGAAATATGAATATTGTAAACAGACCAAAGGTGCAAAGTAAGACGAATATCTTAAACACACGTGAACAGGTGATAACTCTAAATCGGCTGATGGAAATTGCGTCGATGCGTGTTTTCGGTATATCACTTCGTACCCGCTGCTTCAACTTCAGAGTTCGGGTACACACCGACAATCCGGAAGTTGCAGTACCCGAAGGGATGGAAGTAGCGCACAAACTCTTAGCGAAACCCTTCCCAGGAAGTTGCAGCATAGTCGCATTCACGGAATTCCTCCGGAGGGACAGAAATATTTCCGCGATTTTGATTCGTTTTAATTCGTATGCTTGAATTTCGAAATTGAAAACTACACCCATCCGGATGTTCCTCATCGCCCTTCGGTTCGTCGCGGCAGCATATGCCTATTTATACGAAATACGAATATCGCAAACAAACGACTAGGGTCGTAACGTAAAATCGACTGATGGAAATTGCGACGCCCTTCCCGAGTGGGACATCTCGCCGGGCTGGAGAATTCACCACCCTCATCCACGGTGGGGTGCGCGGTGTCTCTTCCGAAAATATGGACACCTCTGTACACCCGGACAGATGGAAACAGCGCACAAAATCTCAGCAAAAAACCCTTCCCACGGAGGTTGCGGCATAGTCGCATCGACGCGATTCCTCCCAAGAGACAGAAATATTTCCCCGATTTCGATTCGTTTCAATTTGAATAATTAAACTCCGAAATTGAAAAGTAAACCCATCCAGATGTTCCTCGTCTCCGCAGCTTATGCCTATGTATACGAAACACGAATATCGTAAACAGACGATTAGGATCGTAACGTAAAATCTGCTGATGGAAATTGCGACGCCCTTCCCGAGTGGGAGGTCTCGTCGGGCTGGAGAATTCACCAACCCCATCCACGGTGCACTGCCCGGTGTCTCTTACAAAAAAAAATATGGACTACCCTACACCCGGAACGGGAGAATCAGGCCGCGTCTGCGTGGATACGAGAGTAGCTGACATCTCGTCGGTGAGTTGCGTGCATTCGAAATATATTCAGACGATATTTACAAGGGAAATTGAAGGGGAATAGCAGCGAGCGACGGCGGTGGCGGTGGCTCGAAGTAGAACGAATGCTTTCGCGTCAGACAAATTGATTTTGAAATGCTCCGAGCACAATCTTGCTGCGCGGTTGCTGCTGCGATGTCGCAGCTCTTCGCCTACTGGCTGCCTGCAGTGCTCCGGCGCAACGACGTACTATCCGCGCTATCCGCGTTGTTGTTATATGTATGACACGAAGCATCGAGCCGAGCGTAAACCGCCACCTAGCACGGTTTCGAGGGTGGCGAATGCCGCGAGCCTTCCTAACGTTCTCCCAGGCTTTTGTGCGCGAGCAACGTCATATAGCGCTGCGCCGCTCGTACGCTTCCGCCATTGTTGCGAATTAGCGAGGACGCGCGCGCAGCAACACTCCAAAGGATTATACAAATAATGACTCGGTCGCCGAATCCATTTCGATGATTTCGCCAACACTCTCTCGCAGATTACGTGACCGCGCGCGCGCCCGGAAAGCTTCCACGGTTTGTTCGTATGCAGTTGGCGCACGATGGAATGACAAAACGCGTACGAAGGTGCATCATCCGTGCAGTCAACTTATCATTGTATACACCCGATCGTGATTGGAATTCTGATATCGTCACCAACCTCATTTCCCGGTTAAAAGGAGCGTACCGCATTACCGATGCGACGAACGTTCGATCTGCCAATTAATTAATTAATTAATTATAACGCGGACCCGCATCGACGTCGATCGGGTAAGCGAGATGGGAAAAAAATTGCCCTCGGCTGAAATATGTATCGACGCATCGCATTGCCCTGGGAGTCGCGTCCGTCAGAATCGATGCGTTAACCATTGTTTTTGAAGAGTTCAAACTGAGGGTATTTTACAGCAATCGAGCCACGAATTCAACGTGCGGTGGACGCGCGAATAAACGAGGGTTGATAAGATCGGTGTATTGTACGGTGTACATGGGGCATTCCATATTAGTTCGGCCTGGGTATGACCCAGTGACATTTTGAGTGGTTTATATGACTCGCGATTTTTTTATATGACTGAACTAACTCACAAAAGATGTCAGGTTTTTTAGAAGATTTAGAAAAATTGTTTATAATTATTTGTGATTAAAGGAATGAACTTATTGATCGCCACAATTTAAAGATCTGGAGAAGTTCTGAAAAATCTTGTGTCATATATTTTAGAAATTTAAGATTTGAGCCGGAGAGGGCCGGTCTCACTTTTTATTGATTTTCTCATTTTTTTTCGAAATAGTCGGAGAAAAAGTTAGTAGAAAAAAATCAGTCGATCATGGGTCGTCGCTCGACCATTTTTATATGCAACACCGCAGTTTTAGGTATTTTTTACATTTTTCAGAAGAGTTTTTTTTTATTAAAAAAGAAATAAAAACTTTTCGCATAGAGAGAGAGAGAGAGAGAGAGAGAGAGAGAGAAAAAAAAGAAATAAAGGGAGACGCCAGCCCACTCGGGCTCAAATCTTAAATTTTTTTTGTACATGAAACAAGACTTTTCAGATTTTTTTATTGTGGCGATCAATAAATTCATTTTTTAAATCACAAATAATTATAAACATTATTTTTTTTTATCTGAGTGGTTTTGAGCATTAGATCGGTCATATAAAAAATAGCGGGTCCAATCCAAGAAGTGATTTCGACCCCAGGTCGAAATTATTGGGAATGCCCCATATCTAAGATCTTGCGTACGCGATGTTCGATCGGGGCTCATTATGGGAATCGAGGGTACCAGATATTTGCATTAATGCACGATTGTACGTGTATACGCGCGGTGGACGGATTAGAGTATCAGCATCGCATAACGTATCGCCGCGTCGACCACGATCCGATAGGGTTGCCCTCGATACGTTTCGTTCGCCCGCCGGCGCCGGATTAATCGCTCACGCCAGTCCGCACTAGCTGTTCCAGCAATGACCTAATACAATTCCGAGGCATGTAAGCCCGTGAGAGCGGAGTGCAGGGGATTGATCGACACGGGGTGGGGATTCTCTCGCGCGCGCCCTGCTAAGTGTTCCGCGTGCCTTGGTCAATGCGCCGTGGCTGCAACCTCGTTGCAAACGTCCGAGAGAATTAGTCCACGGTGCGAAGAACAATTTACATGCTTCGCATTGCAAGGCTGCATGCCGCGGCGCAACACGCGCTTCTCTGGCTTTACCTCACGGTCTTTACCCCTCCCTTTCGCTGTCGCAAATACGTGTTGGGCTTTTGTAGGATTGTTTGCTTCCAAAGGGCTTTCCTCACTACAGTAGAATATCGCCTAACGATTCTTTTTCACTCCGATAATAATATATATGCATCTTATAGGATAAACTTTGTTCTCCTGCAATCGGTATTGTTGACTTCATCACTGTATCAGAGAGAAGTTCCGAATTTTCTTTGTGACGTCACTTGCGGTTTAAAAATCTCGCTTTTAAACCGCAAGTGACGTCACACAGGAAACACGTCACTTCCGGTGAAAATGAGATTTTCAAACCAAAAGTGAGGTTTTCTTGTATGACGTCACTTCCGGTTTTAAAAATGAGATTTTCAAACCGGATGTGACTTCCGGTTGAAAAATGAGATTTTCAAACCGGATGTGACTTCCGGTTAAAAAATGAGATTTTCAAAACGGAAGTGACGTTGCAGAGAAAATTTGTTATTTTTCCCTGGAATGTATCTCGAATAAAGTAAATGACGGAAACGTGTGAATTAAGGTACATAGGAAAGCTGGTGCCAGAACGTGGAAAGATTCCAATATTGTGCCCGGTACAGGTGCATTGATAACATTTTTCGTCGACCCAATATGTTGGCTCGGATTCAATATCAGGGTCGGGCGGATGACGGCTTGAGGGCCGAGCGAGTACAAGCGTAGCAGTGCCGATGGACAATCAGCAATATCCAAGGTTCGACTGTACGGGTGGACGGCTCTGAGGTAACCGACACACCGACGCATCCGGCGGGGCGCTTGAGCGTGCGTGTTTACCGCGGCGCTTACGTTAAAAGCGGTGCATGCACGCACGATCGACGTGCGCCTTGTTTCCGAGCCACCTTAAATAATTAATGCGCGACACATGTGCCAGCCATTAATCCAACGTTTCTCCGAGTACGACTATCCGTAGGACAGAGGAACATGCGCGGAAGCGAGGGAAGGAGCGAGGGGGAGGAATAGAGTCGGCGAAGTCTTTGACGAAGCACAGGGCGTACGTTTAGTCACGACAGTGCTACAGCGTGCAACCATATAGTCCACACGATCATCGATCTTCCGCACAAGTCGCGCTCACGAGACAGCCCCGCGAGCCCGCGGTTGGGATCGAGCGGCCACGCGAGAGTTCATCACGCCCGACGATACGTTGCAGAACAGGGGGGGGAAGGAAACTGAGAACAAACCCTCGTCTTTCTCCCTTCTGCATCCAACGTTTGCGCGACTCACCAGCTGCCAGGAGTTTCCGATCTTCGCTTGTGTATCTCCTCTACGCGAGTCTTCGAACTCCTGGGTTTGCAGTAGACCGCATACGTAACCATTCATCAACGACCACGCCACGTGCGATTTCGCTCATAGTTTCCATCAGCCGCGCTCTAACGATCTAATGGTTTCGCTGATAGATACATAGATAGATATATCCGTTTGATATCCATTAGCTTTGCAGTAATACTTGGGTAGAGATGGCAAATGACCGTCGTTCTTATCTCTGCGCGCATCATTCAGCGTCAGATCATTGTCGATTGACGCCTCGACATCTCTATCTTTGCCGCATAGAGGGTCCATTTGTGAGACTAAGCTCTCAACTGCTACCCAGTGATTTTCTAATGTGTAATGTCTAATGAATGGTCTAATCGTTTCACTGATATCCATTAGATTTGAACTAATACTAGGGTAGAGATGGCAAATGACCGGCGTTCTCATCTTTCAGTGCGTCATTCAACGTCAGATCATTGTCGATTGGTGCCTCGACATCTCCATCTTTGCCGCATCGAAGGTAGCAGGATGTCCAATTGTGAAGGCGACATCTTAACTGGTACTTGGTGATTTTCCAATGTCTAATGAAATGACCTAATGGTGTCACTAATATGCATTAACTATGCAATAATACGGATAAAGGTGGCATATTACCGTCATCTTCTCATCTTTCCGTGCATCATTCAGTGTCAGGTGGTTCAGGAAGCAGGTGGTTCATTTATGAGGGCAAGCTCTTGACTGCTACTCCATAATTTTCCAATGTGAAATGTGTAAGGAAATGATCTAATGGTTTCATTGACATCCACCAGCTTTGCAATAATACTAGGATTGAGATGGCAAATCACTTGATGTCATCCCAACTAGAAACTGTCGAGCGTTACATCGGACCCTTACAGGGTCCAGAGAAAGCCTTACAAGGCCTTGTCAGGACCAGGTCAGGCCCCGGTGTAAGGCTCGAAAAATCTCCACTCGGTATTCTCATCTTTCCGTGCATCATTCAGCGCCAGATGATTGTCGATTGACAACCTCGACGTATCTATTTTGGCCGTATCGAAGGAAGCAGGTGGTCCATTCGTGAGCTCTTGACTGCCACTCGGTGATTTCCCTTGCGCGCACATATATCTATAGTGTAAAGAGTCTTTCAACGTCGGCAGAGCAGATGATGAGCCGAAGCCGATCCCTTTTCCGCTTTCGCCGGCGTTCTATCACCAGCGGATTTGTCTCCATCGATGAAAGGGAAAAGTGCCATGGTGTACGATAGGAAAGGAACCGCGACGAGAGACACACGCGCGTCATCGTCTTTAATACAGCGATTTTTTTTTTTTTTATCGTGTGCGAACCAATGCGTCAAAAAAGTCCTCAACGCCCCGCCTAAATTCCCGCGAAATCTGTACGACTTAGCGCCGAAGTGGGTACACGGTGAATGAGGAGAGGGAAAAAAAAGATATGAGGAGAAGCTGAAAGCCCAGATGCTCCATTGGCGACGGCTCGTCTGCGGCGGTTTAAGAAAAAATGAATAGACCGTATAGCTCGCCGCGGCAGTGAGATATAGCGTGTTCTCCACATAGTGTATTTTTACGCGGAAACTGTAATCCACATACACGAGGAGAGCTGATGCAAAAGAACTGATGACTCCACCGAGTTTGCCCTGAGTCTGCGGCGAGACGGTTCCTTACCTTTCCTCCGCTTGTGACACACGTCGACACCAGACAGATAAATATTTTACTTCAACGCGGTTCTCCCTTGTCGCATGATTTTCTCCATAAAGCCGTCCCGGCCATATCGCCGTCGCGAGCAGACGTAGTCTACAAGAGACCGACGGCTCTCAGCCCTCCCCCTCACAATATTCATCTCGAGCCCCGAGCGACTTCTGCACCGATGTCTCGTCCGTAAATTAAATTATCCGTACGGGATTCCGAAGCGCCCGCCGCCGAGTTACGATGATCGATACGATGAAGCGCCAAAAACACCCGGCGTCGGTGACTGGGCTCTCCCCCCCCCCTCAAACAGGCCCTTTAAAAAGGAAGCTGCTGGATTGAGAATTACAGAGTTGCATGACGTAGTTATGGAAAGCAAACCCATCCGGAAAATTATGAGTGGCGGAGGAACAGGACGATGGTTACGGAAGCGCAGGAAATAAGACGGAAGGAAGGGAAGCCCGAGTCGATGACGATGTCGATGCCTCGTTAACGAAGACTCCGGATTACGAGGCGTTCCCGAGAAATTGAGAAACCGAGAAGCAGTCTTCTGTTGGCGGGGCACCAAGGAGGTTGGGGGGGGGGGGGGGGGGAAATAAGAGGGGAACACCGAACCGTTATATAACACCGGCGTCGTCATTCTTCGATGGTCCTTGAATCGATAAGTCTCGATGTCGTTCTTCAGCTCGAGGGACGGGATCGAGTTTCCTCAGCTACAGCAGATAAGTCCTCGCAAATTAATCTTTCTTCCGTGCCCGTTGTCCTTGCCATACTACGAGCCATTGTCGCTCCATGGACCGTACGAGATTCCCGATCTGTTCCTCATCCACCACTTCCCGTGATCTCTTCATACTTTTCCTCCTCGCTCTCCTGCAGGGTCCATTCTCACAAGCGCCACCGATTTCCAGGCTCGAATCGTAGTCACGGCCATCAGCTCGTTCCCTCTGATTCTAATCGCGGCTCGCGAAATTCCTCTTGCCTCCGAGCTCTTCCGCCAAGTGAACGAGATCGAGGCGGAGAATCAGGGTGAGGAAAGACGCGGACCGAGGGATGAAGCGGCGAGGAGCTGAGCTTTTATATTCTCGAGGGTGATCCCCGCTCCGACCCGAATCTGTGTCTTTGCAAATTGGATGAAGAATTAATTGCCGCGATGTCAGATCGCCTGGAATCTTGGCGATGGGAGGGAGATTGTCGAAACCCGGGAGTTCCGACCGTTCGCGTATGTAAGTTCGTACGAGCCCCGAGCGACTATTAGATTCTCGCCACCCACTGGATTCTCGGGGGAGAGTCGTAATAGGCTTCGTCTTCGATAACCCAATTGATTATCATCCCACCGCGGAGGACGGAGAACAGCGTTCTCGCGTCCATCCCGCATCTGCGTCTTTGTGTCTCAGTCCTGGCGATTCATTCGCCGTCTATCCGTATGTATGGAATAGTGCCCTTTGTGTGTTCGTCCCTCGTACATCAAGCTATAGAACGTAATCACATACGCATTACCAAGCCTGAGAGCCGAGAGCCGACGCCCTAGCAGGGATGATCAAATTCCGAGGTAAGGAGGTAAAAGGAGCAGAGTGTGTTTTTGCTCTCGGAGCCCCTTGAACTATCGTTTTCTTGAGATCGCCATCCCTCGGTGATCATCCCCCTCGACCATTTCGCGTTGGTGCGCCGCCGCTGCGGCTGTTGGTGTAAAGCAAAGCCGGAGGGATGGTGAACGCAGTCGGCTTTTTGTTCAACGCTGACATTAATAATACATAACTACCTTGCGCCGGGCAGCACGTACGGTCCGGCTATGTCGGTGTGAAAGCAATATCTTGGTCCATTAATATCTGCAAAGGGCGTTGAAAGGAAGAGCATGGGTAAAGGGAAGGCGTTCGCTCGGGCGCACCGGTGGCTTCCTCGAATGCATTCCATTATATTCGCCGACGTAGTGCACCCTCGCTCTTGCTGTGTATTCAATATCGATGTAGTTATGTATTGAGTAGCACGATGTATATTGCGCATAGGCGAACCGGAAGACTGCGGTGGGTCTCTCGTCGGCGCCCTTTCCATGCAAACCACCAAACTATATCAATCACGTACCCACAAATGCGTCGCACCTTTTTACCTCTGGTCCGTACCCAGTTTTCGTGGGGTCTCGTTATGACCAGCCCAACGCGCGAGAGTGCGACGGAGAGCGCAACGACGATCGGTTTTTCTTTTCGGGTCTGGGCAGGGCAGTTTGCAGCGGGGCGGAAACATCGCTTATTTGGAATACAGTTTTATGGTTTTATGGACCATCGCTGTCTACGATACTCGGCGCGGTTGTTCAAGCCAGTTAATCACGGGTTAAGCTTTATTTATCGAGGACAGTAGGTGGTTTAAATACTCACGTAATTTTATTGCCGCGCAGTGTTTAAATGTTGGTACAGCTAGTTTTACATATAAGACACTTATAACTTGAATTACACGACTGAGATAATGTAACTTCAGACTTTGATTTGTTGGACTTAAAGACGCAGTCTTTACTGAAGAGCCGTACGAGCTAAGAACTCCAACTTTCTTCAATCAGGCTGGCTTAGACGACGTCCTTACGATGGTTCGATGATAACTGAACTGAATTTACCAGATTCACGCATCTTTGTATACTAAATTTCCTCCCAATGGTTACCCACAAGAACGCGAATCTGGCGGAAAATGCCCTCGTTTTCCCCAGCGAGGTATCTCTCCCGTTTTACGTTGCCTGTAATCTCCCCTGATTGACGGTCGGTGACTCGTATCGACAATCGATTTGTAATATACTGTAACGAATATAGAGATGAGGATTGACTGAGTCACACGATATTACATAGATAGACTAAAACAGCTTGATATGACAAATGACAAACGTAGATTATCGATTGATGAAATGACGAGAGTCTAGATCGGGCTTTGAAAAAAAAAACAGATATCTCACAGTTCGTACCTTGGATAAATAGTCGTGATTGTAATTAACAATATCCGCCCCAAAACCAAATACGTGTATTGATTTCGTTCGGTCGTAACAATCAAACCAATAATCTCGGATTGATTATTATACTAGAACAATTATGGACAAAATATGCAAATACGTTACAGTATTTCTTCAGTGTGCGAAATGTTGATTGCAGTTTACCGATACCGACCGGGTCCGGGTTGGGCGGGTTTTCGCGCAGTCTTAATGGGACGAACTGTATCAGCACGAGAGCGGTGAACGCCGGAAGTTTCCTGTTATGTTCGGCGATCAATTGTGCGTACCTGAACGACTGTTTAGCGGAACCAATTGGATCTCTCGCGAATGTGTTTATTTAATACCCGACGGGCGCGACCGTGCTCTCGCGCGCACACATCGGCGACGGTCGCTGTACACTGGAGCGTTCGCCAAATCCATCTACATGCGGTCACTACACGTAGCCATCGTCGCGGCGGTGTCCGCGAGTCGAGTGCGAGTTACGCGTCCTATCGCAGGACATCGTTTGATTGTATTTGACAGATACGTTTGATTAATAACTGCTCCGCAGTCGACGAGGCTTCCTGATGTCGATTTTAGTAACGATCAGCTCGCTAATGGATGGCCCGAGTGCCGAAACAGCGTCACCGTCGGCGCATATAAATGTCTTGATTTCTCATCTGCAATGCAAGAGAACCAGACGGAATCGCGGGCAATCGACTGTAATGCCTCGCATAAAGTTATAGAGAGCGTATTGTCCGACCGCTTCGACGGTTCCGCGAATACGCTCGGCCTTTTATTTTCTTTCGCGCCGGGAACTCTCGCTTCCGTTTGTTAATTCCGCCTCGGCAAACGAACGATCTCCCGTGCTCGTCGTGTGTGTCGCGGCGACAAAACAAAAGAGAGAGAGAGAGAGAAAGATCGTCCGCGTTTATTTCGCGTCGTCAAATGAAGTGCGGACAGCGGTACGAGAATGGGGATGAAACGGGACTTGCTCCGCTCCTCGCCGGCGGGGTTCTACCGTCAAACTACCAGCGGTAGACGGAAATGACGATACTTGCGGCGCGGACTCGGACGCGGACACGCTTGTGGTGGATGAAGGCTATTAACGGTGTCGGTGGAATACCCATTGAGACTATAAACTCGGATTGCCCCTTTTTTATCCTCTCCGCCTTCATCCACTTCCTATCTTTCATCGTTGCCTTCGCTCCAGCATTCGCATTCGTTTTCTCCAACGAAGTATACACGGACGGATCCCCAGATGCGGGCGCGCACATAGCCCGACTATGTACAAACATCGCCGAGCCGTTGCGCACGTCCGCTACCGAACTCGGTTCTCGATTACCAATTTAAATAAATGATGGCCCGACTTAAATACACCCCATTACCAATGCGGATTGTATTACCCTCTCATTCCCTCCGCCTACACAATCTCTTGCATACATACATACCCCGTTTCCCATCCTATCCTTTTTTTCTTTCATTTTCATCCTGTTCTTGCCTCTTCCTTTTTTTTCCATCTGGAATTCATTCCTCGTGCTGCAAACGCTCGTCCACTTCTATACGTGCATAGCCCGTGTACGGGGACGGAGAAAACGAAGGAAAAATCTCGGTGCACGGTTCGTAATTTTATTTCCTACGTTTCGGTCGTTTGGCTTGTCGGAGCTCTTATCGGAAATTTGCACACGCCTTGTGCCTTCCACTCTTTCTCCCGTCTAACTGCCGATTTTCTTCTATTTGTAAGCCGGCCCTACTTTCTTCTCGCGTTCGTTTCATCCCCCGCAGTCTCTCATGACGTTTTCTCCGTGTTGCTTCCTACGACATCAATCAGCGTTGGGCGAGCGGATATGGAAATGTGGGAAACTCCGAGTCTCCGGAGTGGCAAAGTCGTTCTGCTTTTGTTCATCTCCATCGGGAATAGGCAATGCATATTTTATGACCGCTTGTCCGATCTCTTGGCTCCGTCGGTCTCACGTCGTCGCAAACGTCTATGAGATCGTCTGCGCGTACGCGCCAGGCTTCGTTATCCAATGAGAATATTCTGGCGTGACGAGGGACGAGATTTACTAGCGACGCGGTTCTATTATCTCGGGGAGAAAACACACGCGGTTTAGTGCCGGTACAGTCGGAGTTCCGACGGTGTCGAAGATATTTCCCCTCTGGATTTCGCAGTAACCCGATCCGGCGGTGCGCCCGGGCCGAGGGAAACCCTCTCGATAAACAGGTATTGAGATAGTTTGGATCTCGGCGCTGTTGTTGCCGACAGGTGGGATCTCCGCCTGTAACAATTAAACCAGAAATGTTGGGAATACAATGGACGTCTCCGTCGGACATTTCGTACTCCGTATATATACTTCATCGTTATGTATATCCTGACGAGCTATGAAAGCTTGGTGCAACGACCGGGCGGAAACTTCGGAGGATTGGCAGTGGATGACGATGTGATGGCTGGTCCTAATTTGAATAATGAAAAAAATATGGCGATCACCCGGATTCGAAACCCGGTTAGTCGGTTCCTAAGTTAGGGTTGCATTTTAAGACGTAAGTTTGAACTTAAGATCTCTCTTGAGATCGAACTTAAGATCTCTCTTGAGATCGAACTTAAGATCAAAGTTTGACCCGAACTTAAGATCAAAGTTTGACCTGAACCTAAGAACAAAGTTTGGCCCGAACCTAAGAACAAAGTTTGGCCCGAACTTAAGATCAAAGTTTGGCCCGAACTTAAGATCAAAGTTTGGACCGAACTTCATTGCCTGCTTAAGATGTATCTTATGTTCACACCTTTGATCGAACCTGATATCGAAATTGATTTCGTACTTAAGCTTGATCGTAAATTCGAACTTGATATTGAACGCGAACTACAATCGAATTAGAATTCAGACTTAAGTTCGAACTTGAGATCAAACTTAAGCACGAAATTAAGTTCGAACTGAAGATAGATCTTAAGTGGAGTGAAGTGTGGACCAAACCTTGATCTTAAATTCGATCCCAAGAGTGATCTTAAGTTCAAACTAACATCCATATATTTTCATCGTTCAAGTTGCCTACATATACGTGATATTGGACCATCACATTAGTTATGCACGAGACCCATTCCCAACATGACCTTATGCGAACGGTGTTTGCAGTCGCGCAAACGATACCGCATTGGGATCCGCTAAAATAGAATTGTCTTGGCTAAAACGCTGGTTTCTTATCCGACGAAGAAAAAAAGGCTTCTCGGCATTCGAGAAATGGTGGCGTCTGAAAATGGCGGTGCGACGCGCGGATGGAGGGACCTACGAGGCCGAGACCCGGAGATAATTCCGGCAACGACGAGGAACACCGGTCTCGTATCAGCGTGCTTATATATAAATGTACAGTACAGGGCTACAGTTATACAGGGCTTCTACACCTTCCGTCGGGGCGGAGTGCACGGGTCGGAGGAATAAGTAAGAGGACGAGAGAGGGTTCGCGACCTACAGAGGTGAAAGAGAATAAGCGAAGTGGTAGAATGAAACAGGGCGAAAGGGAGTAAAGGATACGAAAGGCAGGAGAGTAAGTGGAACAGTGGTGAGGTAGATACGATGGCAGCGCCTATAGTATACGGTCTTCCTAGGCAGCAGTGGAAACCCCGGTCCACCCCCGTTATGCGGAGCTTAATATTTCAGGAAAGCACTTCCAAGACACAAAAGGGACTTCCGTATAATGATTCGGGGTTGCTCTTTTCACTTGCACAATGCTCAATGGCTGGGTACATGCAGGTCCGTCTGTAAGCGTCAGTTGGGTAGTTCGCACTTCGTCGAACTAGTTAATCCATGCACTTGCAACGAAAGCGCCCGATCAAGTTGACTAAACGTCGACAAAGTTCCTAATGACTGTTGCATAAAACGTTGCACGAAACAACTCCGTAACTTACATTCCCAATGCGGATTTTCCGTCGGAAATTTGTACGCGCATTCTCCTCCAGTGTTTTCATCTTAATTGTCCTTCGTGCTTTTCCGTTCCCGATCATTGCGACCGGTCTTGACAATACCGACTGCACATTAACGATAGCTTTCCAATTTGCTTCTCGCAAGAAACATCTGCGCCAAGAGTTCTCGGGATCGACGATACGTCGCAATATCTTTGTTTGGTAGAATCGAGCTATGGATTCCGCGAAATGCGGAGTGAAACGGAAGCAATACCGTGCATCGATGACCGAGTGATAAAGCAAGTGAGAGGAGTCGGCACGCACTCAGCGGCGCTGCCGACTGTTTACAATTCATTAACCACCAGAGGTTTTGATCATCGAGCAAACATTTGTTCGTTCTCCTTTTTCGATGCGATGTTTGAACGAGGATCCCGGCAACACGCGACCCGCGGCCCAATCCCTCAAGCTTGCACGCCGAGAAATTATTTCAAAAATCCTCCCTAACCGCGCTCGCCGTGCAACTTCGGCGGAAGTTCATCGAAATCCTTGGCGACGTTTTTCAACCCTTTAAAGCGAAACTGATGTCCGGCTATGCACGACGTACTTCCTCCTTTTTAATGGGTTTTAATTGCTTGGACATCTTGTACGTCTTAACCAACTCATTATGCGGAAGTTCGCTTCAGCGCACGAAACTTCATTACCATCTTGGTATAATTTAATATAAAGGAAAAGAAGTTGCTAACGATGTCGCTGTAACTCGTGACTTTCGCGACATTTTTTTATGGGCGTAAAATTGTCGTAAAATTACCGGGAATAAAATGGCGAGCAATGTGGTAAAAAACTGTTGGGTTTTCGTAGAATAATTGTCATCGAAAAATGCCGATTTATTTCGCTACGGTCCGCTAGAAATTCTACACATTTTTTATTGGCGTGAAATTCCCATAAAACTACTTGAAATAAAGTCGCTAAGAGTGTAAAAAAACTTGGATTTTCGTAGAATAATTGTCATTCAGAAAATGCCGGGTTATTTCGCTACAGAGTCTGCTAGAAATTCTATGGACAGAAACGCGGTAGTCGGGGTTATTTTCATCACCCGTGCTATGTTTATGTAATTTATGTAATTTAATAACGGAAAAGAAATTGCCAACGATGTCGCCGTAACTCGTGACGTTTCCGACATTTTTTAATTGGCGTAAAATTGTCCTAAAATGACTTGAAATAAATTCGCGAACAATGTGAAAAAAAAAACTTGGATTTTCGTAGAATAATTGTCATCCAAATAATGGCCGGGTTATTTCGATACAGAGTCTGCTAGAAATTCTATGGAGAGAAACACGGTAGTCGGGGTTATTTTCATCACGCGGGTTCCATCGTCTTGGATTCCCGGGGAAGCTGCGAAATCTCTCACATCGATATAGCTCTCGAGTACAACAGAGCCAGTGGCACGCTCGCGATCGCTCTTGCATTCATCCTACCGTAGCGGGCGGAGTAGCATTTTGCAGAGTTTCTCGCTTTATCGAATCCTTACGGTGCATCGCACGTCGCAGCAGTAATGCTCGAAGGAAAACCAAGCGCGGGGCTACGGAACCAAAGGATCCTTTGTCTCTGGCGAAATTCGATTTCGTACGACCGTTTAATGGATTGGAGGTCGTGGCGCTTCGTCGTGTGAGTGCAACGCTGTGTGCAGTCGCTGTGTGCACTCGTCGCGAAAAGATGGCCCATGCTTCTCGTGTACGACGAGCTGATTATGTGAAGGCGTTCGCTTCGACCTCCGGGAAATGAAAGTCAACTGAAATTACGAACTAACGAACGCCCCGTCGCCGAAAGACTAAAATGTTAATTTTCAAAAAGAAAAAGAAAATTAGCGCTAAGGTAACAGTACCAATGATCGGACACGTCCCAGTCATCGGACACTTCTTTACAGATTCGATCTATTCTGAATTCAAGTATTGGAAATCCAATTTGACACTTGTAGTCGTACCTACAAACATTATTTGATGCACAGAAAAAAGTTATACTATTATACAATATATTCAAGACCAAATTATTTTTTGGTACACTGAAAAAAAAAATATCAACGACTCAAGTAAAATTCGCTCGCGGGCTGCCAAAGAAAAAAAATTGTTATTTCAATTCTACTTTCAATTCTTACGATAACAAGTCACGTTAACAGTCTTGCCATCGTTGTTCCAATATCATATGGGATTGTAAGAATTGAAAGCAGAATTGATGAAAAAAATAATTCTTTGGCAGCCCGCAAGAGAATTTTTTTTCAGCGAAAATCTTTTTCGACGCAGATGCAAAGATAGTTTGAATAACAAGGGTCGCGGATAATAGCTATGTGCTATGTTTAGCAAAACGTGGGGGATTCTCTTCTAATTCCAAACTTCATTGATCCTCTCCCAACGGGTCTGTCCCAGTACAACACGACAGTTCGACACTCTCAAAAGTGATAAATTTCAGCCGCCTCGCCGCAATGCGCTGTGCGCGCCCATGCAATTTTGGTTTTGCGGAAAACACGTCTAGTCTCCCCGTTATCCACCCTTCCGCCCCCTCCTGAAGCGCCTCCCCGACTCACGTAAAGCTAGAGCAGCCTCCGGTTGATACATAATGCGAAGTTTGAATCACGAGGTCGGCGGGTGTAGCGTTCTCCTTGAAATATTAGTACGGCAAGTGGCGTTCATTATTTAAGCGACGAACGGCGTAGCCCGACTAAACCCCCTTCTGTTTCTGCTGTTACTATCGCTCCCCGCCTAATATTTCCGGATTCATAAATTACTTTACATTTCCCCCGAAGTATGTTCTAACAACCCCTGGCAGAATGAAAATAAGTCCCTGTCACACAGTCCCGTAGTTTCATTCTGTTAAAATATGTATCTTCATTGCGATAGCAAAAACTAAAGTGAGACGTTTCTTAAGCTGTCATCCAAATTATCTAGATAGCCGAAAAAGACATTCAAGTGAATTGAGCAAAGAAAATGAAGTGAATTGAGCAAAGAAAATGAAGTGAATTGAGCAAAGAAAATGAAGTGAATTGAGCAAAGAAAATGAAGTGAATTGAGCAAAGAAAATGAAGTGAATTGAGCAAAGAAAATGAAGTGAATTGAGCAAAGAAAATGAAGTGAATTGAGCAAAGAAAATGAAGTGAATTGAGCAAAGAAAATGAAGATGGAACTTGGAAAAAGCATTACTGTACTGCGTCATACGTCACTTCCGGTAGCAAAATAAGATTTTCTAACCGGAAGTGACGTATTTTCGGTATGAACTCATATTCGGTCGCAAACTGAGATTTTTAAACCGGAAGTAATGTATTTCCGGTAAAAAAATAAGATTTTTCGAACCAGAAGTGAGGTTTTTCCGGTATGAAGTCATTTCCGATCGAAAAATGAGAGTCTCAAACCGGAAGTGACATCATAGGGGAAAATCAAAGTCGGGGTCATAGGGGTTCATCTCGGCATTGCTCCAGCAGTTGGAGAAGTACCTAGTATAGTGGCAGTCGCGTATATTCGACCTCGAGTACGCGACCGCTCGCGTCAAAGACTTAATGGGATTCTATTTACGGGATTCGTGCGAGCTTTCCCCTGGCTCCGCAAACACTTCAACATCCCTGCCTCTTAACCTTCTTCGGTCCTCGCGTCTTCGCCCTCAACCATCAGCCAGTTCCTTCATCGCACACTCACCGTCGGTACACCACCCGCCCGTCACACGCTCCTCTCAAACTTTTCGAGTTTCGGAACCGCGCCCCTAGCGAGCATCTCTTCGAGAATTTAACAAACTCCGTGCGCACTCACCTCTCTCGTGACTTGTGTGTGCACCAACGAAGTTCGCTCAATAATTTGTCTTTTGAGCCAATTTTTTTTTTTTTTTTTTTGTGAATTTGTGTCGTAGTTCCTTCGCAGCCAGCTTCAGCTCGCTCCCGAATTGCACTTTAAGTCCTGCTCGAAAACTTCAGGACTTTCATATCGAGTTAATTCTATCAATCGATACTCGGACGTGAGTGAAATAATTTTAATAGTAGTAAATGTATTTATTGGCAACGTTTTACATGGTACGGATGCTTATGCATTTTAAAGATTATTTACATTATATATTCTCATTGCTATTCACATCGACCTGAGTCCTGCAGACGAAATAATTGCATTTATTGATGTTATAGGGCTTGTAAAAGGATGGTCGTTATTCGCGAAATAGCGTTCTTATTTTCATGTTTCTGATACTTAAAGTATAGTGGCTGTTCTACCCGCAGATTATGTCAGTGATCGCTTGAAACCGTTTCTAAAGGACCCGTTTCGATATCGAGTTAATTCGATCAACTGATATACGGACGAAACGGATAACGGAAATAATTTTAGTAGTAACTGTATTTATTGGCAATATTTTAACAATTCGTATGAAATTTAATCGACCGGACTGGAAGTTTTTATGCAAAAACTGGTACATTAAATTTCATGTACAATTGTGATGAGAAATTAATGTTCAATGTATTAAAAACATTGGAAATACGTTATTTTTAATAATTTACATTAACTTTACTATAAAAATACTTTAATTTCAATTAAAAAGTGTATTAATTTTTCATCAGAATTGTACATTAAATTTAACGTATCAGTGTTTGCATTAAAACTTCTAGTCCGGTATATCAAATTTACAATTTTCTTTTACAATGTACATTATATATATTCCCATTGCTATTGCCAACGGGTCATCGAACTAAGTCCTTCAGCCCAAATAATGTTATTCATTGAATTTATAGAGTCCATACGAGGTTGATCGTTATTCGCGATATAGCGTTGGCATTGTCATGTTTTTGATACTTAGAGTACAGTGGCCGTTCTATCCGCGAATTAAGACGGTGTTCACAAAACTCTTTCCGGCAATGTGGGTGAGGAGATATCCTTAATGGACAGAGAAGTAATTTGATACCGAAAACCGCCCCCGCTTCGTGGTAACGTTCGAGGAGCGTGGAGCCGGAAAACGGATTCGTTTTTCGAGAGGCATCTCGCGAGCGTGTCATTTATATTCCGTAACATACAAAGCCGCGCGGCGGGCGTAACGGTGCACGAAGCGTGCGAGCAGGGGGAGGATCCGCAGGAAGCACAAAGCACGCGGCCACTTCGAACACAGCGAACCGTAGCGTGTATCGGGAAAATTAGCCGATGCACGTGAGGCCGAAGGCGAGCACGCACCATCTCGAAGGGCTTCGGCAGGGGCGCTCTCGCCAATTTCATCGCGATGTTTTGCGACGTCCGCACTCGTGTGCACAGCTGGGTATCCGTATTTTTATCAAAGAAAACATCTTCGTTGTTCGGAAACAAGCGTCGATGACGGGAATTCTTCCTGCCTATGTCGTTTCCCTTTAAAGCCCGACAGCTTCACCTCCCGAGCTTGTTTTGGGCATTCCGAAGGCTCGCAACATCGGCGCAACCGCACTTAAAAAAAAAAAAAAAATCGTCTGAAATTGAATGCAGCGGACTGGAAGTTTTTAGGCAAAAACTGGTATATTAAATTTCATTTACAATTGTGATGAAAAAAATTATGTTTAGTGTATTAAAAACATTGGAAATACTTTATTTTTAATTACTTGCTTTAAATTTGGTATAAAAGTACTTTAAGTTTTTATAACTTACTTTAATCTCAATGAAAAAGTATATTCATTTTTCATCACAATTGTACAATGAATTGAATGTACCAGTTTTTGCAGAAAAACTTTAAATTTACAATTTTTTTTTTTTTTTTTTACATTGCGGTCTCACGAGGTGGAGACCAAAATTGCTGCACGGTAAAAACATTTTGGTTGAAAATGGATTAACGGTACTGGGAGCTTTTTTACATAAACTGTTTCTGAAATTTCAAACGCATGTGCGTTGCAATTTTAAGGTAAAATTTGTACTCTTAATGGAAATTTTTGTAAATTTCAGGCATAAGATTTGTAATATTTATATCTCGTATTTTTATTTTACAATGAAAGTACATTAATGTTCAATTAATGTAAGTGATGTAAGCAAATTTCAATTTTCAGTACAGTTTAATTTTACAATTTATTTTGCACAGTGTACGTTTTTCTCATCGCTTTTGATTCGAAACATTTCTCATGTAACGCTCACGAACCTGCCAACAGCTGTCGGAGATTCTCCCGACGGTAGCTAACAGCAAACCATTCTCTGTACTCGAGGCATCGAAGATGTGAAACGCGAATCCTCCACTCCAATTTCTGGTAATTCGCGTGGGTCTGTTGTCTGCGATGCTTGCAAACACGATGATTTCAATGCCGTTACCGGAGCGAAATCCACTTACCCATTTGCGGTGCACGTGATCTTATGCGCGGGTCTGCTACGGTTCGCCAATTGTAATCGGGAGGGAGGAACATTGGAACCGATTCTGAAGGACCCGATTGGATATCGAGTTGATTCGATCGGGCGATACACAGAGCAAACGGATGAACTGAAATAATTTTATCTATAGAAGTTATAGAATCGGAGGTTGATTGTTATTCGCGAGATAGCGTTGTTATTGTCGTGGCTCCGATACTTCCCAGATAGCCAACCGTAGCACAGGTAAACAAGTGCAATTGCTTGCCGCCGAGCTTTGCTGTTCTCTCGGCATAATAGTTAATATTCTCAAACCATAAAAGTGAATTCGCATTTTTGGATTTTAAATTTGTTCGACAATTGTGTCAATGCTCAGGTTCATTTAAGTAACCGATATATCTTTCTGAAATACGATAGAGAAATGGAGTAGCACTAGCGATTCTTGATATTTAATTTTTGTGAGAATCGATGGCGGCACTTAAAATAAAATAAAAATTAAATTTTACCGGAAATCGATTTTTTTTGTAAATTTCACCCAAAATAACCATTACTCGAGGATATGAATCTTCGTAGTGAAACGCAAAGTATCAGCAAGCATAATGCTATCTGGGTTTAAGTATAGTGGCCGAGCTACTCGTGGATTATGTCGATAGTTACTTGAAATCGTTTCGGAAGGACCCGATTCGATATCGAGTTAATTCGATCAGCCGATACACGGACGCAATCGATAACTGAAATAATTTTAGTAGTAGTAAATGTATTTATTGGCAATGTTTTACATGGTACGGATGCTGATACCTTTAAAAGATTTTTTACATTATATATTCCCATTGCTATTGGGTCATCGACCTAAATCCTTCAACCCAAATAATGTTATTGATTGAATTTGTAGTCCGTACGAGGTTGATCGTTATTCGCGAAATAGCGTTTTTATTGTCATGTTTCTGATACTTAAAGTACAGTGGCTACCTGCGAATTATGTCGGTTGTCACTTGAAATCGTTTCCGAAGGACCCGATTCGATATCGAGTTAATTAGATCGAGCGATACACAGTCGGAACGGTTGAACTGAAATAATTTTATTTATGAAATTTACAGAGCCTATACGAGGTTGATCGTTATTCGCGAAATAGCGTTCTTATTGTCATGTTTCTGATACTTAAAGTATAGTGGCTCTTCTACCTGCGGATTATGTCGGTATTCACTTGAAATTCAAGCGTAATGGAATACGGAGTGAAGTACTATACTCGCTTCGCTATACGTACCCCGGAGCTACAGACTTTGCCATTCTACCCTGGGTGGAAGAGTCTCTGGCATCAGCCAGAGGAGTGTATTCCTTGCGGGAAAATTTATCGAGAGTGCGCGATATCGCTGCAGTGAGGAAGAAAGCCGTTATCCATAGACCGTTGGGAAAAACGCCAGTGGTCGAGTGAGAGGAGAGCGAGAAAACCCTAAACCCCGTTTGCTCGATCTTCGGAGCGGGCCCAGGAGATCCAGTCTCAATATATTCTAGGGGCATCCTCTATTTTCTTTAATTTAACCTCTCACCTCCTTATCAACTCAGCGTTCCGCGCTTTCACGTGTTATTCCCATCGCCGCCAGTCCAACAACATGATACTTCGATCTTGGCAGATATTGACGTGCAACGATGATCTAGAAAATTCGCGAACCTGGACGGCGATTAAATTCCACGAGGAGCGAAGTCGGACGAAGCGGTTTGAAATTTCTATTGGGGTACATTTTTTATTTGATTCAGGAATAAATGTGTTACCGGCGATCTGCCAGTTTTTCACTTGCCGTTCGTCATTTTCACCTTCGCGACAGATTCACAACTAGCTTCGTCAGTTAAAAGCGCCGCAGAATTTTTCCTCGATGTCGTGTGGGTTTACATTGAAATTTTCCGAGCTCCCGTATCTCACTTATTATAGGAATATACGTGTACGCCGGTGACGCAATGGTTTAATTAAATTCAACTCGTATTTCCGGTTTTTCAAATTACAAATTAAACGTCGAGCTTTGTATTCCGGCGTAATTAATAATACGAGGTTGCGCTCATGCTCCCGACGTTCGGTAACAAGGTACATAAATTAAAACGTCATTGCTGCTGCCTACAGATTCGGACTACGAGCAGCGAAATCAGTAGGCAAACGGCTGCATATCGTCGGCCGGCACCCTCCAATCCCATCCCTCTTCCCCATTTGTAAACACATTTATTTGCGTTCGATTGACGTAAATCGCAAAATGAGACTTATTCATAAAGCTTTCATCGAGTGGTTAAAACCTCGCCGGCACCGTAACAAATCGTTCAATATCATTACAAATTACAGAATCATGATAAAAGCCAAAATTTCTGTCACATCGAAAGGATCAAAAAGCTGAATGATCAAAAAGCTGAAGGATCACAAAGCTGAAGGATCACAAAGCTGAAGGATCACAAAGCTGAAGGATCAAAAAGCTGAAGGATCAAAAAGCTGAAGGATCAAAAAGCTGAAGGATCAAAAAGCTGAAGGATCAAAAAGCTGAAGGATCAAAAAGCTGAAGGATCAAAAAGCTGAAGGATCAAAAAGCTGAAGGATCAAAAAGCTGAAGGATCAAAAAGCTGAAGGATCAAAAAGCTGAAGGATCAAAAAGCTGAAGGATCAAAAAGCTGAAGGATCAAAAAGCTGAAGGATTAAAAAGCTGAAGGATCTTAAAACTAAAGGATCTTAAAACTAAAGGATCTACAAGCTGAAGGACCTGAAAACTGAGGGATCTAAAAACTAAAGGATCTAAAAACATGAAAGGATCCGGCTTTAACGCTTTCCTTCTGCTCTTCAATTTTTCCAGTGTTCTCGCCACAGGCCGGTATCTCCCATATTTGCTTACACTCCATCGTCGACGAGGAATGCAAAATATTCCACAATCGTTTGATTTGTCTTCCGGTTGCGAAACGGAGTCAATATATTTTCTGAACCGTGGATGAGGGACAGCGTCGAGTGCCATACCGCAGTCGCCTCGTTGAGGCGATGTCGAACTCGGGGTTTTACCACTGGCGAGAAGTGACTGTGAAGTAGTAGTAACCTCGTCCGCTCGTGTCCGTCAGTAGTCCGGCTACCTGGTGCGGGCGCGGCGTCGCGTATGCCGGTGCAAAAAGTAGAGTAGCCCGTCGAATGTGCAGCCAGGGAGTACCCTCCATCCGCCGTTACTACTGACGAGCGAACAAAACCGCAATTTGCTCCCAAAGCAGCAGCCCGCACACTGATTCAATTCCTCTCGCGAACCGGCCGTATGGAGAAAATTTTTTTGGCAAACACGAATTTGTTCATACAATTCTATTAGTCGACGTATGGTTACAGTTGAATCCCGCTTTCTCAACCGGGGCGGAACTTGTATAAACGAATTATATTGCATTAGTCCGGGTTTGTTGGCTCGCACACCTTGAGCTCGAGCGCCATAGTTTCTGACGCATTTTTTTTTTACAATCGTTCTGCAACAAAGACGGCGAATGCGAATTTAAAGATCTCACGGACGCGGCATTGTAAAAGCTGAACAAAGCTCAATCGATCGGGAAATATGTTTAAAGAGGTAGAAATAATTCCCAATAAAATACAACGATAACTTCCCGAGAGCCCGCAAGCGCAGCGTGCGCTGGCTGGAGGTTTAAGTATCTCGCGTGTAAAACTCGAGGGCAGTGCTTTCGGTGAAACGAGAAAGCACTTGAGTACCGCCTCTTGAAATAATTGCCCGGCTCGAGAGGTTCTTCCGACACTAGTCGACGAGCCGCAACGATAGAGGGCATCAGTTCTTGGCGGTATTTAACCAAGTGAGCGTAAACATCGGTGCTTCTCCGAGCCTCGCACCCTCCTGAAAACGATTGCTTAATCGACGCTGCTCGAGATTAGAAACCGACTAACACGCGAGCGGACTTTAATACCGGTCTTAGCTTCGATCTTCTATTTTTCGCCTCGTCTTTCTTGGAGACTACGTCTTTCACGGCACCGCTGTCTTTCCTCTTGCTCGGCTATTAAGCGCATACCCAACGTCATGAGAAGGTAGCTGAAAGCTCTCACGATGGCCGTGTATATAGCCAAGCGGTAGATGGAAACCGAATGAGAGAAGGAACTTAACGAGAAATTACGTGCGGTTAGCGCCGAGACACCCCTCGGTGCAGTTCTCAGCAGGACCACATAGCAGCAAGTAATTGTTTTCAACGCTATCATTAACGTGTCACATCGGAACAGGAAAAACTCGAACCCATTCGAGACTCAGATATCACAACCGCTCTCATCATCAACCTTTGAACTCGCGCAGAAGACTAAGTCTCGGAGCTTCTCCCAGTTGGCGAGGTCCGAAGTGGTAAATGGATTTCTGTTCCTTACCTGCGACAAGCGTCGACAATCGGAAAAAGGAAAGAATTTGGGCCCGGTTGACTACAGTGTCTCCATCCTAAAGGAAAATCCTAAAGGCTCACTGCTCAGCAGGATTGCATAGCTTCAATTAATTTGATTTAGTGGTATCGTGAACGTGATCACATCGGAACGCAGGAGTTTCGAACCAATTCGAGACTCCGATATCACAAATTCTCTCATCATCAACCTTTGAGCTCGCGCAGAAGACGCTAAGTCTAGGAGCTTCTCCCAGTTCACGAGATCCGAAGTGGTAGATGGATTTCTGTTCCTTTCCAGCGACAAGCGCCGACAATAGGAAAAGGGAAACAATTTGGGCGCGGTTGAATGCGGTGTCTTCCTCCCAGTTGCTTCGCTAGCTGTTGCCGGCTGCTGTTGCTTTCGCTGCTTCTGTAGTACGAGTATTCGGAGTACTTGCCTACCAAGGTATAAACAGCTGCGTGAGTGCCTTGGGGTGAAGCATTAGCAAGTGTTAGGCTAAATAAACACTCGGAATACGGGGCGGAATAGGAAGGTAGAGTAGAACCACTGGTATGACGATCCGCGTCTACAATGGTAACGAGGTGAAGGAGGCCCGATGAGATACGAAGATGACGACGACGACGAGAGGTAGAGATGGGTAAATGCCAAAGCACAGAGAGCGTTGACGACGATGCCGAGAACTCGCGGTTGTATGTGTCGCTCGTTCAGCTCGTCGCCGCGGCAACTCAAGACAGAGGAAAATGCACCCCTCGAGAAGCGGACGAAACGTTAGACTGCCAATCGAGTAAAACCCCCCTTTCTAAACTCGACACTGTTTCTACTCAACAATGCTTATACCTGCTGCTCTACCGTACGCTCGCTCCTCCACTGCTCGCATTAATCATCTGTTAATCTGGTGCTTTCCGGTAACAACTATGGCAAAAACGATCCTCCGTTGGTACGATATTAAACCACGAAGTATTGTTCCAGTGTCTCTGAGTGGGGAAGTCTAATTGTTTCTCACTGCAATGATGAGATACAAAAAGGAGATTCTATATCGCTATAGTAATTCTGTGTGCTTAGGAAACATGGTTGTACGCCATACGCTGCGGCCGCGAACTATGGGTGGAGAGCTTACGATGAAAGCTCGTCTATGTGCCAACCGCTCCACTTGCCCGCTGACCAATACCCCAAACTTTCGTGGCAAAGTGTATCGGCCAGTAGGCCCTGCGGTTCCGTACTATGCGGGCGAAACCACGGCCATACACGCGAATGACCTGAGAAACACAGCGGTCGACGGACAACCTGAGAATCAATGAACTTTCGTAGTATCCCGCAAAAGCCACCAAACCAAAGCCGCACAATATCCTTCGATAATTAATTGATAATGCAAGAACAAATTTAATCCTATCGAAACATTTCAAAAGTATACCTTATTGCTGTCTCATCGTGGAAGCTATGTTTTTGAAAAAAAAAATGCTCATCAAAGAACTTTGGTATTGAATTTGGTAAAATCTTTCCAAGCGGTCAGATTTGATGAGGTTTTGGTTTTTTTTTTAAATAACTAAAGACGGTCTAACTCGAGTAAACATGGAGGTACCGAGCTTAAATTTGATACGGGAATGGACTATATAGTGTACAACGATTGGTGCTAAAGGTAGCGAAAAGTGCTAAAGCCGTTTAAATTTTATGGCATTTTGAAATTTTTTAATTTGTTGCAAAATTTGTTTTTTTTTTTTTACACCTGACACATTTTTCTGAATAATGTATCGCACTAATAGTAAAATGGATTACAGTTTTATAAGCGGTGAAGAATACATTCAAAATTGCCTTGACGATTTCAATTTTACGGGGTGTAAAATTTTTTTTATGTTCCGAAAAAGGTGCAAAGTAATTTGCACCTTTTGCACCCGAAGGCGACACGGCTCCCTCATTTATTACAATTTTGCGCATGGCCTCCTCCACGAGAAAACCGAAGTCAATCAGCGAAATTTCTCATAGAGAAGTCTACGCGCAAAATTGTAATAAATGAGGAAGCCACGTGCAGATTACTTTGCACGCTTTTGAGCCCACTCGATGTATAATTTTCATCCACAAACTATATATATTGAATATAGCGAGGATGTTTCTCTGAACCGTGATGGTCCATTGATTCGGTCGTTCCAACCGCGCAGTCTTCATCAGTTATCAGCTGTCGTGGAAGGAACAGTTATGATGCTTACGAGTCTGGCGACGGCAATTAATTAGCGTCAAATCGTAGCGAGCGATAAGTAACTTATCTCTCAGTGACGGGGATGCAAAAAGTATGTAAGCTCTTTTGGAACTCCGCACGGGTCGTGTACTCCGCTGCTGTCTGGAGGCTGGCCCGTGGGGTTTCGCAGCGGGGAAGTCGAGATCGATTTTTCCTTCGGTACTTTCTTTCCTCTCCCGTCGCACACCTTCGAGCACGACGAGAGTAGTAGCTAGAGACTGCCGATGCTATATCGCTGGGGCAGAGAATTTCCTCGTGCCATGGAATTCTCCGGGAAACCCGACGATGAGTAATAACCCCTGTGAGACCAGCCCGACCCGGCTCTCGGCCTCGGGTTTACGGTAGTCACGGATTTCAACCCTCCCGGACACTGCCACTACCGCCGCTGCTATCGTTATACTATCGTATTCCTCTTGTAGAATTCAAGAACGAGAAATTAACCCTCGTGCAAAACTGAGTACGCTCCCGGTGACCTGGCATCGAAATTGCCTGTCTGCAAGCGCTTCTTTCTGTGACTATTAACAATCAGTTCTCATGTCAGTTGCAGACCTGACGGATTTAATATATTTTGAGGCAAACTTATAACCCACCATTTTTTATATTAATGAACTGTTCATCCTTGACCTCGGAAGGTAGTTGCGAGAGTCCGGGAGAGCCGTCCTTATCGTCGGTCCGCTATGCTTCGAGTTGCCATGAGCGCATCGTTTCGCTCGTAAAAATGGAAGAGGAGGAATAAACACCTACCTTGTCGGGAGCGCGTCTGACGAGAGTTGTACTGCAGATCTCGCGGTAGTCTTTTTGATAGTTCACGGCAGTTGTAAATTGACGTGCCCTTTTGCGACGAAATTTCACGGTACGTGTTGCAGTGGAAAATTAATCGACTATAACTAGGTTCGTGTAAATAATGCAGAAGTATCCAGTAGTTTTAGTTGACTATTTAATAAACTATAACCATCAAACCTTTAAAGACCCTTCGAAAATACGCGATCTTTTATATATTGTTATGTTCATTGAATTTTAGATGATATCTTGAATGTATGTTTGTGTTTGTGTATAAATATGTGTACTTTTTAAAGTACTTCTCAATTTTCGTTTTATCATACATAGCGACTCTATCGAAGTTCCAAGAGTAGAACCTAATAAAATGTCTACTCTGAGATGCGCAAATCGTCATTCGTCGAATACAACAACCGTCGTTGACTAATACGATTTGCCAGGCTAGCTATCTTGTATACGCGATCCTCTATGTAATGTTAGTAGTAGTAAAAGAGATTTATTGCCAAAGTTAATATTTACAGTTGCCTTCTTATACTGAATTTTATACCCAATGCTAATTTTACACCTTGGCAAAGGGCCATCGATTTGGGTCGTTCAGCCCTCTAGGTAATGTTATGATATTTGAATTTTAGGTATCCTCAATGCATGTTGGCTTGTGTATGTTTGTCTTTTTGTATAAATCTGTGTTCTTTTTAAAGATCTTGCCAATTTTCATTTTATCAAATATAGCGACTCTATCGAAGCTCCAAGAACCTCATAAAGTGTCTACTCTAAGATGCGCAAATCGTCATTCGTCGAATGAATGAAACAACTGTCGTTGACTAATACGATTTGCCAAGCTAGCTATCGACTGTCGGGTCAATCCTATTGACGCCCCCCCCCCCCCCCCCCCCCCCCGCTTCGGGCATGGTATAATAATGGCACGGTGGCGAATATTGCGACAGTCGCGTGAGGTATACGAAACGTCGTCACGGCACTCCAGCTAAAAAAGAAATTCTGGGTCGTCGTTGTCTCATGTCGTACGCTCGGGAAGCTTGTACAGCGATGCGGGTACTGGTAGTCGCAGTTGCTGCGTGTAGCACGGTCTCATCTCTTCCCACTCTGTCCTCCTCCGGCATACGGGGCGAGATGCTCGGAGAAGCATACCGGGCTGTGTACAGACTGCAACGTCACTGAAACGACCTCCGCCTCGTATCTCCGTCTCCACAATATCTCGACCCGAAATATTTGCCACAAGAAGGTTGCGCTATGCTGCTTTCGCTCTTATGCGTCTTTTCGTGGAAGAAAAAGAAAAACATATGGAAAAGGTAGTTATGGGACGATGTTCGGATGTTTTCAAAACTACGCGGAACAAATTGTCAAAGCAAGAGATAGAATTGAAATTTCATTTTTTGGTATTCCGGCAAATGAATTCCTCCAATATAGCATCAGCAGAAACGTCAGTTTCTGTACCGTGCGTTGCGAGAGATCAAAAAATTCGGATGTTCGAGGTTGAGAGGCCGTAAGTGTAGACTGCTCGCAGACCCGTCAATTTATTGCGCTCTGCTGCTTTCGCTCTCGTGCGTCTTCGCGTGGAAAAAAAATTGTATGGAAAAAAGTAGGTGTGCGACGAAGTTCGGATGTTTTGAAACCTACGTGGAACAGATTGGCAAAGCAAGAGATAGAATTAACGTTTCATATCTTGGTATTTTGGTGAACGGTCTCTTGCAATATGGCATTAGCTGAACCCTCAGTGACCACAAACCGAACTCTGAAACCAACCTCTCTGTTCTCTAGTCGAGCTCAGACTGTCTATTTCCCAACCGTCTGCAATTTTGTTCTGTGCCCATATTTGGATGCGTGAAACGAGCATCGTCCGATACTTACTCTGCAAATCCCTACACGCATCGGCTTCGCGATTCGGTGGATTTGCGAGTAAGGATTTCCCAATTTACTTCATGAATTTATTCGATTTTAATTACTGTTTTACCCCGAACTGAAATAATTATAGAACATGGTGAAACAAAAAAAAATGAAAAACATATGTAACACATATGGAAAAAGTAGGTATGAGACGATGTTCGGATGTTTCCAAAACTACGTAGAACGAATCGCCAAAGCGAGAGATAGAATTTAAATTTAAATTTTTGGTGTTCCGGTGAATGCATTTCTGCAACATAACATTAGCTGAACCGTCAGTTTCTGTATCGTAGGTTGGAAAAGATTTTAAAAAACACACACACAGATATTCGAGGTTGTCGGGGCACAAGAGTAGACCGCCAGCACACGCGTCAATTTCCCTGTTCGCGAATCGCTATAGAACCGTAAACTTTGTATGAAAGGGCAGAAACGTTACGTCCATCATCCGCGGAGCATGGTTTATCCGACATTGAGAAACTCTTTCTCCCCTTGTATTCCGCGCTAGCGAATCTCTCCGAAAGCCCAAGGATTCCACGAGAGTTTCGGTGGCCGCTGACCGTCAACGACCGGCCGGGGCGCCGGTCCGTGATGCACATTCATGCGAAGGAACAATGCGAAGATCGGAATAAACCTGGAAAACGCAGCGCGACGGGATGCGAGTAAAAAAATAAACACGAGAAATCGCGAAATTGTATGACACAGACATCTGGCCATTCAGTCCAGCGCCCTCGTCGGATCGCCAAAAGTTGCACGATTCTCCAGTAAGAAAAGGTTCCCGTTAAAAAAAAAAGGAAAAAAAAAACCTTTGACACGCTCGCAGCAGGACACGCTCGAGGCCGGAAACCTTTGACACGCTTCGCAGTAGCTTGAGGCTGGTCAGTCACGTTTCGGCAATGAACCGGAGTACGCGATATGCACGACCGGGTCGGAAAGCTTTTTTCGTTGACGCAGAAATTCGCGAAGCCCGATATCCGTATATCCGTCCGAACAAACGATTCGTATACGAAAAAAACTTTTGCTCGGAGGGATCTCGTTCGGGGCTTTGGGTATGGTTCTAAATAAAATATCGTGGATAAAAGAACTCCGCTAGTGGTTTATCGAACGTTTTTTTTTTTTTTTTCTCGCTCCTCTCGCTCGTGCAGCGCGATCGCTTTGGGCACTGGCTCGCCTCGGTGCTCGTAAATCGCCGGATGAAAAAGCGCATCCAGGATATTATTATAAAATCGTCGAGCGTGGTTGGCGTCGGGTAGTGGTCGGGCTGAGTGAGTATGCTGCATACAAGGGGAGGGGGGGTTGCAGGGGGTTGGTCGCCCCCAGCTCGCGGTCCCCTCGGCGTATCGCTAAACTGCAGAGGGACGATACGTCAGGCTCACGCGCTCTGCTCTGATGCGCTTGCTGGCGCAATGTACAGTACGAATTGCATCGCCGCTGTGTGGAAAGAGCTTCGGGAACGGTTTAACGCCCGCTAAAATCGACCCGGATGAATTAAACGGGCACTCGGGTTCGCTCTCACATTTTATGCAATTATGCTTGTGTCTCGCTTCCCGCAGCTCTTACTCTGTACGTCATACATATTTTCCCGCTGAGCTCCCCCTCGATATCGCCACTAAACCCCGACTATTCGAAGATAATTTAATTTCCGTGCTTAATCGCCGATTATTAATGGTAAAATGTATAACGTTTACAATTTATATACGACCCATATATATATATATATATATATACTAGCGGGTTGTTGTGGCTCGGCCGCTTCGCGTCCTCGTATTGGACTGTTGGATTTAGAAATCGACAATTCAGATTTCCGGAGATTAAGCCGAAATACGTCTTTGCCGGTTTAAAATTTTTCTTTTTCGACCGAAGTGATGTCATACTATAATTTTAACGATATTTTGGGTTCACAATAGAAGAGAATTTAGTACTGAAAAAAAAATGAGCTTCGGTTTAAATCGATAGGTCGTTCAGTTTTTTTGTTAACACTCCGGCCAATTTAGAAAAATAATAACCAATAACTATGCAGTACTTTTTTGTTTTCTGTTAAAACAATTTTTCTCTATTAAAACATACCTCTAAATTCACTAGGTTCACTCGTTTTTTCCCTCCTAAAAAAGAAACTCCTGAAAAAACGCTGTTGTTAGGGCTCGTGAAGCAAGAACGCCCTTAATCCAGTCACTTATTTTTCTGAGTGTAACGAACGACTTGCCATTGGCCATCGGATGCTTCGGGTACTTCGAGGGGGGGCGGAGAAGTTTAATGGATTCAAAGCACGTCGCCGCGTTGAGGCGACGTGAAAAGTTTGAATTGATTTTCGTAAATGAGCGCATCAGAGCCGGAGGTTATCGTCAGGGAAATGTTAAAGGCGGGCCAAAGCGAGCGGACTCAGCCGTGTGACCGGAAAAAAACGCACAGGGCATCCTCGCCGCGGAGCATTCCTCTCGTTAACTCTCTCGTGGCGAGGTGAACGGTAGTGCATTTAAAGCGAAAAACAACGGGTAAGAAAATTGGTTTTTCCTCGTCGGGGTCCGCGAGCGCGTTGGCGCAAGGCTATCCTACCCGTTTCTTCGGCGGTGCTCGCTCGGCTCTTCCGGCGTACCAAAGTAATCCTCTTTCTAGCTGAACTAATGGAAAGAACGCGAATCGCCCGGCCCACGGCCATGAGAGGGAGCCATCTTGAACGTTACGACGCGATGCCACCGGTATCTATTTCCTCTTTGCCTTTTTCCCCTCACACTCTCTATTTTTCCTCAACTTTTTTCCGCCTCTCATATTCCAGTGGAAGCCGACTGTGAGATAAAATAATTGTGTGTATATAAATAAATAACGCTCCGCTGGCCCGCGTTCGGGTTACGCCCGCAAAAAGTAACCCATTGCGCGTCGAGTCAGTCTCGAGATATTAAATAAAAATGGATGTTCATGCCAACATGCCTCATTTTTTTTTTTTTTTTTTTTCTAATGAAGAACGAAGTTTAATTAGGAAGAGATTGCGCGATGCTGGATATGAAGGGCTGGTTAATTAATCCCATATCGTAAATTAAAATCATATAACTTTGCGAATTATTCTGAGCTTCGGAACGCGAGGTTTTTCAAGAGTCCAATTTAAAATACATTTCGCTCGAACTGACGTTAAAAATATAGTTGGAAAATTTGCATCACGTGAATGAATTTAGTGTGGCAGAGTGGAAAGGTGCGCGATAGGTGCACCCTCGTCGGGGTCGCGGCGGATGTGATGCACAGGAGTGAGGCGAGGAATGCCGGCGAAAGATCTATGTAATATTCACATGGAATACGGTTGATCGCGCTGACACGCTTTGAGGTCTCACATGGGTTCCAGGAACGCCTCGTGAGACACTATCATCGCCGCCTGCTGCACCGATCCAATGCAGACTCGAACGAACCCGCGAGCAATGCAGTAAAAGAAAATGGGATAACCCGCTGCCGAGTTTCCCCCCTCGTTTTCATTACAATAGCTCAACGTTTCTCTTCTTTTTATGACACTTTTTTATGTTTGTTCCGTGAAATTTCGAATCGTATTTTACGTTTAAAGATAACAGCCCTGTGAGTTGTCGATCGACGAAATTCCTTCGTAAACAAACGGCTGTCACTTTTAATGGGAATATACCATCGAATATCTAGATGGTGAATTCGTAGAGCATCTTTCGAGGAAGAGAATCAGCCGAAATACATAAAAATCGAGCGGGAATTACAGATTATACTTTGAGCACTAAAACGAAAATTTGTACAAAACCAGTAAAGATTCTTGTAAATTTATTAGATGCGTAAAAGTTTGTATAAATGACTTTAAACACGTAATTTTAATAAAAATTAAAGATTCTCCATCGCCGAAATTCCTTCGTAAACAAACAGCTGTCATTTTTTAACCGAAATTACTATCGACTATCTAAATGGTGAATTTGTAGAGTATCCTCCAAGGAAGTGAATGAGCCGTAATACATAAAAATCGTGAAAAAATGAAAGACTATTATTTGAAAAAATTGAACTAATTGGTACATTTTCGTAAATTAGCACAAACCAGTTAATGTTTTTGTGAATACATTGCGATGAATATTTATCTAAGTTAAGAACATCTGGTTTAATACAAATAACCATCTACTGTAACGAACAGATGCGTAAAAGTTCGTATAAGCGACTTTAAATATGCATCACTCATTTGACCAGTACGAATCGCTTCAACCTCCTTAAGCCCCTCATCACTCACCAAACATGCATTCAATTAATTTTGAATAAGAAAGACCAGTTCGAAACATGAAAAAAATGATCATTCGTGTCTGCGAATGAGAGATACGCTAAATCAAACATTCATTACAAATTTACACGCGGCATACACATTCATATGTAACACAACAAGAGAAACGGTTTTAAACAGTTAATCACGATACGAAAATCGCGCGAATCGTGTCGAGGAGGCGAGCGAGATGGGTATCGTTGGTCGTTTAGTGTCAGTAAAAGGCTTGCACCTCGTTGTGTGGGCGCGACTCGATCGCTGTCCAACTCACGGTATTTTGCTCGGACAGTGGCTGGATATCGAGCGAATGCCTGGAATTTCACCTCTGTGCATGCTGTTTTGTTACCTTCCGAGGTAGCGCCGTTGCGGAAAAACAAATGGGTGGGCACCCGTTATGTCGGCCATCCCGTCGTCCGGCCGTAGTTTGACGTTCGGGGGCTTGACGTTCGGGCGCCGACGTCGCATGCCCCGTCACGATACGATAGAACGATACCGATGGAACGCCGGCCCGTTGAACGGGATCTATGCATCAGCCCTACGGCCGCCACCGGCGAACTGCACAAAGCCCACCGCCAGCCCGCTCCGCAACTACGGTTCGTGTTCCCCATACAATCTCACCGTAGTTGCCCTCTCCTCGTGGCCCACGTGGCAACGCGCTATTTGTTATTTCACTCTTTGGGGCGACGGGGCTTTCATTAATCAAGCCGATGCCGCTCTTTACTCGTCACTCGACATTTTTCATACCGAGGCCGAGGCCTGTGTGCTTTAGCGTCGTTTCCGGCGAACAGTCATCGAAGCACCTGGTTCAATGGCCAGAGGTCACTGTTCTCCTTTCGCATCGCTCAACGGGCACGATGCACTTTTTCTATCGGAAAAATATTACCATTAGATCGGGACGATTTTCGTTGATCGCAGAAATGCAAAATGGGTGATAAAAAGGCACTACGGTAAATACGATAGTGTATTCGAAGGGAGATAATATGTAAAAATGTATACCTCATTGTATCGTATCAATCGGTTTCAGGCTGCGGGAGAAAAATACCTGAGAGAATCGGTGGAAAAGAACGGACTTTCGCTCCAGGCTGTTTTATCGCGGTACGGCAGATCGTGTCCGACACAGGCCATCGGTCATTCGAATGCCGCCCCTTAACGCCAGGATTTTCACGAGATACATATGTACGTACCTACGTGAATGGAACCGGAGGGTTGGACTGATGAGATTGAGAATATGGAGCGCGATAAGTTCAGGCTCACTCGGCAATAGTCTCGTCAGTTTTTATCCTAGCTCCTTCTTTTTCTATGGCGTTTCGCTTGACTCCGATATAACGCGGTCGCCATTTCTCACGCCGAGGACTCTCCGCTTGTTTTTGTCACTCGACGGCATCGCCGTGCTCTCGTTTGTGCGGGCGCGTGAATCGCAGCGCGTGAACACCGAGGGAGCTTGCAATGTTTTTCCCGAGATCGGTGGAGTTTCGGAAAGGCCAAATGGCGGCGGAGCAATGGCCAACACCACGCCAAGACCACTCAGGAACTCTTCTCGTCGAGCCATCGATCAAGTCCTACCACCGAGCGTTCTCGTTGCAAGATCGATAACGGCTCCTTCGAGTAAAGCTTGACAGCTTGTATTCTTGAGCGATCGGTCGCGCTGAAACTCTACGCTCGAGTTCGCCGACTTTTCATTATCCACATTTGTGGATTAATTATTTTTTCCATCGCATTTCGTCATAAGGAATCATCCCCTAGTACACAATATGATACGATGACAGCAGAGTCACTCGTGTACTTGGCAAGTGGGTTGGGATTGTAATGTTTGCAATTATAGCGAGTTTGCAATGTTTTCCCCGAGATTATTGGATTTTTCGAAAAGCCAAATCATGGCGAAGCAATGGCCAACGCACCAGGACCTCTGGAACTCTTCGCTTCCAGCCATCGATCAAGTCCTACCACCGAGCGTTCTGGTTGGAAGATCAATAACGGTTCCATCGGGTAAAGGTCGACAACTTATGTTCTTGAGCGATCGGTTGAACCGAATCTTTACGCTCGAGTTCTCCAACTTTTCATTATCCACATTTATTGATTCATTTTTTTTTCATCTCGTTTCTTCATAGAGATCCTCTAAAATCAATCATCCTTCCTACGCAATATCATACGATGACAGCAGAGTCACGCGTATACTTGGCAAGTGGGTTGGGATTGCAATGTTTTCCCAGAGTTCGTTGGATATTTCGAAAAGCCAAATCATGGCGCAGCAATGGCCAACGCACCAGGACCTCTGGAACTCTTCGCTTCCAGCCATCGATCAGGTCCTACCACCGAGCGTTCTGGTTGGAAGATCAATAACAGCTCCGTCGGGTAAAGCTTGACAACTTTTATTCGTGACCGATCGGTTGCGCTGAATCTTCGCTCGAGTTCTCCAACTCTTCATAATCCACATTTATTAATCAATTATTTTCCATCGCGTTTCGTCACAGAGATCCACTAAAATCAATCATCCCTCCTTACGTCATATCATACGACGACAGCAGAGTCACTCGTGCCCTGCTCAAGTGCGTTGGAATTTCCTCGAGCGGCGGAATATTGAAATGTGTGCAATGATTGCGACTTTGCAATATTTTCCCCGAGTTCGTTGGATTTTCCGAATGGCCAAATGACGGCAAAGAAATGCCTAACCCCACGCTAACACTACTCAGGAACACTTCGCGCCCATCGATCAAGTTCCATCTTCCAGACCAATAACGCTTCCCTCGCGTGAAACTTGACTATACATGAGAACACAAGTTATATTCTTGACCGATCGGTCGCGCCGAGTCTTCGCTCGTGTTCCCCAACTCTTCATAATCCACATTTATCGATTAATTTTTTTTTTTCCATCTCGTTTCGTCATAGAGCACCTCGAAAATCAATCATCCCTCCTTACGCAATATCACACGACGACAGCAGAGTCACTCGTGCCCTTGTCAAGTGGGTTGGGATTTGCTCGAGCGACGAAAGATCCCCGTGCAGTGTTGATACTGTCTCTATGTACATCGCGCGCGCGGTGGCTCGATGTGCATCTTCGATCAAGGAAGTCTCGCGGGAGTTTCCCGCTCGTCACGTACCTACGTGTAACGACAGACCGTCGTGATCTCGCGGGATAGCGGGACGCGTGTTGGTGGTCTATACGTAGCAGATACGAACTCCCAAACGTCACGTTATAGAGTATAGAGTTTGCATGCATGAAAGTCGGAGTCTATTGAGTCGTCGAGTCGGCCCAACAGCCACCGAGGCGTATCCCAGCTGCAGCAGCTAGTCTGGCATCGAACATCGAATATCCCACACAGTGACACGTGCACACTATATCGTATATCTACGTAACATAAAAAAAAATATATATAAATACATTGGGAATAGAGATTATAATGGCATGCATGGAGAACGGCTTCATGCGGAGCCACGTGCACATTTTTCACAGCGCTTGATGTCTGTGCGCTCGTATAAATTCGCGGTCATGCATACCCATACGCCGAACAGAAATGGAGAGGGCTTTCGGCTCTGGCACAGCCTCCTTTTCGCGTCTATCGATGTGTGAGCCGCGGCACGTATCCGCGTCGACCGGAGGTACGGCACGGCTCTAGGTGTAACGTAACAAGTTACGTCCACCGCTCCGACCGCCGTTCGATATTCACGTATGAGGTACACTCTCTCCCGGTCGTATGGATCTGGGATACGCACGGTTGTGCAGCCCGGATCGTCTGGGCTAACGCTCCGGGGCGATACGCTTACCGAAATATCTTTCCACACGCGGTTGTATCGACACTATGTGCCGATATGTACATATATGTCGGATATAAGCTTCAACGTAACATATTCTTCGCATAGATCAGTAGGAAAGCATTACCCGAGGGCCAATTTTAGAGCGTTACATTGGGGCGTGATAAGGTCCTGAAACGGCCTCCTCAGGGCCCGATGTAAGGCTCTAAAATTTCTGCTCGGGTACTTGGATATTTTTGAGTAACATGTCGTTGAATTAGCAGCCTATTGATTAATCGCATATATATAGTTAGGTACTTATGGAATGAACTATAATCCGGGACGATACGCTTGCCAAAATATCCTTCCACATGCGTTTCTATCGATATCATATGCGGATATGTACATATACACTGGATATAGGTTTGCACATAATATATTCTTCGCAGGGATCGATACGAAAGCATTACTTGGATATTTTCGATTAACTTGTGATTCGTTGTAATCTAAATGCAAATATGTAGTTAGGTACTTATGAAGTAAACCATAAACCGGGGCGATACATTAATTCATGTAATGACCCGATGTAAGGCTCTAGAATTTCTGCTCGGGTAGTTGGATATTTTCGAGTAACTTGTGATCGAATTAGCAGCCTATTGATTAAGTGCACCGCGACCGAAATTTTTCGTTGTAATTTAAACGCAAATATATAGTTAGGTACTTATGGAATGAACTACACTGAAAAAAAGGTTTGGTAATATCAAACTAAGCTGCGGTTGCGGGTGGCGAAAGAAATATTTGGTAGTTTGAAAGAAATATTTAGTTTATTGAACGAATATTCAGTTTATTGAACGAATATTTAGTTTTTTGGCCGAATATTTAGTTGCTTCAAAAAATAGTTACTTGGATTTAACAAACATTTTGTTCAATCGACCAAATATTTCTTTCGCCACCCGCAACCGCAGCTTAGTTTGATATTACCAAACCTTTTTTTCAGTGTATAATCCGGGACGATACGCTTGCCAAAATATCCTTCCACATGCGTTTGTATCGATATCATATGCGGATATGCAGGGGAGAGCTGGTTAAAATGAGACAGTGAGGCAAAACCCAATTTTCCAATAATTTTTGGTGCCCCATTTTGCCCCACTATCCCCTTTTATCCTGCTCTCCCCTGCATATACGCCGGATATAGGTTTTAACATAACATATTCGTCGCACATATCGATATGAAAGCATTACTTGGATATTTTCGACGAACTTGTCATTGAATTAACACCCCATTGATTCAGTACCCGCCCCCGCAATTTTTCATTGTAATTTGAATGCAAATCCATAGTTAGGTACTTATGAAATAAACCATAAGCCAGACCGATACGCTTGCCGAAATATCTTTCCACTCGCGTTTGTATCGATTTCCATATGTGGATATGTAAATATATACCGGATATAGGTTTTAACATAACACATTCGTTGCACATATCGATGCGGAAGTATTACCTGAATGTTTTCGAGTAACTCGTGATTGAATTAGCACCCCATTGATATAATAGCCCTCCGTCATTTTTTGTTGTTATTTAAATGCAAATATCGCACGCCGAGAACAACACTGTAACAATTTGTATGGTAATCTTATAAGTGATATTACACCGTTGTTTTTGGTATGCGATATATAGTTAGATATTTATGGAGTCAACTATAAGCCGGGGCGATCCGCTTGCCGAAATCTTTCCGCACGCATTTGTATCGATACCATATACGGATATGTTCACCACTGTTCATTAATTCCTGGACGATCAGAATAGGACATCGATAGAAAACTTATCAGGCTTTAATGAACAGCAGTGTACATTCACGCAGGATCCACGTTTTTAACATTACATATTCTTCGCACGTGTCGATACGAAAGCATTGCTTAGATATTTTTCAGTAAATTGTGATTGAGTTAGCACCTTACACAGTAAAAAAAGTTTGTATTTTTTACAACTATTTGTTTTCCACAAACCTCCACTTTGTTATTTGTTAATTTTTTGATCGTACCATCCGGTGAGTTTTACAATCAAAATAACAAACTAAAATTATTAATGACATGGGAGATAAATGGACAGGTTTTTATATTCAAACCTCAACAAAAGAGTTTGTCACTTGCTTGACAAAATTTTTTTTACGATACTTCGTATTCCGATTTTACGAATTTATTTTTCACTATGTATTGATGCGACCGTATTTTTCCTTGAAATTTAAATGCAAATATACAGTTAGGTACTTATGGAATATAAGTCTGAACATTTCATGTTTTTCCGATTTTAAGCAGTGTTTCTCTGTAACTCCAAAACGGTCACGATAGACTGAACATTGCGCCGTCTTGCTTTGTCGCCACGGAATTAATCCGTCTGGCTACACCAAAGTTTTCTATTTCACATGTTCGTGTTAATGAGTAATTTCCTCGCATTTATTTCCCTGTTTCTTCTGATTGCAGTTCGTGAAGTTACTCTGTCCGAGCTCAGGGACTCTGTAGCGAGGTTACGTGACAGAGTTAAGCTCGTGTGCAGGACAAGGGGTTCGCCACCGCCACGTGTGCACTGGCTTAAGGACGGTGTGCTACTGCATCCTCGCAGAGGCTTGAGAATTCAACACAAACGGTGAGTCTGACATCACACGTACTCATACTACTTGTACACTTGAGGCGCTCAGAGAAATAACGTTCATACCGGGCACGCTTTCGCGTGCACAAGCGATGCCGGAAGAGCAGGGGTGAGTGTTGGACAAGAGCATCGGATGTAGTTGCTCTGGGTCCGATTTCTGCCCGATACAAAAAAAAATACCGAAGATACCTCGCTCATGATCCGGAAAACCTATTTTTGACCGGACATTATAGGCGTTCCCCCAGATGACGTCACTTCCGGTCGAAAAATGAGTTTTTCAATTCGGAAGTGACGTTTCTCCTAGATGACGTCACTTCCGGTCGACAAGTGCAATTTTCAAATCGGAACTGACGTATTTCCGGCGTGACTTCACTTCCGGTCGAAAAATGAGTTTTTCAATTCGGCAGTGACGTTTCTCCTAGATGACGTCACTTTCAATTACGTGTTTCCGGTCAATCTTCGGAAATCTGAATTTCCGGATTCTAAATTTCATAGTCCATAATCAGGACGCGAACCGCCCGAGTCACAAAAACCTGCTAGTTTAAATATAAATAAAAGCATGCGAAGCGATGTATGTTTCTCCGATTATGCGTGTGTTTTTTTTCCGTTTTCTCCAGTGATTAAAACAATCTAGGTACATAATGAGCATACACCTCTTCGCACGAGGACACCCGGTTACTTTTGCCCGTCAGTTAGCTCGTTGCTTCGTCCGGTCCGCTGCGCCTGTGTCCAGTCCGTAGGTATACGTAACACGTGTAGTCTTTGCTGTACGAGTGCAATGCGTGAGTGCACCGAAAGTGACGTACGTCTGGCGCAATGCCCGCGCTACACTCACAGCTACGTTCGCGCCAGGACGACGATGTGGCGGTCACTTCCGCGTATTTAATTATTTCACCGTCGCGAAGCGACTCTTTTTCCTGTTTTTTTAAGTTTTTTTTTAAGAAAAGAAGAATTCATATTTTCACCCCGGCAGAGATCGGGCGATGCGAACTTGAAAGACATTAGAATGATAAATGGTGTACGAATCCCTCGCCGAATCGAGATTTTCGCGAGTGCATCGCGCGTTCGAAGTGCTCGTTGGTCCGCATTGTCACGGGTGTCCCGCGGGTAAGCGTTGAAGTGACGACGCGCACTTTGGTAAATCTTATCTCGTCACCGTACAATGGTGGATCGCACACTTTCCGAATATTCCGTCGAGAACTTCGGTGCGGGTTACGGTGGGGTCTCATCTACTGTGTATCAGCATAGGCGGAGCGTACGAGGGTGTGATAGACAGATAAAGTTTCAAACCGCGTTCTCCGTTTTCCCATTCAGTTGCGAGTGGCCGCATATATCGCCACACACGAATATCATTAGCCGCGGGTGTTGGATACGTTACACCTACAGAGGCGCGCACGTTAGCTCGAGCAAATTCCGCGATACCGTTGAGGACATTGCCATTGCGCGGCCCACGGTTCTGCCGTAATAATTCTGGCACCGAGCCTTTGGCTCGCTCACACCGGTACTCATTTGCTCCCTCCCGTTTGTAGTACCAATACCACAAGAGATATTACGCGGTTGTATGCGCCAATCCGCGCCTCTGTAGCTTCCACCTCGAGCCAGTTACCGAAAGTTTCCTTGGATTTTCCGATACCAAAGCCACTGTAGAGCGCCGTTGCCCATAAATCTTCGCAGTTGAGTCACTTCCGAGCGACACTCCGTCCAATTTAACGGCTCATGAAAGCTAGCCTTGATTGGCTCACTCCATTAACGCAGAGTTGCACAATCGATGAAATTGTTGGCCCTCCGACAAACGGTCGGCAGTCGGCGAACAGTTATGGGCATATCAATGAATCGCCATCTCTCGGTGGTGCTTTCACCCCGATGAAGGCTCACGCCGCTGTTATGGCACGTAGAACAACTCTCAGCGGTGTCTTAACTGCCCTCCGAGACCCGACAGGATTTATGATCGACGGAGGATTTACATTCTTCGCCTTTGGTCCTTAGCACGACTCGTTCGCCTCGGCGTAGTTTATCGCTCCCGATGGAGCCGAACTGATTCGATGGGAACGGAACTCGCGAAGCTTCGGATTTAAGTTAAAGGGAGAAAGACCAGGCTTTTCCGGCGAAGCGGTCCCTGGATACTGCGCCGTATTGTCTAAACACCTATTCGAACCTTCACGCACTACAGAACTGGCTGAATGTATGCACATTCGATACCGTTACGTTCCGGTTGCGCTCATTGCTCTTACGACCTCGTATAGTCGGGTAAGTGGTCCGCATCTTGACGACATAGTACCCACTCGTAATTTCAAATTATCGCAGAGGCACTATAAGCGGCTCGTATCGATGGTCCTGCGAAATGGACAGTGGTAGTACGGAGGTACATCAAGGTCCGCACGACGAAGATTACCTACTTACTACCTATTCCCCTGCGGGATGTCTGTTGGCAAGCTGGCCAGTTTCAGCAGGACGTCGATGCGATGTGTCTACGTGGAGAATGGGCGCAACAGGATCGAGTAGGTACGTACTACGTCGTCGTCATTGTCATCGGTGTGCGAACACCGCGCGCGACGTCGCTGGGTATCGATGTCAGAGCTACGCCGTTATCGTTACGCCCAGGATATAGCCTCGGCGGGAAATAGCCTTATCGTAAAATGAACGTAGACGGAAGGACCGTCCGGAAGACGACCGGCATCATTCGAAACTGGAGAGGCAGAGTCTATCCGCAGACGGTAATCTGCGGGATTTTTCAGTGGGTGGGAAATATTGCTGGGACCGAGGGACATCACGAAGACGCGTACTTGGATTTTGGGCGGATGTTGTTAATTACAATCGCACGATTCATATCAAGTGCGAACTGTCAAAGTCCGATCACATGGCGTGCAGTAAAAAGTCTGTACGAAATTTAAGTACATTGAAGGACAATTTCCAGGACATTTCCAGGTTGTGTTGGGACATTTATGAAAAATGAAAATATGCATATCGCGCGCGACGTATGAAATAACTTTTAGTTCGATAACCGCTTTCGTTTACGTTGGAATGGGTTCAGAAACCAAAACCACTCACAATGCACGAATGTATATATGTACCTCAGCGGAAATGAGATACACATTTTTTTAGGATTGTCACTAAATACATACACTAAAAAAAAATTCAAAGGGGCCAAACCCAATATTTTAGATTTTAATCCCAAAAAAGCGATTTCACATTAGAGCAAACTGTTTTCAGTGCGTGACATCGAAGATACAAATGTTGCACTGCTTTTACGCACAAAAAGGCCAGCAGATTCATGTTCAGCGCACAAAAAAACGTCGGAATATGTCGCAGTTAATTTTATAAACGGAAAAAAAACATTTCATACCGACAAAAAATATTTCATCGAAAATTCCAAGGCTTACCCCTTTCCAATCCGTTTTTCACGTTTTTCAACGTCCTCGAACGGCACGTTAAAACGATTATAAAACTTCGCACGAGGGTGTATCTTGTGTATTTTTTTCCGTAGAACACGATGGGCACCCTGGATTTTTCCTAGCTCCATTGGGAGCCGAGATATCGACGTTTGAAAATCACGAAAATCGACATTTTTCCAAAAGTTGCTCGAAAAGTGAAAAATCGTTGTTCAATCAATTTTTTTTTGTTTCTAGGCTATATTCTATGTATTTTTTCCCGCTGATCACGAATATGACAATCATTCTACTCCCAACCCAATATATTCCATTTAAATCCCAAAAATACGATTTTTCGTGCATAAAATCGAGACTTTCAATGTCTCACTGTGCTTTAGCCCCAAAAAGCCCAGCGGATTTGTGTTCAGTGGGAAAAGATACGTCGAAATACGTGGCAGTTCATTTAATAAAAAGACAAAAACATTTACTAAACTAAATATACATTTTCAAAAAAACTCAAATTTTCGGAGGAATAAAAAATTCAAATACATTAGGTGAAATTCAAGGACATTCCAGGATTTTTTCAAGATCAGGCAAACTTCAAGGACAACTCCAGGACTCCAAGGACTTCAAGGACCGCTGGACACCATGGATCAAGACTGTGGTTATATCGGCAATCGATAATGTGTACGTTTGTCATTTGTCATACCGAGCTATTCCAGTAATCTATGTAATATCGTGAGTCTCAGTTAATCCTCATCTCTATATTGGTTACAGTATCATTTTTTAGAGAACAAAAATTCCAGCCGTCGTGTATGCAATGTCGTCACAGGTGAAGTATTCGCTCGCGTCACACTAGGTCGGTGGCGTGGATTTTGTAAGACAGATCTAGCTGCTGGAAGCATTCTTGAAATTCGTTGAAAGCTCAAGAGCCACTGTTAACGGAGGCGCCCTCTTCTACGTCGTCGTCCCAAGGTTGTCTTCGCAGTTCGGTTTTCCAGCTTCTCCTGTCTGGCTTTCACTGCAGATATTCTGACACCTCGTGAAAACAGCTTTGATGTCAGGCGAGCAAAGTTTTCCGCGAGAGCGGGGCGAAGGAGGAGATGAAAGCTGTGCTTCCTAAATAGGAAAAGAGGAAAAGCCCGAAAGCGACTCAAGCGACTCCGATAGAGACTATACTTTAGGACCGCGGAGCGTAAAGAGTTCGAGAAAGAAAAAGGGTGACGGGGAGGCATAAGAAGGAGGGTAGAAAGGCGCGATGATGTGGTGGAGAGAAACTCCCTGTTAGCTCGCGTTAAGACCTTTGCGCGACGCTCTAAACTTTCGTCCCTTTGAGAGGTTTGTAATCTGCCGCTTTTCGTCGCTCACCGCGTGTGAGATACGCGCATCGTGCAATTAGTTCAAAAGCTCGGGTGGAAAGCTCGAAATCTCATCCGTGCGGCAAATCTTCCCATCGCTGTACCCTTCAGTTGTCATGCGACGATGCGGTGAGTCGTGTAGTGCGAAAAAACCGCGAGGAATCTGGATCGTCTTAATCGCGACTTGGCGTCTTTCCCAGAAAATAATGGCTAATTTGTCAATAGCAAAATTAGGTCTAAAGCTTGGGTGGAAAGCTCGAAGTCTCATCCGTGCGGCAAATCTTCCCATCGCTGTACCCTTCAGTTGTTATACGACGATGCGGCGAGTCGTGTAGTGCGAATAAAACCGCGAGCTACCTAGACCTTCTTAATAGCGTATAAGAGTATTTTCCAGAAATTGATAGCTGATTTGAGAATAGCAAAATTAGTTCAAAAGCTTGGGCGGTAAACTCTAAGTCTCTTCGGTGCAGCAAATCTCTCCATCACTTTCCCCTACACTCAGAATAAGAGCATTTCCCAGAATGTGATAGCTAATTTGTTAAAAGCGAAGACCAACCTATCTTCTCCACCTGGGATGCGCTTTGTCGCATTTCAAAAGAGTCGACGGACGGCCCACTGTCAAACGGCTGGTTGGTATTTGGGTATTCCAATGTAATGGACTAAAGAAGAGGGTCTGCTTTCCCTTCAAAAACGCACTGTGACTTCCAAATGCGAACACTCGGTAAACAGGCGACTCCTTTTCAATGTTTAGATCCCCTACATTCTACCTAACATTCTCAAACCCTGTTCAAAGTTTCCCGCCGTCTTTACCCTTCGTCTCGCCCATCCACCGTTCACACCGCACTCTTATCTGCTTCTGAGTGCAAGGCAGAAACACAGTTTGCGTCTCCTCAACGTGCGGTATCGAGAAGTAAAGAAATCAGATGAGCCGGGCGAGAGAAGCAAAAAGGTGCGCAAAGAAGGGAGATGCGGCTATAGAAAAAAGTGAAGCAGAGGAAAAAGTCTCGAAGGAACTCGTCGTTCTTGCGAGAAGATCCTTTCCCTTTCTCGCTCGTGCGTCGGGAAGTACGGTCGACTTTTTTTTTCTCATCCTTCTACTTTCCTGCTAGATACTCGGGGCTTTCGCAATCGCGATGGCGCGCCAACGCGCCGTAACGGTAACGGTGGCGAACGAAAAAGAGATTTTCTTTTCACAACGGGCGGTGCACGCGGTGTTATCCTGCACCACTACCATCGCCTTCACTGACACTACAACGACAAGCGCCGTTGAGGAGTTTTAACTTGATAGTTCTGCACTTTCTTCGTTTTCCCACCAGCGTTTTTAATATTTTTACCTTTCATCATTATTCATACCTGGAATAGTATTGGCACTACCAACACCTTCTTCCTGTTGCTCTTACCCTCGCTGAAGATGGTCGCTGCGCAAGGCCTCCATGATCCTTGCGCTAGCGCGGCAGTGTCCCAGAATATCAACACGAAATTATTGGATTAGCCGAGGCGAGGTGACACATTCAAAGGTGTGATTTGGTTGCTGTTCCTTAATGCCTGGACAATCCTAATAGGGTCGCTATAGGAAAAGCGAATTCTTGAAAAGGATTTTCAGAAATTTTAAAAATTGACCATTTTCAGCATAGGGAATCCTATGTTTTATTTTGCGAAACGGCACTTTTTTAAAAAAATTTCGAGATATCGAATTAAAACCTCCACCATTGTTTGCAAGTGGCATATTTCCCAACCGATTTCATTAACGAAAAAATTCTAAGAAATTTTTTTGAAAAAATACCATTTTCCTCGAAAAATTGAAAGGGTACCATCACTACCATACGCTATATTCTCGAAATTACGGCTTTCATAGCATATAGAAGTGGTTCAAACCATCGGACGTCTCACCGAATGCAAGCAATGTTTCAGTTATAGGTACGTGTTCTTACAAAAATACAGGTCACCGATTCTACAACTGGTGGCAACCCATTGTCCTACAGTAGTACAAAATTCGATATTATAGTTTATCAGGATTCGGAGGGAATTCTCCCATGTTCGACCTCGAAGGGTATCGGAATTCCGCCCTTGCCTGGCAAGGTTTCATGGTATGCCAATTCTACGCCTGTATCGTCGGCATCTGGTTGTCGTAAAATATACAGCGTACCAACGCTGTCGAAATACCAATTTTTTTTTTTTTCGCGAACCGAGCTCAAGAAATTATGGGCTCTATAAGCGCTGCATAAAAACGCCTGTCGAAATAAGCTCTCGCGTTTAAACCCGATGGTATCAATGCGGTTCTTTTTTCTTGTTTTTCTTATTTCCGTGCACCTCCTCGACCACGCAGACGATTGCACTTGGTTCACCTGAACGCTGGGGTTTTAACACGGCAAAGATTAGAGATAATAAAATTTTAATGGCTTAACTAAGCGAGAGATCGTAAAAGCCAAGTCGGCAATCGGGTTAACGCCCGTGTTATAAGAGGGTGAGAAGATAACAATTTCTTTTATTCTCTTTCTCTCTTTCCCTCAAATTAAACCCGATAATCCGGAGATACGCTAGATTCTATAGGCTTTTCTATGCGATGCTATAAAACTAAGTTTTCTTAGAGTACCTCCCATTGCCGGAGTATCACACCATGATAGTAAAAATGTAAGTAGGCAAAAAAAAGTTTTTAAAGCAAGATGTTCCTACCCGTTTCCTTCTTTCGGATAAAATCGCATAAAATTGTAGAAATAAGGGTCAGTGCTGTATTGGAAAAGATAGTTTCGGTATTACCCAGGAGAAAAGTGCGCACCGTTAGGTTTCGCGAAATGCATGCTTTCCTATCCACTGCAAATGAAGAAAATTGAGTCCAGCAAACAAAGGGTCGCAGTGTAAAACGTTAGTTTGAACTTAAGATCGCTCATGAGATCGAACTTAAGATCGCTCATGAGATCGAAAGTTACATCCACTCTGCTCGCACAGATACGTCAGTCTTCGTTATGCGATATCAAAAGTGCTCTTTCACTATCTGAACCGTTTTAGCGCGCATTCCGTCAACGGCAGCCATAGTAGAAACATAATCCTTTAATTACTTTGACAACGGGTAACCGCACAGCCTGGAAACTCCGCGAGTACGCCGTCGCGGTACCCGAGAACTCTAAACTACCTGTAATATTTACCATGTATTTTTTAAGTGAAAAAAAAGTTTGATGCACATGGCAGATGCCAATCAAATGCCGGATTATTTTCTGACGATTGGTGTATCGATTGGAGAAGCTCTGGACCTCGAAAGATGTTTCGAACGATTTGGATGCTTTCAGTGTCTTATTTTCTCAATACTATGTGCTATCGTAATATCTCTCAAGCGATATATAGTTAAATTTACTAGATCCGTCTGTCAGTGTATTGTAAAATTAAAGTAAATTATTAAAAAGCAAAGTATTTCTAAACTTTTTGATATACTATACCATAATTTTTCATCACAATTGTTCATGAAATTTAACATAGCGCTTTATGCATAAAAGCTTCCAGTACCCGTACAATATATTTCATACGAATATTTTTTCACAGTATGCTGTAGTTTCTATGGTGATAAAATGCCTCGTACGTTCTTTATAAAAAAAAAAAAAAACCATATAAGGTCCACAAGATTATTTACCCTTTTCTCGGGCTCTCACATAGAGAAAGCTCCACGATGGTGAATAAAAAAAGCGTGTACTTACATAGTGTGCATACGACGCTTTGCTATTTTTCCGACTTCCTGCGAAACTGGTAAATATAGTGCCGCGTTATATGTGCCTTGAGATCCCGACAAAACACTGCATCGATCAAATAACGTGCCGTCTTAAAACGTGCCGAGAATTACTTATCGTTAGCTCTCAATCATGATGTTCGCGACGGGAGGATTGGTAAAAAAATTTCGTAGAGTTTTCAATCATTTCTCGCTCTCCCGTTCCACTTCCTCTTTCGACGGATCCGCGCTGGTGACGGCGCCGCGACCCCCTTCACTTCCTCCCCGCCGCACTGTATTCCCTTCGTTCGCCGCACAACCCTCCGCCACGATCGGGCGCCAACTTTGATCGTTTCCGCGATTTCCTGAAAGCGAATTTATCGCCTCGCCGCGTCGGAACGAGAGTACGATAAAAATGACAGCGTGCAGCGAGGCTGTTAGTCGGATGCTCGCCCGTGCCGTATATACAGACAGTTCTGTACGGCACACAGATGTTTTCCACGGCAGTTGACGATCTTCATACCACATCATTTCTGAGCGATATCGATGACGGAAAATGTTCTCCGTTTTTTTTTAACTTTTCGCGAACTAAAATGTTAATCCAGACTTCTGCCCTTTAGATATATTTCGACGTTTTTCTGTTCCTGTTCTACCCAACGAATTACGGAGTAAAAAATCATTTCGTAAAATCGGAATACGAATATTCGTAAAAATTATTTTGTTTGATAAGTGACAAACTCGTTTGTTCAGGATTGAACGTACAAACCGGTCGTTTTGTTTTCTGTCTCATTAACAATTTTAGTTTGTACTTTCGTTTATAAAACTAGAGCCGGATGGTGCGAGCGGAGAATTAACAAACAAAAAGTTGTGGAAACTGTGGACAATAAGTTGTAAAAAGTACAAACTTTTTTTTTTACTGTACGCATTCTGGCGCTGGTTTCGTCGAATCGCGAGACTGGGCAATTCTTTCGCGGCGGATGTCAACGCTTCGAAAGACAGACCATGGTATATTTTCTGACCGGGTAAATATTCAATTTTCGGTCTCCTTGTTGCTGGCAGCTTGGACCGTATCAGTTACAGGTTTTGTTTCGTGAAATTTTACTCTTGTGTCCTGGTGATTTTTGATTTTACACGGCTGTTTGGATTATGGTTTGGACCACGGTTTTGTAATTGGGTGCAAACTCGTAATAATTCAATCAATAAAATAAATGAAACATTTGAAATGGACAGAATTTCGCAGAAAATTTAGTCCAACGGTATTCATGCATGATAAATCATAAATTAGCCCTTTGACCAATTTCGGAGCGATATCGATGACGGATGGCGTTCATTTTCCACACTTTACACTTTGCGCGAACTACAGTGTAAAATGAGATTTCTGCCCTTTATATATTTTTCGACGTTTTTTTTATTTCTTTCTAGTGAACAAATTACGCACTCTCGCGCTGGCTTCCTCGCATAGCGAAACTGGGTACTTATTTCGCGGCGAACGTCAACGTTTTTGTGGTTCAGTCGCCCGCTTCAAAAGACCAATCGCGGTATATTTCCCGACGCGGTGAATATTCAATGTTAGGTCTCCTTGTTGCTGGCAGCTTGCACAGCCGTGACAGTTACTTCCTTTATTTCGTACAATTTTACTCTTGTCCTGGTGATTTTTGATTACACGGCTGTTTGGATGACGGTTTGGACCATTGTCTTGTAATTTGATGGAAACCCGTAATAATTCAATCAATAAAATAAATAAAATATTTCAGTAGTAGTAGTAAATGCGATTTGAAAACCTGATTGTGGAAGAGACGATGCGACCGATTAATATATTAAACTAATAACTTAAACTGGCGGACTCGTAGCTCCGCATCGCATTATTATAATGAAGAGATTACCCCAAAAATAGGTGGGTCGGAAATTTGTGTTTGGGGACGTTGTTTGTTGGGATGCTCTAAATAGCAGGATGACGGATTCGAGATGTTCCTGTGCAAAGTTCATACCGAAACTTTTTAATCTATCTGTGATTGACTCTATTTCCGTGACGGAGAATAGCATTTGGTTTAAGGGATTGCGAAGAGGGATAAATAGCAGGATGACGGATTCGAGATGTTGCTGTGCAAAGTTCATATCGAAACTTTTTAATCTATCTGTGATTGACTCTATTTCCGTGACGGAGAATGGCATTTGGTTTGAGGGTTTGCGAAGAGGGATAATTGGGTGACGTAGTTTTGTGCTACGGCGGAGTGAGATTGTTTCGGCAATTTTTATGTTATTGAGCGCTTGATTTTTGCAATTAAGATTTATGATTTTTGATTTTTGCACTTATGGATTTTCTTGGCATGTTTTATAGCGATGAGTTTGCCTTCAAATGTTAACTTGCAGAAGTGCGAAGCTCTTGCCTAAAATATTTCAAATGGCCAACATTTTTCATAAAATTTAGCTCAACTATGTACACGGCTAATAAACCATATCTTAACCCTATTGACCAAGCATCTATTTGACTTCCGTGAAATAGTTGCTTTTCGTAATTTGACTTGACCTCTGACCGTGAAGTCTTGTACGAGCAACTGTACTCGTTATGGTGTTCACGCTGACGTAAATTACTGTGTGGATGCGGGTCGCATTGGGAAAGGTACAAAATTCGGTAAAGGGAGGTGGGAGAATTGACAGAGGGTTGATTAATATCCAATCCCCTTTCGGTCCCATTTGAATTAATACCGGTGCACCGACTCGACTCGCTATGCTCCAATTGACCCGCCACGCGCTAATTGACAGCGCATCCGCGGATCTCGAATTGGATTGCATTCGCGTAGTGCCCGACTATATGTCGGGCTTGATTTGCTTTAACGATCCTCGCTCGAAAGGTTCGAATCACCTTTGTAATTAAGATATCTAATTGCGACCGGAGGGATATTTTCGAGCTAAAAAGTTCGGTAATCATTACCTCAATCGACATTGTCCCGTCAATGATTTTGATTTGTCCGTTTAAATTTTTTTTAAATAATAGCAGTGATAATAATATTAGTAAATTGAATGCACCGGACTGGATGTTTTTATGCAAAATGATACATTCAATTTAGTGTACAATTGTGATGGAAAATTAATGAAATTTTCAGTGAAATTAAAGTAAATTATTGAATTCAAATTAATTTTATAGCAAAATTAAAGTAAATTATAAAAATCAAGTATTTGTAAAGTTTCTAATATAATGCAGAGCTATGCAAAAATAGGACAGTGGGACAAAACGGGACAGTGCGGAAAAACGACCTTTCCCAATAATTTTTAGATGAGACAGTGGGACAAAACGCGGTAGAACATTCGGATGTATCGATTAAGCCAAATGGGGCATTCAAAAATTATTGGCGAATTGCGTTTTCGCCCACTGTTCCATTTTACCTCGCTCTCCTCTACTCTATATTAATTTTTCATCATAATTGTATGTGAAATTTAATAACCAGTTTATGCGTAAAAACTTGCAATACCAGTGCATTCAAATCCATTCGAATTTTGTTCAGAGTTCAGATTTGAAGGTACAACCACCAATATAGTTATCGACTCTTTTCAGAAGCGAAATACTCGACTATATTTAAGCTGAGTGGGCTATCGGTAGCTCTGTGGGTCTTGTATCTTGATACAATATTTGCTGAGCAAACAGGGAACGCACTGTCATGTCGTGCTCGAGACGATTGGGAGAAAGAGCCGGGCAACAGACACAGGACGACCTATCGTAAGCATCCAGAGTGTCCTATGCAAAGCGGCAGGTCTCGTTTACATATCGTCGTCGCGAGAGACTGAAGAAACTCGAGACCTGCGTACCGATGGAGAATGCAGTGAAAGATCGTTTAAATTGAAGCACCCGATGATAAATTGACTACTGTAATCGAAAAACGTTGTTTTCTTTTTAATTGTTGTTTAGCTTCCTTCGTGTTTCCAATCTTGACCCTCGTTGTTCTACGGATGTCATGTGTCCTCAGTGGTTGAAGTATAGAGGTAGAGAAAACGAGATCGTTTGATTGCACTGCGCTATCGATCGTGGTAGAGAGAATAGACGATGGCACGATGGACGCCAAACTTAGTAGAGAGGTAAATCCGTAACTACAGCGCCGCGCTTCAATTCCACAGAAATGTTTCGATTTACTCCGCCGTGTGTTTTACCCTGATGCCGTCGCCGCCGGCTAATGTCGAAATTTTTTTTGAATGACGGACGAATGCGCCAGCGCCTGCGGCGATCATTGAGGAAAAAATTCGAGCGGGAAAACGAGGAAAACGAGATTATATAAGAAACATACAATACTGTTCAATACTTTTATAAAACGGAAAATATTAGTACTGCCTCGCGATCCGAGAGATATTTTTAGAGGCGCGCTCGGAAATGCGGAGCAAAACGGATATTTGAGAGCTTTCAATTTCAATATCGTATCGAGTTTTGTTTTTTTGCCTGCGCATGTATAGCTTACATATATTTTGAAAAGTTGTTCGTTGGTTTGTATTATTATACTACTACACTATATATAGTTTATACCATTATACTGTTCTGGTTCTATTACGTGCGTCTCGGTGAGTTGTGCACAATAATGCAGTGCGCAACCGCGCCATGCATTATCGTCGTGTACAAAAACAAATCATTTGTCGACCGAAAGTGAAGTCATATCGGATGTTTCCGATATGACGTCGCTTCCGGTCAAAAATCTCATTTTTCGACCGGGAGTGACGTCACACCGGAAATACGTCACTCGCGGTTTGAAAATCTTATTTTTCGAAGGGGAGTGACATCGCGCCGTGAATACGTTACTTGCGCATTGATAAGCCAAAAAAAATAGATTTTGAAACCCGAAGTCACGTATTTATCGTACATCTGCGGAAACCTAAATTTCCGGTTTCCAAATTCCATAGTCCATAGCGAGGGCGTCTCGACGCCGGGGCTACAACACCCCGGTTAGTAGTATATATACATACCGCACTGTCCTACCATTTAGTATTTGCCACTGTGTGTCGATCACATCCGATTAATTGATTACATCCAGGCAAGATACTAATTGGATCTCGTGGAAACTCTCGTGCCGAGAGACTCGGAGGAATTTGCCGGAGTTCCGAGCTCCATACAGCTCTCGGTTAATGGTATATTCAAGACGCCAGCCTCCACCGGCAAGCCTAGTTTTAACGTCAGACCAAACACGAGCATGTTTCATTAACATCGTACGGAGTCGGCCTCGACGAGTTTTCACACACAAATTGACGAATGGCACAATTGAGCAGAGAAATGTAATCTTTAGTATAATAAAAATACACATTTCATTCCACGCCATCCAAATTAAAGTTACCATCAACTATCGTAACTTTAATCAGACAACTTTAATTATCGATAACGCACTTAGTCGAATGCTCATAACTGTTAACGGAGACGTGCAAACGGATCAAGCGAGCGGACTGGAAGCGGATAACGAGAGCGTCTAAAACCCAGCATTTTCCGATACTCGAAGACTAATAAGTTCTTGTAGAAACAGATAACACGGAAAAGTAATTTCCGGAGTTTTTTTTTCCCCAACTGGTCGCTCCTTCCATAAAGATGCTCTCGAACGAAGCCGGACGCGGGAGACGAAAGAAAAAGGATTACAAAAATAACAAACAGGTACGGGTGCATCGCGATCGGCTGAAAGAAGGGAAAAAAAAGTTGTAACGGAAGCAGACAGGCTGAAAGGAATAGACGTAAAAAGGAAGAGTGCGGGGCGACAGAGAGAGAGAGAGAGAGATAGAGACGTTTGTACCGAGGGAGAGAGAGATAAAAGAGGTGGCCGTCGAGGACGCTGGCCTGTAACGCAGGTACCCTGGAAATTTGCATACTCCCCGCAAACTATCGCGCATTTTACCGATAAATATATTTCAAGCTGGAATTCCCTGTTGAGCGTGTGGCGTTGGGTGGCGATGGCAGGGGTCGAATGCAGATTTACGCAAAACAGGATTCCGAACCCCTTCATCGTTTTTGGTACGATGGAGCTATGCGGAAAAGCGGGGTGTGTGATCGAGAGAGAGAGGGATACACCCGATAGGAATGGCGCCGGTGAGGTAAAACAAAGAGCGATCGACGATGCATGGCAAGGGAAATTGTTGGAGAAGCGCATCGCAAGCTCTCCACGAATATAACGACGATCCCCCGTCGTGTGTGGTGGTAAATGCGTCGCTAGTGCACCCGCCGTACATAGCTACGGTTAAAACGTTTCCCGGCTGTACAAGGGAAAACGTATGATTTAGCAACTTCTCTGCTATTTCGCTCGAAAATTCGTACCCGCGGCTTTTTTTTTCCACCGTCAAACAGCACTTTGAGCTCGTACGTGCTGGAATGTTTCGGCGTTACGCGCAGGTTCGAGCCACGAAATCATCGGAGCACAAAACTCAATGCGCTCTTTCGATGATAGCTTACATGTAAGAGAGCGTTATCCATAGATTGGGTGTTTCAGAATGAGCCGTTGATGCGGCGTAATAATTCGTAGCCGAGGCTTTTTTTGTCACCGTCAAACAGCGCTTCGAGCTCGTACGTGGTTGAATGTTTTGTCCTTACGTGCAGGTTCGAGACATGAAATCATCGGAGCACAACACTTTGATCAATCTTACATATGAGGTCGAATCAATGCGCTCTTTCGATGATAGCTTACACGGAAGCGTTATCCATAGATTGGCTGTTTCAGAATGAGCCGTTGATGTGGCGTAATGAATGAAAACAAAAGTTGAAAATAGAAATCCACGAGGTGATGCGGTATTAGGCTGACGTGACGTGAGAGATATACGAGGATTAACGAGCCAAGAGTGGCAAAAGAGAGGCGGGAGAGGAAAGTTGCAGTTTATACACGGCGGTGAATGTCCGTAAAGCTCACTTGAAATGCCGTACGCAACAATCCTTCAACACCGACAAATGGATTTTCATATACGGGCATACAGCGATTTCTGGAAGGTGAGCTGCGATGGAGCGAGAGCTGGATACTTCTGTAGCCATCGGAGGGTTGGTGTACGATGTTCTGGACGTTGGCCAAACGCGATCAAGTCACCCTCACCTTCGGCAAAAGAGTAAGGAGGCTATGACGGCTGTTCGGAGTGGAGATGGCGAAGGGGCGGGAGAAGAGTACAAGGGGTGGGAAACTGAATTCCGGCCGAGCGAACGATTGAGGGACCCAAGAGGTAAGGCGACTTTAGCGGGGATAGATAAGAGATAGAAAAGAGGTGCAGTAGGCGTTAATAAAAAGGGAATAAAAAGAGAAGTCGATACCTGGAGGCCTCGCAAGGTGTTTTCCACGAGTGTCAGCGTCCATCCGCTATTTCAGTCTGTTTGGAAATTGTCCAACGAGCAGCGCGGGGCCCTCGATTGGGCTCCGCTTAACGGAAGGCAGTGCAAGCTGCAACGACAATCCCGCGCTCTGCAGGGACTCTCGAGTTGTATGCCGAATTACTCGGCGAATCGTCGTTCTTCTGCCTCTTCTTCATCTTCTCCCTTCTCTTCATCGCGACGTAAAAGTTTCAGCGATTTACGGAAAGCCACTCGTCCCTCCGGAAACGAGCCAAGTGGAATACAACGAGAATTCCCGTTGACGTCCAACTAGTCAACGCCGTTGACGGTGACAGCAGGAAATTGATCGAGGCGCAATAGGTTTCTACATATCTCGTCCCCAAAGCGGTGTATTGACGAGAATTTAATGACGACATTGAGCTTTTCTTGTTGAAATTCGTAGAGCTGGCGCGCATGAATGAGAGCTTCGGTCCCAAGGTCTAATCGTATGCGACATTATATAGGAACTTTATGTTATATTCTACAGTAGCTTTAAGGTTGAAAAAGTACGGCCACCTTGTCACTAATTGGGGTCTCGAAATTCGGAAATCCAAAACCTATGTCATTCGTCTAGAAATGTCATGAAACGCAGACATTTCATGGTCCCGAGTCGATCTGAATAATTTTTCGGGTACGAAAAAATTCTGCACCCTTGTCACTAGTTGGGGTCTGAAAATTCGGATATCGAAATCAGTCGTCTAGAAATATCATGAAACAGGGACATTTCATGGTCCCGAGCCAATCTAAACAATTTTTTTCGGATATGAAAAAATTTAGCCACCTTTTCACTAGTTGGGGTCTGAAAGTTCGGAAATCGAAAACCTGTCATTGATCTAGAAATATCATGAAACGTGAACATTTCATGGCTCCCACTCGATCTCAACAATTTTTTTCAATTATGATAAAATCCAGCCATCTTTTCACTAGGTGGGGTCTGAAAATTCGGAAATCGAAAACGTACGTAATCAATACCGATATCGGAGACGGGGGGCGAAGCACTGTAGTGCGAGATTGAAAACGATTCTACAATTGACGTGAAATGGGTGGATGCCGTCACGCGGAGCCGATTATGCCACGACCAAAGTGACTCGGCTATTTCGCTCTCACGTTATTATCGTAGCGTCGGTAAGCCAAGTTTCGATATATTCCCGTTCGAGACTCGACAGTACCGTGTCGGGAGATATTTGACGGGTTCGCCGACGAAGAAAATCTAGTTAAGGCAAAAGAGGATTCCGGGAATGAGAACGCTAATACGGGCACAGGGGGCGAGTGGAAACTGGCCAATTAAGTTTGGGTGTTTCATCAATTTTAATTAACATCTCATTTGTATCGCGTGGCCCAAAGGATCGTGCGGACGATAACAGGCAAAACGCGTTGCCCTGCCTGCACGTAACGCACCTCTTTCTACGGCGCAGCATACACAACCTTTCCCCGTCGTCATTAACACGTACACACGCAACCACTGCTATTCGTACGCGTGTGTTTCCGTACTAATTGAAATATAGATGCGGCGAGGACGCGGCAACGCGAGTTATAATTTGTGCGAAACTATGCTTGATAATTAATGGTGTAACTAATCGGCATGTCAGAACGACCGTATTCTACCCATCTACACATGTGTTTACATTAATGCAGTCACTTTGCGTCGCGGATAATCGAAACCATACTTTAACCTTTTATTAACTAGCTACTCCGAGGGAAAAGCGGTTGGTGTTTGCAAGAATAGATTACGGTTGTAGGGAAGAAATAAGTTGTTAAAATATCAACTTGATATTCTAGTCTGCGATCCTAATCTACAAAATTATTAAGGTGCATACCGACGCTGCACTTCGATCGAATTACAGCAGGTGCATAGCAGCAAATGTTATACCATTTTATCCTCGTATTGAAAATAACTACACGCTTTTCACTTTGATGGATCTCTATCGAAGCTTTTTTTGGTAAACGCGTATGCGCGGTGCTTAAAAATGGTAGTCAGTTTTCTCTTATTAATTAGTTACTCCGAGGCAAAAGCGGTTAGTGCTTGCAAGAATGGATTATGGTTATACACAAGAAATAACTTGCTAATATAGCAACTGAATATTCCAGTCTACAACCCTGATCTACTAAATTATTCAGTCGCATACCGATGCTGCACGGTAATTGAATCACAGCGGATCCTAGCAGTAAATGTTAGCAATGTAACTAAAGTTCGCAACGTTGCAGCAACGAAATTACCCCAATAATCAATCGTATATTAAATGTAGATTACCTACAAATTTGCCGGGTATTTCAATATTAATATTGGTACAGTTTTCTCAAAAATAGAAACATTTCGATAACTATATGACATTTCGTGATCACATTTGTTCTCTTCTGGCTTCAGAATAAATATAAAATTAAATTAATAGCACTGGTTACAAATGAATGAATTATTTATAAATATAAATGAGTCAATTAAATATGAATTGAAGTGGATATGGATATAAGCCGTGTGTATGCTCAAAATAATTATGACGCATCCTAGAAAATTCACAGTAGGTTCTATCGTGTGGATATCGTATTTAGATGGGTTTAGAGGCCTCAAGTTATCTTCAAAGACTCTTATTTTTTTTCGACACATCCACGAGCTCGATTGGACTCGATAATTATAGTTAAATATCCTCGATGATATTCACCAAGTTTTGGGAAAGTCGTTTGTTCGAAGAACTTTCTATGCGAAAACAACGATGGATTTGTCATTCTCACCGGATTTTCAAAGTCCCGTCATTTTTTGTTATACAAAACATTTAAGGAGCTAGATTCGACTCGATAATTATTGTTAAACATCGTCGATAATATTTACCAAGTTTTATGCGATTCTATGATGCAGACTACTTTCTAGACGCAAATAATGACGAGATTAGAAGTCAGCTGCCTTCGAAAGCTCGTCAATTCTGTCTGCAAAACATTATTGAGCTAGATTCGTCTCGATAATTATCATTGAACATCCTTGATAATCTACTTACCGACTTTTGGAAGTGTTCATTGTGTGGCGAACGCCTTTATGAGTCGCGATGCTTGGAAGTGTTCGAATCCAATCAAGATCGATTTATCTTAGATATTCCTACCTTCTTTTCAATTGCCCTATTAGGTATCTATTACGATGAATATAGTGGTAATATCAACGCGGACATGTGCCACTAAAAGTCTCATCCACGCGAGAGGCCCGGCGTCGACCGTCCTCCGGGCCATATAAATTTACCGCGTCGCGAGGTTCTTACTCACGCATTTCTGGCCGATGTCTCTCCAGCCTCAAAGCTTGCACCTACCGCCTTCCCCTGCCCAAGCCTCGGCGCGCTCGCAGCCGTATTTATTTAGATTCGCAACAAGGTCCACCGTCTCTTTTGCGCTTTCTATCTCGTCTCGTCGCTCGGGATGAGTCATCCTCCGTATACGCACGAAGCTCGGACGAAGGAGCGAGGGAGCCTGAAAATCGTGAGGTGGAGAGAAACGAGAGGCTTTCGTTGCGGGCGAAATGAGAAAGGGGAAGAGAAACGTAGGGAATAGCCGCATAAGCTAGAGTCAAAGCGTACTAACTTGCGGACAGAATGTCCCTCGCAGCATCTCGTTGGTCTAGTCAGAACTTCACTATGTTTGCCAAGACTCTCAGACTCGAAGTCTCCGCTTACAGCTAAATAGGCATCATCCCATAAAGCACTTGCCCTGCATTCATAGACTTGATTGAGTTGATTCTAATCGCCTTGCTGCGATGACAATTTCATTGTAGACTGTAAACTATTTTTTTCTGAAAAGTAATTAACGGTATTGCAAGGTTTGCTACATAAACTGATTCTGAAATTTTCGAACACTTGTGCGTTGCAATTTTACAGTAACATTTTTATTTTTGATTAAATTATTTGTAATATGCAGGCAGAAGATTTGTTATTTTAATATCTGGTGTTTTTACTTTACGGAAAAGGACGTTAATGTTCAATTGATGGAAGTAACTGAAGCCAATTTCAAGTTCCAGTACATTAGATATACAATTTATTTTCACAGTGTGTAATTACACTTGGCAATGTCAAGACTACGGTATTTATGCGTTATTTCTGGTGCTGCATGAGAAGGCTTAGCACAGAAGTAGATAGACAGATAGCATTTATTGTACAGTAGGACCTGAAGACTTCTGGACACATCACCCAACCAACAACAATCGTAACCACATGCTTTGACAATAAGCGCAAAAGGAACAAACCGCAGCAAAATACTGAAAAATGTGATCAAACGCAACTAACATCTAAAAATAATCCGCAACTAAACCGCATGAATACTAGACAATTATCGCAAAAAGAACAAGCTGTGGCAAAATACAGAAAGATAAGAAAACAGCGGCGACTAATAACTACAAATTAACCGCAAATAAATCAAATGAAACCTAAAACTATCGACCTAGAAATAAACCGCAAATAGCCGAAGGCAATATACAATAACGATAAAATCGAACTCCAGATTCTACTCCCAGGTCGAACTCAAGTGAGGTATGCGACCGTTGCGAAGGGGAGAACGAAAATTAACGACAAAGCTCGCTCTCTTGACGAACCAAGGGAGTAATGGTTTCGCAGTATGTCGCATATAAGGTCATATAAAAAGAATGGCGCTGGGAATGCCGTTAGTTAATACGGTGACAAGGCTGGTGTTGAAGAAGCACTTCTGAGCGAAAGAAGAGCGCAAAGGGTGGGTTGGCGGAAGAGAGTAAAAGTAGAAGAGACCCCGCTCGAAAGCGCTGCCCAGCCACTTCGTCTCTGCTAAGAACTGTAGCGGATTTTTCTTTTCTTCAGGCATGATAGAAGACAAACGGGCCGTGGAGCCTTTTCGGAACGCGACGAGTACCATCGCCGCGATGACCCCGACGGGCCCTTTTCTCTATCAAAGAGTACGAATTCTTGTTCGTCCGAGGAGAGCGCCGCCAATAGAAAGAAGAGCCTTTCCATCGATATTCTCGTCCCCAAACCCTTTCCCACCACGCTCTCGACTCTTCGAATCGATATGAAATTTTTCTGCGAGCTGTAATAAAAACTAATAAAATCAAAAGGGAAAAAGGTCTTTTGTGCCTCGGGAAATCGGGAAATAAAAATACAATTCCAATAAAAATACAATCCCAATAAAAATACAAGTCCAATAAAAATACGAGTCCAATAAAAATACAAGACCAATAAAAATACAAAACGAATGAAAATCCTTAATAATCATCCGATTCGTCGGAATAACCGGGACTGCGATTGCTCGCCGATTGGCATCGGCGCGTTTTTCCTGGAAGATGGAAAGGGAGACGGAAGGCAAATGTTTGAAAACCCGAACGCGCGCTACACCGGAAATAATACATTCGCCTTTGAATAATATAATAGTCAGAGAGAAATGAGGGAAAATATAAGGGGACAGTGAGATGATAGTGGTGAGCAGAGGAGAGCGCAGAGGGAGGACGACGTGCAGGTGCGCGGGAAGAAGGTATCAAGTACAAAGAGCGCACTGAGAGGTTCAACCCTCGACGGAGCCGCGGCGTCGGTTCTGGGAGAGAGAACCGACGGACGAGGCAACGGGACAGTCAGGATGGCGGCAGCGGCAGGGGAATGAAAAACGTGACGGAGGTCGGTTCGGAGCTCTCAGAGAAATAAGGATCGCGAGACCGTCTAGTTACAATGGAGTGGCCCGTCACGGAAATGGAATAAATGAATCAAAGCTCAACGATATTCCACGGGGGCATACGAGTTTCTCTCATTTCCCTGCCATTCGCAACTCTCGTTTTCCTTTCGCTACTCGTTTTTTCTTCTTCCACTTGGCGCTCCGGCTCGGCGTGATGAGAAAAGCGCCCTGCCTGACCCCCTCGCAACACTTCACTGTGCGGAGACACTGTTTTCTCGCGTGATTTCTCTTTCATTCCCTTTGCTTTTTTTATTTATGCAACTCGCAACATTGATGAATCACGACACAGATACCTATAATATTGTCACCGCGCCATGTTTCGAGATCTTGATATCCGCGACATGTTTCGATGTCCTGGTATGAAGGTATTAGGTGGCTGCTCCGATTACCGAATGTTCCATTAGTCGATGAGTTTTTGCCGATCCAATAGCTAAGTTGGAACGTCTTAATTGCCCCTTTAATTGTCCCTGCCTTTCGCAACTCTCGTTTTCCTTCCGCTACTCTTTTTCTTCGTCCACTTCGCGCTCCGGTTCAGCGTGATGAGAAAAGCGCTCTGCCTGATCCCTGTCAACACTTCTCCGTCCGGAGAGAGACTGTTCTCTCGCGTGATTTCTCTTTCCTTTCATTCCCTTTGCTTTTTTATTTATGTAAGGCGCAACATTGATCGATCGCATATAACGTTGTCGCTGCCGACCGCAGAGCTCTTACTCTCCGCGCCTGGTTTCGATGTCCTGGTGAGAGGACATTGTCGTTAGCGATGATGTGACGGTGTTTGGCGACTGCACGGATTACCGAATGCTTCACTAGAGTATTTACCGATCCAATACCTAAGTTGGGACGTCTTAATTGCCCCTTTAATTTTCTCTGCCATTCGCAACTCTCGTTTTCCTTCCGCTACTTCTTTTTCTTCGTCCACCTCTCACCCCACGATGAATGCTTCACCAGTCGGTGAGTATTTACCTATCCAATACCCAAGTTGGGACGTCCTTAGTTTTATATCGACCAGGATTTGTTTTTTTTTTTTTCGTCGGTTCTTTATCGGCAATTTGTCGATAGTGCTGAACAAATAGTGAGGATAGGGGAAGAAAGGAGTTATAGAACAGAACGAAGGCGGTTTTTGGAAAGGATTGCTAGAATCTTGGAGGTTCTGGCCAAAGATCGGGAGAGGGAGAGAGTGGACGATCGAGATTAAGAGCTCAAGAGCGTGGGAGAGGTCGAGAGAACCGAGTCAGCGAAATAAATAAACGAGTCAGCAGCAAGAACTGCGGAAGTGGACCTTGAGACGAGGGTGAATGAGGGAACGGCGAGGGATGATAAAAAAAAAGAGCACGGCAATGAGAGAAAAACCGCTGCGGTCGAGAGCAGTCTGGTCACTATAGAAAGTCTCGTGTCTACGCATGCGAAACCTCTTCTTTTATATAGTCCTGTCTCGCCAGTCAAATCGTTTGACCATTGACGTCACGATTGTCACAACTGAAGCTACCGCAGGGTTCGTCTTCGATTCACCCGATAGGGTTGTCTCGTGCCTCGGAAAAAATATCGGAAAGATTGTCATCTTTGAATGATTCACATTGTCGGAAAAAAATTAGTATGAAATTTAAGGTAGGGACTGCAAGTTTTTATGCAGAAAAAACTGGTATGTAAAATTTCATGTACAATTGTGATGAATAATGAATTTTCAGTGTTTTAAAAGTATTGGAAATTCTTCATTTTTGATAATTTACTTGAATTTCTATGAAAAAGTATACTAATTTTTTATCACAATTGCACATAAAATTTAATGTATCAGTTTTTGCATGAAAACTTCCCGTCCGGTACATTATTTTTTTAAAGTGTACACTGTAAACAATACATTGTAAATTTAATATACTGGAATTCCAAATTTGCTTACATTAATTGAACATTCATATACTCTTTTATAAAACAAAAATACCACATATTAAAATTACAAATCTTTTGCCTAAAATTTACAAAAATTATATTTAAAAATAACAATTTTACTGTGCAATTGCAAGTCACATGTGTCTGAAATTTAGGAAACAGTTTACGTAAAAGAGCTTTCAACATCCTTCACTAATTTTCAAACAAGATTTCTTCACAGTGCATCATGACTGATCACAGATTTTGACACACCTTCGTGGCAGTGACGCGAAAGTATTATCCCAGTTGCGCGTGACACACGATCGTTAAAAATATTAAACGCCCGAAGACGAAGTGAGAGAATTGAAGAGGCAAGCGGAGACGTTTTTTGGTGGGAAATTGTGAGAAAAGGCAATGGAAAAAGGAAAAGCACCGGCACGGTCAACGGAAGGAGGGAGAAAAACGGGAGGAGGAAAGAAAGAAAACGAGTAGGAGAATGAGACTCCATTCAACGAGGAAGGGCATTAAACATGGTGAGGCAGTGACGCCCCGCAGCCCAAAAGAAAACCATTAACTGCTTCTGCAGAATGGTAAAAAAAAAAAAAAAAAACAGCGACGCAATACTGTTGTTTGCGGTCGGATATGTGAGCGGTGTATGTTCGAAGATGGCATGAGGCCAGAGGGTTGAGTCGAGCCGTGAAGAGAGGAGTCTCTCCTCGCCATGGCGCGAATGTTCCGAAGGAAAGAAGACCGACGGGGCTGGAATGGGGTGAGTTTTCACGGTGCCGTTTCCATTACAAGATGGATCGTTCGCCAGCGGTCGCTGGACCACGTGTACATCGTTGTTATACCTATAGTAGAGGCGAATGACGTCCAGCGGTGCCGAGGGAACTGTGGCTAGCTTGGGGCCATTAGGAATCCATTTTCCACCGTGGTCCAATCGGCGTCGTGTTTCTCGGCCTGGGCTCGGCTGTAGGCTCGCTTTCGCAAGTGTGTGTGTGTGCGAGCCGGCGCATGAATCACTCTAACGGGCAGAGGATGGGAGAAAATTCGAAAAGTATTTCGCGAAAACTCTACACGAGCAACAAGCTTAATACAATGTACGCTTGAGTCTCGCGCGGGAATTCGTTCCTCCATCAATTCTTCACACCTCACCCTGACGACTGTGGTGAACATCGGTTTGCGACCGAATTGCAGAATATCGTCCGTCGCTTCCGTTTTTTTTATTTATTTTTTTTAATTTTTTTATTTCAGAGTTCGCCATTTTTCGTGTTCGTTAGTTCTGTTTCGCCAATGATTCGCGGCGAAATCACGGGGGAAAATGGCCCGCTGGGATCCGACTGCAAATTAGCGTGCGACCCTCGGCCTGTATGAATGTACTTTTCTATTTTCGTGGCTCGCTGCCCTCACGCTCGCCCTACCTTCATTGTGGTTCGGTTAGAGTAATGAAAAAAAGGGACGGAAAAAAGTAAATTAAAAGAAGAGCGAAAGAGGAAAGAGACGAATAAGAGAGAGCGGAGGAAGCAAATTAAGCGTAATGCTTCGGTCTAGCTCACCCTCGGCTAGCAACCGCGAGCCGTATGGCAGCCACAGACCTGCCCGAAAAGTTCTACGACTGTGGAAACCTGGCACGAGGCACTACCTGCAACGGCAGAGTCGCCATCCCGACCTCACCGACAGTACGGCTGGGTTACATTGGCCCATCGTGTGGCGAAAATGTCGAGCTCTGGATGACACCCGTCCCTCTCACCTCTTTCCGCGATGCCCCAGTCCCCAATCCCACGCTCTCGTTTTCGACGAGCCAACGAGTTGTCGGCGGAGCAGGAAAAAAAAAAATAAAAAATAAAACATAAAAAAAAAAAAAATAGACCGGCAGCAGCGTCGGTGGAGCAAAGCAGAAGCAGGCGTGGGATTCTGGAACCAACAAAAAGAGGGAATAACAAAAAGGGAAATGGCACCGCCGCACGCCAACGTGGTTAATAACGCTCGATTTTCACGCCCTCGCGATTCTCACTCGTTTCGCGGCTTTAAGAGAAGGGTGCGAAAGTGCATCCGCAGTTCGTTTGGTTGCTGTTACGACAGAATTCGTTCGAATATATACTTGTAGTTTTTTTTTTAAGGAGGATATTGCGAGTTCAACTTTCAATTTCTATAATTCGACTGGTTGACCGTTATTCCATAAATGATCATCTTTAGACCAACTTCGACTACGACCGAAGTGTCCAGTCGAACTTTACATTCGCGATAGACTGTAAAGAAAATTCGTACGAAATTTAATGTACTTTGTACTGAAAGTTTTTATTGCATAATCTTGTATATTGGATTTCATGTACAATTGCGATGAAAAATGAACGTACGGTATATTAAAAACTGTAAAAACACTTTACTTTTAATCACTTACTTTAATTTTACTATGAAAGTCCTTTGATTCCAATAATTTGCATTGCTTCCACTCTGAAAGTCCATTAATTTTTCATTCCAGGTGTACATTAAATTAAATTTGCCAGTTTTTGCATAAAAGCTTCCAGTCCGGTACATTAAATTAATTTTTTTTCAACAGCGTACCGATATTGGTATCACGTTAATTAATGTGATAACCGTTTGACGTAATTAATTTGAGATATGTGGGAATAAATCTCATCACATGTGTTTGAACAATAGACGCGTTCGCGAGCGGACTCGTTGTCTATTGTATAGGACATATATGTTCGCCGATGCGATTCGAACAGAACGAAATCTCACCAAACGTCGACATACGTGCAGGATGGATATGTGTCCTGCATTAGGAATAGAGAATACGCAAGCTTGTGCAAGAGTGAAACAGAAGATGATCATCCCTCGAACCCGTGTATAGAAGGTGTATACTGTTCCATTCGGACATTGGATTCATACCACCATATACACGGGCTCGGCGCTGAATTATTACGGTTTCGATCATTAACACGCGTAAGCCTCTTGTAATCCGAACATGGGATTACCGTGAAACTATGCACGCAGATCCAACGCGAAGCTTACTTCCTACTGCAGCCGTTGCTACAATTGCGAGCGAGAATTTATCACCCCCCCGCGAGTCAGTTTGTTCAGCGCTTCATTAGGATGGATTACTGATGCACCGATCACGCAGAATCCTGAATTTATTTTGCAACATTTGTATATTACACACAAAAGAACCAAGAATCGTTGTATAAGAGATTACACGTCGAAGAAGAAGGATAATAGTGAATACACCGGAGTTTGCTCAGGAGCAAAAGGGAGGTGCAAAAAAATAGGGGTCGTACCGCAACAGGGCTGAGGTTGAACAAGGTAAAGAGGCCGAGAATACCGAGATGGAACGGCGGAAAAAATATGGATGGTCTCTAATTCGGTGCCAGTGATCACCGCCCGCGAGTCAGTTTGTTCGGCGCTTCATTAGGATCGATTATTTATGCACCGATCATACAGAATCCTGAATTTATTTTGCAACATTTGCATATTACATACAAAAGAACCAAGAATCGTTGTATAAGAGATTACACGTTGATGAAGAAGAATAATAGTGAATACACCGGAGTTTGCTCAGGAGCAAAAGGGAACCAGCTGTATGCAAGTCGGTGAAAAAAATAGGGGTTGTGTACCGCAGCAGGGCTGAGATAGAGCACGGTAAAGAGGCCGAGAATACCGAGATGGAACGGCGGAAAAAAGATGGAGTGCGGATAGCGGAGTGAATCCTAGAGTTTCTAATTCGGTGCCAGGGGAAAAATCGACACTGCGTCTAGACTGCCGGCACTCTCGCGGTCGGGCGCGGGTTCTTATCTGTCTTGTGTGTTCGGTGAGCATGTACTTTTGCGCTCTCGCGTGTTCACCTTCTATTTACGTACACCACCTCGTTCATGCTACCGTGGGCCTTTCGCCCTTTCCTTTCATCTTGTTACGTTTCTGCGGCAGTGCGCGGCAGCCGCGTGGAGTACACGTCGCTCCAGCACCGGCTGGGTATGCCGAACTTGGATCGTGAACGCGAACCCGTTGAGTGAGGTGCCCGCAGGATGTTGAAGCCGCCACGAGCATCACCACGACTACCACCATTGCCAGTAGCACTGCCGCCCAATATCACCGCCGGTCGCGCCACCGCCGCTTTCCTATCTCGCGTCCTTTGATGCTCCCGCATTCAAAGGGATCGATCGATCCAACTCGCGAACTCCAGTTACTCGCGCGTCAGGGCAACTTTCAATCTGCATCCCGACCGTACTGCGCCGCGCGCTCCCCGTCACCCTCGATCCCTCGTGTCCTACCGCCTGTACGCACCTGCCTGTCTCAATCCTGACCCTTGTGTGACGGCACGAAGTCACGTACGCGCTGTGCAAATTTACTGACACTGGTTGATTAGCCTCTTGAGTCCGGCTGCCATGCATTGGGCAACGTTCAATGCTGAGTGGTTTATGTCAGTTGGGTACGGCGGACTTGTAGAATAGGTATATATGGTATATATTTATTGGAGAGGTAAATTGGAGTGCCCTAAAATTAACAGACTGGAAAACGCCATTTCATTTACTAATGTGATTGAATTGATATTAAATATACGTAATGGTATGATATTTTCTCTTTTTGAAAGTTCGTTTAAGGGACGTAAAAGACTCTTTTTCATCAATTCGATTGGCTGTGGATCTTAAGCCGACACATAGCAAGCCGATATTCGCCCAACTCGGGTATTGAATCTGACCCAACACATCGGTTAGACGAAAAATTTGATCTCCTGTACTAGACACAGTTTCGGAGTCTGTGCTCTATTCAAAATCTTGAGTTTTCAAACCGGAAGTGACGTATTTTTGATCGAAAAGTGCGGTTTTTAAACTTGAAGTGACCGTTTCCCGTATGACGTCACTTCCGGTTGAAAACCGAGATTTTCAAACCGTCAGTGACGTTTTCCCGCATAACGTCACTTCCGTTCAACGCGGTCGTGACGTCACAGCTTTGAGATTGCCCCGCACTATACGGGCATTATCATCGCAGATGGTTGTGCGACGCTATAGAGCGGAGGTGTTAGGGCAGTGGAGGTTTTCGGGGGGGATGCGACGACGTATCAACGTTCCGACGTGCTACACGCGCTGATGCTTACGACGTGAGTTCGTCGTACCCGCGAAAGGCCGATACGATCTTGATTCCGGCACCCACGAAGGCAGCCCTTCAAGTACCGATCCACACCGTCATACTATGTAACTTCCCTTTCCTCTACGGTACCTTTCTCTAATTCTCCTTCAACTTCCCGTTTTCCTGAACCATCACCATCCTTGATCTTCCTGAGAGTTTTGCGATTAAAAGTTTGCGCGGAGGTCCCGCCCAACGGGACTTCCGTAGTACCGCAATCCCGCCCGCACTATGATACTATATTGGAGTTAAATGTATTTCAGTGCCGCGGTATCTCGTTTTGCCCGGGGCAAGTCTTGTTCGTCGTGTTATAACGTGACCGGGAGTCGCGTAATTCGCCCTCTCGTAGACGTACGTGTCACACCGTTCAATGACGGAATTTTTTTTTTTTACAAATTTTATATTTTTCTCTTCTTCAAGTTCAAGACCGAATGATATTGGAAGGGTTGCCGACTGAGGTAGAAACCCACGTTTCCCATGTTTATTGTACGGCCGCGTGACGGCGAGATTTTAACGACCGTTTATCCCGAAGGATTTAAACGTCACATATATCGTTGAACGCAAGAACTATCCGATTTCACGAAACTATGTCCGTAATAGATTTACGACTGCGTCTGCTCGCTGCAGGGTATTTCCGAACTCTTTCTTTCCGCTTTCTCCGCTCTTTTTCCACTCTGCTCGTTGTGTGCGGAGGTTTTTATTTTTTTTTTTTTGCTTCCCAACTTATTGTTCTCTCGACGTGGGCTGGGTTCGTTAAACGTCGTTACCGACGCTCACGGTCCGATACTCGAGGCTCGTATACTCGCAGGGTATATAAGAATCGCAAACGCTAATGCAGTATAGCACCGCGTCCTTCCGACCGGGGCTGGCTGAGCGAGTGCGGAATCAGTTCCAATTTAAAGGCCCATCCACCTGAGAAAACGAGGTCCATTCTACGATCGTAAAACTCGTGCTCCGGGATGGACTATGCCACTGTAGTTGAGATCCAGCCGCTCCCGAGTGCAGGGATGCATTCAACCGCTGTTCGTTGGCCTTTTCCCTTTCTTTCCTGCCAGAGACCCACCACGACCTTGCCTCTCAACTCCACTGGTCGTAGAAGTTCTTTCGCTCCTTGCTTCTAAATATGTTGTCGTCTTTGCCATTTACTGCGATCCATTGCTCGCCCTCGTTCATGCCATTTTTAGGTTTTATCGAAAAGTATCTTGTGCATTTAGACCGCGATACTTTAGACTCGAAATTGTGCCAGACCTGACATTGATCCCGGCCGCACTCCACAATGATCGATGAGAAGACCACGGGAATTGGTTCTTTTAATCAGTGACATGTCACTGCAGTCGAGATCCAGCCACTGCCGAGTGCAGGGATGCATTCAACCGCTGTTCGTTGCCGTTTTACCATTCTTTCCTGCCAGAGACCCACCACGATCTTGCCTCTCATCTCCACTGGTCGTAGAAGTTCTTTCGCTCCTTGCTTCTAAATATGTTGTCGTCTTTGCAATTTATTGCGATCAATTGCTCGCCCTCGTTCATGCCATTTTTAGTTTTTATCAAAAAGTACCTTGTCCATTTAGACCGCGACACTTTAGACTCGTAATTGTGCCACACACGACATTGGTCCCGGACGTTCTTCAGAATGTTCGATGAGAAGACAACGGAAATTGGTTCTTTTAACCAGTGACATGCTTATTGGTACTTCCCTCCTTTTCATCGTCACGGGTCAACGAGAACATTCGTACGAGAGGCCCCTCCCTGACGACACACCAAGGGTTACACCGTGGCTGTCGTTTCCGCGTCTGAGACTCGCGCCAAGTCGAAGTCTCCAGTGTGCACTACAGTACACAGCGGAGACGCTCCGTGCGAAGAACCGCGTGCAACTCGTTAGTCGTGCGGCGTTAGATAAACGTGGTTACGAATGCAAAGCTTTAATTATCGTACTCGGGTTCCACGAAGCGAGGGATACGCGTTCCCTTGCCAAGAACCCGACAAGCCCTGCAGCGTCGCGAGGGCCAATGTCGGCCTTGCAATTTTTCCTGCCTCCGGGCTGCCTCCGAGTTTCTCTCGCATCGTTTCTTTCGCATTTTGTAAAAAATCTATCCGTCAACTTAAATTTCATACGCAACTCACTTCCGTATAATTGCTACCGGTTTCCATTCATAGTATGGCTTTCTCGTGATTCGCATTTTCAATACTGTTAAAAGAAAATTCGGAGCATCTCTCGAAGACGATAACGTTTCGTCCGCATCGCTTCGTAGATACTGTACTAGCGGCTGAGTAATGTTTACGTTCGGGCTAAGAAAGGCAGGAAAGAGGAGGAGAGTTTGTGTAGATGCCGGAGTAGGAAGCCACCAGCACGAACTTGTACGCAAATGAAATGGAATCTTTGCATAAGCGGGTCCCCCGTGCCATCAAGGTCCTCCGCGGATTACGTACCCGCGCTCTCGGTCCTTTACTGCCGTTTACAAAGCTCAAAGGATGCTGCTTCCTAGTACTACTACTACCTACTACTAATGTTAGTACCACCACTGCTACATGATCCAGCAGTGCACGAGCCTTACCGTAAGAAAACTAGATAGCTAGTTGGCTGAATCTCCAGAACCGACTACACTTTTCCCAGCTATTCCCCCCCCCCCCCCCCCCATCTTGGCGTCTTTTTCCTCTCAATCTCACTCACTGTCTCTGCTTCTATCTGACTCGAATCTGGACCTTCACCGATGCGCATGCACGAATGGGTCACATGACGCGTTCGCTGCTGCACACAGTCACATCTCTTCACAGTACTACGCATAGTCACATCTCTTGTCAGTTTTACGCATAGTCACATCTCTTCTCTGTACTACGCATAGTCACGTCTCTTCTCTGTACTACGCATAGTCACGTCTCTTCTCTGCACTACGCATAGTCATATCTCTGCTCAGTACTGCGCATAGTCACGTCTCTTCTCTGTACTACGCATAGTCACGTCTCGTCTCAGTACTACGCATAGCCACATCTCTTCTCAGTATTACGCATAGTCACGTCTGTTCTCAGTACTACGCATAGTCACGTCTCTTCTCAGGCAAGCAGTTGGAAAGCACCGGAGCCACGTTGGCCGGGGCGCATGCTGCAATTATAGAATTGTCCCCGAGATCGGTTGCCACGCAAGCTCTGATGTCGTCTTTTCTAGACACTATTTTATAGTTATTTATCGCAGGTCCGCCAGACCGGATAGCATCACCGAGCCGAAATGTTGGGCCGAAATGACAGCAATAAAATTAAAATGATCGACGATCGACACAAAGGATGCTAATGCTAAGTAGTAACTTAGTACTAATATTGATATCATTACTTCTAAAGGACTTGACAATAGAATTCGGGAGGTGGGAGTTTATTGGTGATGTTTACTACCGAAGTGAGAAATGTCATCAGATTGTGCGTTGGACAGGAAAATATATTAGGTTTTCGGAGGTGACAGATTGTATGGCAATTAATGGACACGAATTAGAGTAAATAAGATCGACGAATATTTATATGGCAAGGAAAGATGGGCATTTAAACCGTAAGTGAGGAAAACGTACGAAGTTATCGCCCTTTTAGTGTGGAGTGTGAAAGATTTCAAATAGGAGTTGTTATCGGAAGAAAGATGGGTAAAATGGGGAAGAGTCTAAAGGCGAGGTAGGGTCGTAAATCTCGGGCGAACGGGCCGGAGCAGATGAGTGAGGTGGGCGAACGTGAGGAAAGAATTGGAACACTGCAGGCGTTGAAGCTGACCTGTTCTAGTTATCAGCAACTCAACTAAATTTATCTTATTTCTAGACAAAACATGAGTATATATACGTATAGTCTGCTAAAAATTGCGCAGAACTTAACACTGCATCCCCGAGCCGAAGTGGCAGTAATGAAATTACAACGATCGACGATTTGATTAATACAAAAACATTTTTGTAACAACGAAATACAATAAACTTCAATGTATATTTAACGCTCCGATTGATGTTTGTTTCAGGCGAAGATCGAAAGTGGTGATCTCGTCGGCGAGGCAGGAGGACAGCGGGAGGTACGAGTGCGTGGCCGAGAGTACTTCCGGTCATCGGGCATCACTCGCCGCCCAACTTCTAGTCGCTCATGATACAAGAATTCAAGACACCAGTGAGTATTTGCGAATTTCTCCGATAATGCAATAAACTTTATCATAGAGGACTTTGCGAACGATCGCAAAAAAATGAGGAAACCAATCCGCCAAGTTGACACACGGTGCACAGTTAATAAGATTTGTACATTCAACAAACCTTCTTTGTCCACAAACAGTCACAATTATTTTGTTAATTTCACAACAAATATTTGATTGACAGACATTGTTGTAAAATGGACAAGATTGTGATAAGAATTGTGGACGTTATGGACAGGAAACATTGGTACCTGCTTCACTGTGTGCAAACATTGCAAAGAATCGAGGACCAATGGACGTCGATGAACGTATTCCACTCGTGAATCATTCTGATTTTTTTTTTTTTTTTTTTTTTTTTTCCACGAAGAAGTTGCAATTTCCTGTTTGTAGAGTTAGCAAGTACGGACGACTGGTTATCGGGGGCGTGGAGGAGAATTTTCCGGATGTTACTATGGCACCGGAAATCACATAATGGCCTACGAATGACCCTCCCGGTGCGCTTGAAAAAACCTGTTAAATCTCGAGCCGCGGCATCCCGGGGTTATCCAGCGATCGGCGCGTGCACGGTTCATCGCGATCGATCGAACGAACCTCCGCGTCGATATCTGCATGAACGCCGCAGCTGCGCCACTTCCAGCATGACTGACGGAAACATTTTAGTCTCGGGTTATTTGGTCGCTGGCAGATACAAATATATGGAAAAACCATTTCCCTCGACGGCCTGATGAATTGTACGCGAAGGTTTGGCCCGGCTTAGCATAAAATCTCGTCAGTTCGGAGGAGAAATTGAACACCCTGAATATATTTTTTTTTTTTACCGTAAAAATGATACTCGCATTGTGCAAGATATTTCTCATAATCACGATGGGTAATTCCTGCCGTTCAGTACAATTTTTCCAGAATTGTGTCGAAAAAGTCGCGAACGCATTATCACCTTCGGATTACGAATGCCAAAAGATTTGATTTACGAATTTGGGGTGGGAAAGAAATAAAAAAAATGAATTCTCGCCTGGATCTACAATGGAAGATAGAATATAGTATCCTCCGCGCGGACAATGAGACATCGTCGCTGTTGCTGCTGTTGGCATAGTGTGATACAGTCGCGAAAAGATTTCGCGTTTAACGCGATTTATGCGGGCGTTCCGCCTTGCGCGCCCCTCGCCTCTCTCTCTGCTCTCTCTCGTTCCATAAAATTTCCTTCCAAAGCACCGGCGGCTGCGGCAGTACAGTATAACGGCAGCGAAGCGTCGAGCGTTTATAATTCCCCTGGGGATTTGGTCGACCAAATGTATACCCAGTTAAAAGCTCCATTAAAAAAAAAATAATAATAAAAAAGGCGGATAGAAAAAAAAATATATCCATGTAAATGAGAGCGCAAAAAGCTCTGCTCGGCAGGAGGATATAAAAATTCGTTAAGCTCCGCAATCCGGAACGTTTACTGATTGCACACTCAAAATACTGCATCCGGAAAAATTCTGCAATCAACGAATCGACAGACAGGCCGATTTTGATGTAACACCGAGTCATAAAAAAAACTTCAGACGCTCTCACTTGTAACCATCGGATTTATAATTTATTACCTGATAAAGACGGAACGGAATTGTCAAAAATTATGTTAAAAATGGACACAGTTGGACGGAGATTTAACATCAAATAAACGCTATTTAATTAGCATGGATTAAACTAATCTCTATCGCTAGCAGGGTCGAATTTTAAGACGTCAGTTTGAACCTAAGATCACTTTTGAGATCGAACTTAAGATCGAAGTTTGACCCGAACTTCATTGCGCGCTTAAGGTCTATCTTAAGTTCAAACTTAAGATCGAACTTTAACTCTTTTTTGCGTAGAATCAATATCTGGATCCCAACTGCGGTTAACTTGGATGACACTATACTGTTATGAATAGGTCCTCGATGACATGATCAGTGATCGTGACGATGGGTGTAAAACGATAATTGGAGGGCGATAAGAGTTTTTTTTGTTGAATATCTTTTTATTGCTTCTTATTAGTTTGAACCTAAAACCAAACTTAAGCACGAAATGACGTCCGAACTGAGATTCAATCTAACGGTCGAACTTAAGCTGCATCTTAAGCACGCAATGAACTTCGATCTCAAGAGTGATCTTAAGTTCGAGATCAAGATTTTGTAGTAACCCTCGAATCTATCGATACTCAAGGGGCCCGAAAAAGTACCTGAATATGAAAAGTACGTTTCGGAGAAAGAACAAAGCGACATACGAGCACACCTACGAATAAGTCCGACGGTCGCTCAGCGGAGTAGGAGGATGGACGTGTATTACGCGGCCGGTGACAAACCGGGAATTAAGCACCTGATGCGATAATGCCATGGTCCGCTGGGTTCATAGGGGCGGGAAAGCTTGCGGTACGCCGCCACGCGAGGCCGCAAACTCGTATGACGGACAAAGGACGACAATTACAACCCTAGCGGCGTCAGGGTGTCCCGTACCTCGGCGGTACTCTGCTGTAGCCGGCGGCAAATCAGCCGGCCACGGTTCCTGCCACCATCCTTTCATACATTCTATACTGACATAAGCCTTATTGTGATACGAACCATCCGTGTACATGGGAGTCCACGTATACACGGATGAAGCTGTTTGTCGTACGAGCATATCGTCTGCACGTACGAAGTGTACACTGTTACGATATGGCGATACGTGTGGCCTGTCAGCACCCTTTCGCCATCCACTGTTGCATGGAGCTCCTATAGCCAACACCCGTCCCTCGCCTCCCCCCACCCCGAACCGTCATACTCACCGCCACTGCGTTGCATATTAACGTCGACGGGTTCGTGACTAATTGTAAGTTAGACGACGAAAATCCTCGAGCGGTCAGCCACCCGCTCACCCGGACGACAAGTGGTTACGTGGAATGCCTCCAGCGAGAGAGGCTACAAAGTAAAACTCGACTGAGCGAGAATGTATACAGTACCATTGTGAACCAGTCTCTTGTTCACCGTCTGCTTTACACCGGGTCTCGAGTTTTCTCCAGTCTCGACCTGGCAGGCAAATTGGAACTTCGTCACGGTTCATTAACCGGACTTCGGGGATGCCTCATTTCGTTAAGTTTCTGGCGAGATGTGTGATCGCCGATTTTTCTATTCGTTGGTCATCGACAACTGTAATCAACTTGTGCTCATGGGTTCTCACTTGCATGGTCAAAAGAAAAGTCACATCGAAAGCGGACATCATCTCTGCTTTCGATGAGACTTCTTTTCATCGTCAATGCCGGAATCCGTGAGAGAAGTTGATATCACTTTTTAATACAGACCGCGGTATTGCACATGTTCTCGAAAGCGATGTAACGAGAGCCAATACGTAAAACGCTCTTCTCGGAACTACAAAATATACAAACTCTGAGAGAGTCACACGAGAGGCTGATGAAGGTTCCTGATCAAGACAAGGGAGCTTTGTCTGCACAAAGGCGAGCTGATATGACTCGGTGGGCTTCGTCGTCATCGATCGATGAGCGTTCTGAATCGATTCACCAAACATTATAAAACATATCTCACTAGACGTATCAAAGTTTCCGTCAAAATGTATATTTCTGACACTCCTAACGTCGACGAGTTGTTCGGCCAGATAGTGGGATATCAAGGGAGTCATTCCCGAGTCACTCGTTTGCTGTATTCGTTGATATGTTTATACGCATAGAGCGACAGAACGTATACGTTTTGCAAACGAGTAACTCGAAAATAACCCCTCTGGATTTCGTGGTATAGGATACAATATATGTGTCATCCGGCGGGAGGGTGCAGAGAAACGGATGAACGCTGGCGCGCGCCATCCCCTTCCGTCAATGTAGAATTTCGTGGTCTCCCAAATACCGACAATAGAGCCCAACAATGAATAGGTAGGGGCTGTTTGCGGCGCGAAACCGTATACTGTACTCTACGCCGCCGTATGCCACAGTATGTACATACCGGGAAGGAATAGCTCGCTACCAACGCGGAACTAGCTGCAGCAAGAACTAGAGTTGGTCCGCACCGTTCTCCACGCACGAGGCAGAGGTTGCCGATCGGTACCGTGTAACAGGCAACGCGAACATCGGTGGAACCACCACCAGAAGAGTACAGAGGAGGCAGCAGTACAACCGGAAATGTGTGCGTCCAGCTGGGTGCGCGACATCCTTTGGTATGCCTCAGGCTCATTCGACATAGAGATATCCAACGTTGCTGTAGCCACAGCCGTGACAATACACCGTCCAATTCAACCGGGACCATAATTCTCGTTTCTTCAAGCCTTCGTGCTTCCACGAAAAAATTCACGCGTATCGCGGATTTCCGCAAATCCCGCCACGCGATTCCATCTTCCGGAGAACTTTGTACATGCCGAGAAGGAATAGCTTGCTATCAACGCGGGAGTGACTGGAACAAGAACTAGAGTTGGGTAGAGCTGGTCCGCGCCGTTTTCCACGCACGAAGGAAAGTTTGCTGGTTTGTACCGTGTAAGAGGCAACGCGAACACCATTGGAAGACCAGAAGAGTACAGAGGAAGCAGCATTATGCTCGGATCTGTGTGCCCAAGTAGACATTTTCAAGCGTTACATCGGGATCTGACAAAGTCCTGATGAGGCCTTAACAAGCCTCCTCCGGATTCTGTCAGGACCCGATGTAACGCTCCAAAGTTTCTACTCAGATGGGTGTGCGACGTCTTCCGGAATACCTCAGGTTCATCCGACATATTACTGCAGCCACGACAATGTACCGTCCAATGCAGCCTCTGGATCGTAGTTCTCGTTGAAGCCTTCGTGCTTTCACGAATAAATTCGCGAGTATCGCGGATTTCCGCGAATCCGGCCATGCAATTTTCATCTTTCCGAGAACTTCGTTTGCACGGTTCGTGTTCACCGCTACGTAAATGAACGGATGAACTTAAGCCCGCTCACAGACATAAGGGCAGGCTGCAGCCGGGGGGACGACACCCCAGGGCACAATCTTGCCTCACCTTACAGTTACGTCCCAGTAACGTCATTTCGCTTTCTCAAGTATGTTTCTTTCCCTCTCGTTCCTTCCTCCTCTCCTTTCTTTTGCGCTTTCTCACCCATTCTCAGCCCTTCAGCCTCGAAGCTTTCCTAACGCCACAGCGAAACTCCACGCGCTCATATTACCAACGTGGAACGTGGGTAATACCGAGTCACCGGTGCGCCGGAGGATGAAATCGTGAACCGGTGGGAAAAAGAAAAACCGCACGGTTAACGTTACGTTTGGCTCGTTACGTAGTGGCGTAGCGACTCGTGACTCGGAGCACCTCCGCCCTCCCGAAGCCCCCCCCCCCTCCCAAAGCCCCCCCCCCCCCCCCTGCAAGCCCATGTAGGTGTACGACGTCAGTTTTCTGATATTATGTTTTCTGGGACGAACGTCGATGCGAACACGTACAACCGAAAAGCTGCCGTAGACGTCGTTATCGAGCCGTGGCTTCTTAACCATAAATCTCTATGGTAAAGAAAAAAGCAGTCGCAAAAATTTGTCGACACACATGAATGATGAATAGATTCAAATGGATGTGTCATAAAGTAAGACGTTCACTCTAAAAACAAGCGTGTTGAAAAAACCAAATGCATTAATAAAATACGTGTGGTCGGCTTGCGTGTTGAAACAACACACTTGCACTCCGTCTTTCCTGGATTCCTCGTACAACGCACTTCTTAGTGTTTTGCTACAGAACATGCTTATTAGAATGCATGTTATGTGTGTTGTTTCAACGCGTTTACGACCCAACAACTCACTTGGTGTACAGGAACACGCTACGTACACTACACACTTTATAAATGAAAACACTAGGAAATCAACACACTTGCGTATGCGTTTGATTCAATCGCAATATGGCGGATTCGTATATCGCACAGCACGATCATGGACAAGCCATCCGATATTTTCAAGTGTCGTATGTGCTATTTTGACACTGCGTCTGATAATCAGCTATTGAAACACGCTGTCCAACATCATCGATTTGATGCGCCGTTTAAAGTGCCGTGCAACGAATATGGATGTCGCGCCACGTTTACAAATTGGAAGTCTTTCAAGCAGCATGTGTTTCGAAAGCATCCTCACGTCGACATTAACGAAGAAGCTGCGAATGTTCCGAATGTGGACAGAGATGACAAGGTTGAGATAGAAGGTAAATCATTGTAATTACTTTGTAAGATGATCCATTGTTGATACAGCCTCATTTCTTTTCGACACCAACGCACTATGGTATCAATTGTCAACATGTGTTGGAGGGGAGGGGGGGGGGGGGGGGACCAGACCTACAACCGTGTAAAAAGTAACGACATGCGTGAATGCGTTTAAAGCGTGTTGAAACAATGCACGTAAATCGTGTAAAATTTACACACTTTGACATGTGTTGAGAATCAACACACTTTGAAGCGTGTAAAAAGTGACACACGTTTTACACCTCAAGCGTGTTGAAACAACACGCTTTGTTTTGGAGTGTTAATCAATCCTTCGCGAGGAATGTCAAATTTTGAGAATTGACGACACGTTTTTGTCAGCCGACAGTAGGATTGATTCGAAAAGTTGGGTTGCAATTTCACGCGTGCAGCATACTTCGCACGTGTGCATATCCTGTTATTTATGCTCTCCCGCAGGAACGAGAGGATAGCCGTGCATGTTCTCGAGGTAGACTGTTGAGAATATCATAGCAGTATATGGAGGCACATTGCCGTATGCATGTTTCATTTTATGGGGTGAAATATGTCGCCTAAGCGAGGCGCTCGCACGCCCCTCGAAGGAAATACGACTCGTGTCGATGACGACGACTGCGGAACGCAACGCTGGCACGTCGCTCTGGGGAATATAATGCAACGGGACTAGCCTGCGGAGGAGAAATGTGCAACGTATTACGGCCGGTTTGAAGTACGCAAAGGGACCGGGAATGGCGGCTGCACGGAACAAGGGAATGGAGGAGGAAACTTCAAAGAAAGCTTGTAGCAATCGTAGCCTTCGTAATCACTGTCCGTTATCCGAGTACACTGAGAGGGGTGACGACATTTAATAATGGTGCAACTTCTCAGTTCCACTGCTGGGACGGCGCACGAGCGTGCTGAAAAGCGATAGACGGATGGACAGAGAGATTTAACCCAGGTCGGGGCGATTCATCCTCAACGTAAATTATGTTACTCTTTTGAGATATCGAAGATCTCTTCTCGTTTAATTCTATACAACCCGAGAGCAAAAGGGTTGAATCAATTGGGATTCAATTTGTTAAAGGCATTGTTGTCCGGCTCGGCTGTTGGTCCGCCTGGCGCGACGAGATAAAAGTGAATGAAAGTTTGAATGACAATAATTGTTCCGCGGACAATGCACCGGAAAATTGTTCAGGGCTCGAGGACGCGCAACGTTAAAGAGCAGCGGGGTCTTCGAGGACAATGAAGTTTATCATTTTCAGTATAAGAACACTTGAAATCTTTCAAGTACACTCATTGCTCTTGAACCGCGGAAAGTGTCCTGGACGGTGAGTCAAGGACAGGAGCGTAAAACTTTTATTTCCTTTCACTTTGAGATACTTCCACTAACGAATCGGATAAAACGCGGAAAATGAATTTCTGCAAAGTAAGTGCTCGCCTTTTTCATGCATACCCTCCATAACGCACTCATCCACCGGCAGGAACGCGGTATGAGGACTTTTCACTCGGCTCCACAGGGAATGCATAATGTTAAAAATGGCTTCGTATCCGACGCAAAGATAGCATCATTTAGGGTTAGTTAATTAATAATCGTCATTAGAGTAATTAGAGGTAAAAATAAATGATCTATAAAAAAAGAGGCTATATAAATCTAGCTTCGCATCATCGCCAACGGGAGAAGCTAAAGTCTGTCTGGTTGAATAAATAACTGTTCATTTGAAGGGTTTATTCATACTTTTATTATAAAAAATATGAACGTGCTTCAAACCGTTGTAGCAGTTCTTTGCATTATGCAGCAGCCGCCTCCATCCGAAGTTCAATGGGATCTTTTTTCACAATGGTTAGTCTCCTGCAAGGAGTTCTCATAGTCTACTCATTTATACATTGCCAACAACGAGGAACCCACAAGTTCCGCCAACGGACGAACGTGAGATAATAAAGTTCGTTTACTCGAATAAATGACTGTTCTCGTTCGAAGGGTTTATTTCAAAGCTGGGCAAAGTACCGACAAATACTTCAAGTACAAAGTACAAAGTATGACAAGTACTGGAAGTATCGAGTACTACATTTAATAAAAACACTTTTTTTACTCCTTTAAAAAAAAACAACGAAAAGGGTCTTTCTCATTTTTTTTATGGTATTACTTAAACATAAATTGTAAAAAGTAAATTTTTAAAAAGAAATTCTCGCTAAAAATGTACTTATAGAAAAGATGAGACGGATAATCATGTATTAATAGAAACTGGATCTTATGCTGCTTGCGTACGTGACGTCACGTTTGCTCACCGAATTTCCGAAATGTGGGCGTGTATTCGGAAAATACGTGTACTTGATACTTGAAATCGCAAAATAGTACGTGCATACTTCAAGTACTTACGTGAAGTGCCAAACAAGTACCCGGTACTACAAGTACAGGCCAACACTGGTTTATTTAAATTTTCATCTAAAAAATATGACCGTGCTTCAAAGCGTTGTAGCAGTTTTTTTGCATTATGTAGTAGCCGTCTCCTGCACACTGAGAAAAATAAATGGTTGGATTAAGCAAATGCGCGGTGAGATATGTTCAAAGGTGTATTTTGTTGGTACAACAAAAATGTTCGTTTCAATCGACAAATTATGAATAAATTGATGCAAATAATCGTTTAACAAAACAATGCTTCATTTGTACCAAACAAATAACAGTTTTGAACGCATGTCATCGCGACTTAAACCAACCAATTTTTTTGCTCAGTGCATCAATGCGAAGTTCAATGGGACGTTTTTTCAGTTTTTTTTCACAGTTAATCTCCTGTAGCGAGTTCTCATAGTCTACTTATTTATACATTGCCAACATCGAGGAACCCACAACTTCCAAGCGGCATGACCGCTTCCAAAGCTTCGGAACTCACGTGTTGCCAGGGCTTACCCACGTCGAGAGAGTCGCCGATGCGCAAATCTTGTGGCTGTGCGATGCCGAAGTGCCGAGCGGAAGCTCACCCTCGCCCCTCATCCCGTCTCTGGCGCAGACCCTTCCGAAATATTAGTCAACAGAGCCGTGCGAATTCATCGGGGCAACTTCCTGCTTGGCTATCGTACAAATTCAACGGCACGGTGATGTGAACATTTTATATGAATAAGTTTCACATTCGTTCGTGCGATTTGGGAAATTCACCCATCGTAGCGTAAGTACGCTAGGTCATGCAAACATCCGGCTACCATTTCATGGATATCAGAGATCTCTTGTGAAAATCCCAGCCGTAATAAATCATATAACTTCAGCCCGTCTTGTTTAAACAGAGTTACTTGAAAAAATAAAAGGTTAACAATCAGCCAGTCATAATTCCGCGTAGAACAGAGTTTGCCTTTTGCACGAGAGAGATCTTACTATCGGTTATGCTAAGTATCGTAATGGTTAAATAATCCTTTATAATTTTGGTTACTAAATTTTTGGTCTATAGATACCAGGATATCGTAAAACTGGGTAATGTGCATATCAGAGATTTTGTGGGTATCAGAGATATTGTGGGTATCAGAGATTTTGTGGGTATCAGAGATATTGTGGGTATCAGAGATTTTGTGGGTATCAGAGATTTTGTGGGTATCAGAGATTTTGTGTGTATCCGAAATTTTGTGTGTATCAGAGATTTTGTGGATATCAGAGATTTTGTGGATATCAGAGATTTTGTGCGTATCAGAGATTTTCTGGATATCAGAGATTTTGTGGGTATCAGAGATTTTGTCAATATTAGAGATTTTGTGTGTATCAGAGATTTTGTAGGTATTAGAGATTTTGTGGATATCGGAGATCTGTTGTGAAAATACCGGCTCTAATAAACCACATAACTCTAGGTCCCTCTTGTTTCAAAAGTCTTACTTGAAAAAAAAAAAAAAAAAAACTTCAGCCGGTCATAATTCCGTATAGAACAGAATTCGCCCTTTACACGAGAGGGATTTCATCATCGGTTACCCTAACTATCATAATGGTTAAATAATCCTTTATAAGCTCTCAGCGATACGAAATTTCGGGTCTACAGATATGCATTAAGGCACACGAATATCGTGAAGCTGGGTAACGTTGATGATGGTGTATTGAAACACGAATGGCAAATATTACTCACCGGTAGGGAAGGCAGGTAATATTGCACAGTCGGTTTCCGGTATACCAATTCCCGTGTATACGCCGGAGCGAGACTGGCGGGAAGGCAGCGCGAAACGTAATATCGTGGTCCATTTTGGAATGGCTGTAGTCGAGGGTATTATACATAGATATATAATTCCTGTACGACGTAGCGATTCATATGCCCGGTAATACCTACCAGCCAAAAATGGACGTTCAAAAATGGGAAGAAAAGTCGACGGCTCTGCGGATAGCAAGGTTTTTATTTTCTCAAGGAGCGCCACGGGATAAGAGCGTGTTAGAGAGACTAGGGAGTGAGGATATTTGCCGCGGAGGCTGAGGCCTTCTTCGACTTAGGTTGGAGTGGCGAAAAGCTATGAAGACTCAATGGCGGGAATCGAGGGAAGTCCCGACGGGAAGCTCTCGGGAGCTCCGAATCGACAAGTTTCGTTACGAACGAGAGAAAGAGAGAGAGAGAGGGAGAAGCGTTAAAATATAAAGAGAAAAATAAAAGAAGGCTCTGAGAGCACTGGGGAGAATTTGAAATTCCACACGGCAGGATCGTTCGGCAACGTTAACTTCGGGGTCAGCGATATCGCCACGGCGCGCTGCCTTATTGAATTTCATCAATTTTCTCGCTAGATACGTTGGCTCTCGGATGTGTGAACTTGGGCCAGATGAGGGTTCGCTTCCGCTCTCCTCATCTCGCTGATATTCGAGGAAAATTATAGGGTGAAATGTATCGCTTCTGAAGCGATAACGACGTGCATGCACATATGCGAGCGGTAACAACGCTCCGTTGCATACGTAGCGGAGAAATCCTCGGTACAAATTTGATACATCCAACATTTCTGTATGAGGCGGCGATTGTTCTGCTCTCAAGCTATCGGATCGTGTTCCCTCATTGGTTTAACAGTTCAATGACTTATATCAGTGCTGGGTACTTGAAGTACTTGAAGTACCTTCGAGTACTTGTTTGGTACTTGAAGTACCTTCGAGTACTCTTTGGTACTTGAAGTACCTTCGAGTACTTGTTTGGTACTTGAAGTACACCGCCCGTCATTGATGCCTGGTATTCCTGGATATCTTGCTCGATGTCTTAATGAGATCGAAGATGTCAAGCAAGACATCCAGCAAGACTGTCCTGTCTTGCTAGATATCTTGTTTGATATCTTCGATCCCGTTGAGACATTGACTAAGATATCCTGCAAGATAGACAAATCAGAAAAACCAACAAACGTATCGACAAATGTACTTGAGAAATATTTCAAGTACTTGTGATGCTTTGTACTTTATACGTGAAGAATTTGTTGGTACATTGCCCAGCTACGATTTACATTCACTACTACAACGATGTTTTGTTGCCTCCCCCGTTTCAACCAGAGTGATCGCGGTTCGGCGATAACAACCAATTTTACCCTAATTAGTCATATTCGCCCAAAACCAAACATGCGAGTTGTAATTCCACTCAGCAGTAACAACATATTAACCGGGAGGTTGTTTCCGCTTCACTGCTCGCGAAACATTGTAAATTGGCTTTGTTCGACCCGCGCGTATTCGCAATGGCCAAATTCGATGTATTCGCAGCTCGTCACTTTCTCATCGTATTTATCATCGGCGTAAGGTTTTCCGTTACGCAATTTCCGGGCTGAAAATACCATTGTCGAATCACACGTTCGCGTTTCTCGAAGTTTTTTTTTCCAAAATAAAAAGCCATTGACACCGCGATCGAGTAAGAGAACGTGCACGAGAGTGGAAAGGTACGTGACGTGGAGAAAAAAAAAGATCAAAGAATGAAGGTAACACGTTCCGTGTTAGGTGGAATATGAGAAAAGTGAAAAGATACAGAAAGAAGAGTCCCGGAGAATCTTAAAAGGTAATATACGCGGGACGGGACTTCTTATCACTGTAGGAGCCGTCGCACGGAACTCGAAGTTTGCCATGTGCCGTGAGACGTTTTCCCAGCAACGGGTGAGCCTCGACGCCTCTTGCAACCCCACGAGCGTACGGCATCCTGTCCTGGGCGACTCCGCTTCTATTGAAATCTATTCAATTTACTTTTGCCCGGAAGAAAATCTAGTGGGTGGTCCGTTGACGACTACGGCGCAGGCGAGAATCCTTCGAAGCCAAAAAGGAGATCGTGGAAAGAACGAAGAAGAAGAAGAAAGTGAGGAAAAATAGTTTTGATAAAGACGGGACGGGAAATGGAACCGAGCCAGGAAGAATGACAGGGAAAGTGGATAGAAGAATAATAATGCATGAATCGCCTACACGAGCGTTGTACGACGCTTTGCCGGACGGCGGCGAAATAATTGCCGGGCAAATGATCGGAGCGGGACGGCAAACATTTCGATAGGCGGGCGATAATTAATCGGAGATCAGCACGAATTTTATTTGCCCGGCGAGTGGCAAAGCTGCCTTGAGCGAAGCTTCACACGTATGGACGAAGCGAGCGCATGGAAACCAGACGCGAAAGCGTAGCGAAAATGAAAATTTTACCCCAACCCCGGGAGCGCCACATCGTTCAGCCAGAACCCTCGAAGTTTCGAGTACCATTGCCCGCGAAGTGAAACCCTCGAAACTCCTCGGTGGAAGGCTCGTAGCACCGGGGATACGCCGTGAGCGCGAGAGGCTGTTTCAATTTTCGAACAATTTTCTGAGTCACGTAGTTGAGAGCTCGTCGGGATGGTGTGTACACACTCGCACGCGGTCGCCCGCGCTTACACTTCCGTTATGTGATGGTCTCTCTCTCTGTGCAGTCGGAATCTCTCCCGTAAGTCTCCGCGCCGCGGTGGTAGCGAAGAGAAAAGCACAAGACTTGTTTGAATTACCGAGATTAAATGAGTCGTGCGGGAAACGATGACGCATGTACTTGCTCTGCATTGAGATAATCATATCGGCGGAACCGATCGTTCGATTATCTTCGGAGATGTATTTTTCTAACTCATATTTTAAAAAATGTGTGAAGATCGAGATTTTTGCAAAGCTCGTTTGTCCAATCTACTTTTGTGTACAAGGCTACTGTGAACAATTATTTTCTGGGATTATTTGGCGTCCTCGTGGAGGAAGATTTATCGGTAAAGAACATAATTGCGTTTGAAGAAAATTTTTGAAAACTAAGAAAATCAGTATTTTTGGCAGTATTTACGGCAAAAATTTCCTATAAAAATTGTAGTTATTCGTCGTTTCAGGGCTGTATCTGATATATTTTTTTCCCACCGATGTTTTACTCTGCGATTAATATTTGATAGGGAAACTCGCGTCGGGACGGAAATACACATTTTTCGTAAAATTTTAAAAATTCAAAATCTCATACAATTTAAACGGTTCGATCGATAATCACCAAATCAAGTGAGAATCATCGGTCGATGATAATAATCGTGCGTACAAGCCTTATAGCTATAAAATAATATAGCTTTACAGCTAAAAAAAAGCGTAACATTTTATTGACGGAAAGCACTTTCCTAAAAATTTAACCAAACACTGACGATTAACTCTTATATCTGTACTGTGAAAAAATGTTGTTTGAAAATTAATTAACGGTACTGGATGGTACTGGTACTAATGTAAATAATCTGAGCGAATGTCGACTTCCAGTACGTTAAATTTACAATACATTTTTAGAGTACCTCAAAAAATTCGGCCCGATAGCTCAAGCCCTACTCAAGTTATAAGAGTTTCAATTGTTCGTGCCCGACATACACACCAGATATTTTTTCTGAATATGATTTTCCGATGTCTCGGAACATTCCGACCACCTTATCATTAAAATCTCAAAAATGTTTTTCTTTTTTCATGAAAGCAAAGTTTCCCCAACGAAGAAGCAAAAACAAGTGCGCAACGTTTCCGATCCCGAGATCAATACCATCCGCCGCGTTTTCCGCCGCAGCGAGCATAATCAACACCTACGTGGTAACACACCGATTCAACGCAATCAAACTTTATCGCTCGAAGTACATTAAACGCCAGGTTACGTAGTAAGGGGGCAATTAATTGCGATAACTTTGACGCCGCAGCGGTATTGCGAAAGTTATATTTTCAACGTAGATTTTCAAAGGGGCTCTCCTTGACGGGAACGCATTCAGGGGATCGGCATGCTACTCCGCCGTTGGTACGGGGCAGCCCTCTCGCCCCCCTTCCCACTCATTGCCCGTTGCGACGCTCGGTTGTAACCAAGCGCCGGCGTATGTACCACACGAATAGCAAACTCGTGGTTCGTCGCACCTTTATCACGTCCGCTAATTAACTAGCCCGGAAACAAACAACTTGTACAATGCAAGCACGAGTGGCTGGCGTTCGCCCAGCAGCCAACGGGAGCGGTAACAGGGTCGGCTGAAGGGAAACCTAGAGCGTCGGTGGCAGTCCCGAATCCGGTTCACTCTGCGTTGGGTATTAATGTAATTGGGCCCCCTTGCCGTGTGATATTCCTATGACTAGCTTCCGGCCAACGCGAAAGGGTTCCGGAAAGGTGGGCTCGAGATTGAAGTTCCGGATGGGATCCACGGTGAAATCCATCGTTCGACAACTCGACCACCACGACAAGCTCTCCGTTAACACACTCCATCCGCAGCGGCGGCATCGTCGGGAACGCTCTGTTTTAATTGGGTTATCGCGATCGTACATGTTTGTTTTGCATTATTTCGCGTTATTGTTCGCTACGTGAGTTTAACGGTGAGCTGACTCGCTCTGGTGAGATTTAACCATCGCGTTGAGGCGGGTATTGTAGTCTTGTAGAAATTTTAGAGCCTTTGATCGGGGCCTGACGACGTCCTTGTAAGGCCTCGTCCGGACCCTGTCAGGCCCGATGTAACCCTGAAATTTGTACCAGGTTACTTGGTACTCGAGTCGGTATGCGTCCGACCCCGGTATTGAATCGGAAAAATGTTATCGCTACGGCTGGACTTGATTCGTGGTCTACGAATATTATGCGAAGACCACGAAGCCTCGGGTCGATTCTAAATACATTTGAAATATATCACTCACATTATTTTACCCACTTTCCTGCAATCGTTAATTCACACATTTCTGTCACTGGCTGCATTTAAGATAGATTACAGCAGAACAGTAACACATTTCTCTGTAACGTCACTTCTGGTTTGAAAATCTCATTTGTAAGCCAGAAGCGAGGTGGCGTGAAAAAATCTCAAAAAATGTCTTGCGACGTCACTTCCGGATTGAAAATCTCATGTGTCAAGCGGAAGTGACGTCATACCGGTAATACGTCGCTTCAGGTCGAAAAATGAGATTTTCAATCCGGAAGTGACGTCATAGAGAACATTTTTTTTAATTTTTGTCTGCTAAGCTGTGCCATAATAACATTACCCAGTCCTATAAAATTTCTTTCAAGTCAAGTTTTTTTCACTCCGTAAAAAGTATTATCACTCCTGATAATACCGGTAATGACAATGAGAATAATCATTTCGATAAGAGCCTCGATCTATAGGTCATTTATTTTTGTTATACCTTTTTGTATTCGCGAAATAAAGAAAACTCAGCGAACGAAAACGAGTCGGTTTGCATCGAGTTTTTGGTCGAAGCTCGACCGTAAATATGTACGCGAGAGGGAAAGGTATGGAAAAGAATCGGAATGGAATAGAGCGAGTCGAGAGTATTATTACTACGAGCTGCCTGAATGCTCGCTCGGTCCGGGAGAGTGCAGCTCGTGGGCATATTGCCCGCCGTAAACAGGCCGGATATTTCTGCCCGAGCGCAACGAGGAAAATTGAAATTTCACCACAGAATCGAGTTCGGTAACGCAAGCGCTCGGGCTCCAGCGAATCGAGAAACGGGAGGGAGAGCTACGGCAGCGCGAGAGAGCGCCGGACCACGAGATGCGAAACAGTGAGAGAATCGGAAATGTCTTTTGCTCGTTACCACTGGCGGTGCGCGAGCTTAATGAGAAGAAACGGGCTGTTTCGCCGACCGGCAAGTCCGCCGGTAGGAAAAACCCTTAGCCTTCGAAATAAAAGAGCCCGAGACGGAAAGGAAAAAGCTCGCCACGTACGGTTACGGCAGTCTCGTATACATTCGTTACCGGGCTTTCGGCACTTTCCGTATACCGTGCCGTGTTTATGAAGCGAGAACCGCAACCCTCTGATGCTGATGAAAGAAGGGGTATGTGGGATTTTTTTCATGAACGAGCGTTGTGCATATCTCGCATGTCATGTTTTTTAATATTCCACGGAAATGAAGGTAGAATTTCTTACGTCTGCATCTGTACAGGTCGGTTGAATGGGTTCTGCTGACTTGAGCGCCGGTAACTGTTTTTTGAACAACTGGCTGTAAAGAGGAATACAATCTGAATGCCTTATAATGTACATATATCTTTCCCGATGCTTAATTTCTGAGAACATCGAGAATGAAGTTTCCACTTCCGGCATATTGGCGTATACCGTGCGGTGTTTATGAAGCGAGAACCGCAACCCTCTGATGCTGATGAATGAAGGGACATGTGGGATTTTTTTCAGGAACGAGCGTTGTGCATATCTCGCATGTCATATTTTTTTCATATTCCGCGGAAATGGAGGTAGAATTTCTTGGGTCTGCATCTGTATACGTCGGTTGAAAGGGTTCTGCTGACTTGAGCGCCGGTAACTGTTTTTTAAACAACTGGCTGTAAAGAGGAATACAATCTGAATACCTTATAAGTTACATATATCTTGTCCGATGCTCAATTTCTGAGAACATCGAGAATTAAGTTTCCACTTCCGGCATATTGGCGTATGTGTACGATGTAGGGGTAATTTCCTTTAATGATGGGAAATCGAGAGAATCGGCGCAATAAAAACACAGAATATTTATTGATTTAAGAAATACAAAAAAGAAAACTTTCGTTAGGTCTCACTTGTTCCAAAAACAAACTTCCGCTTTTTGGTGTCGCCTTAGCAACCCAAGATTGCCGCCCCCCCCCCTTCCCTCTAACGCTCGCTACCATTGGCCCAGCGCGTGTTAAAACGAAAGCGAGTATTCAACCAAACGAAAAAATCTGTACATATATACACTTGGTAGAATCTCGCTTGAAAAGCTTTTTTTACGTGCCTGGCGTCGAGACGCTGCGGCGTCTCTTGATGTACACTGAGAAAAAGGATCGTATTTCCTGCTATAAACGAATAGTTCGCCAGGGGAACGTCTACATAAAGTTTCGCTCGTATTTATTCAATTGATTAAACTATGATTGTAGTGGCAACCATGATTTTTTGTCATTGTAACTATAAAATGTAGACGTTCCCCTTCCAGACTATTTTTTATGGTAAAAAGTCAGTATCGTTGCTTTTACTATGTAATTTTTTTTCTCGGTGTACATTTTGACCATGGGGAGTCATCTTGGATGTACCATTGCAGGGGTTTAATAGCTCCGCGAATACAAGATGAACGGTGAAGCGCCGAAGCTCATTGTGAAGAGAGGATCGTGAGCCTTACAATGGGCGGAGGTTCATTGATGTAGGTTTTCCTTGCGAAATATCTGACAATGTCGGACATAGTCGTAGACCGTATCGTGAACAGACCTCGGGCGGTGTCGCGAATAGATCAGACATGTTTCGTTGCACGATGGGTCAGCGTCGAACACATAGTAATTTACGTGGTTTTATTTTATATTTAAGTCAATAAATTCACGTTTTCAATATTTATTTTTCATTTAGTGTCTCTTGCCGTGCAGGCGGTCTTGGATGCCATCCCCGAGTGTCTCTTATGATCTAGGTGGTCCACGAGGCGGTCTTCGAGCTCGACCAGGTGCTCCTCTCACAGTCCAAGTACTCCACGAGGCCATCTCCTAGGTACAGCTCCGAGGTACAGCCAAATGAAAATTTTTGTTTATCAAAGTACTTTCGGAATAAAGATTTTCCAAATTTTTTTTTTATGACTGCGCGAAAATCGATCCTCCACAATTTTTTCAATGACCGTTTTCCAAAGAAGGCCCCTTCGCTATCGAACTCGTATCTTTTTCCTATATTGGCTGAAACCGATGATTACGAAAAAGGCCGACTGGCCCGATGGGACGTGCAGTCGTTTTGGAGATGCAATTTTTTCTTAGGCGAATTTTGAATTTAAAAAAAAAATCGTTTCTTTTAACTGCTCTTTTTAATTCGTATAATTTTACGGCAGACTCGAACTCGGCGACCTTTAAAACACCGATGTACCAATTTTCATTGAAATCGGAATCGTTGAAGAAAAAATGAATTTCCGTATGAACCCGATTCTCGAATTCTTCAACAAAAAATTCTTATTTATTTCAGATTGATTTTTCGTGTGCTTATAACAACAAGAAAATTTAGATGATATCAATCAAGGACGGCCCTCCGTTCGAACAAAAATATTTATCTACGCTCTTCATTAAAAAAGTGTACTTTAGGTTGTTCAAATACATGTTAAGGATTTTTTTTCCTATACGTAATCAAAACCCCTGGATTTAAATTTTTTTAGTTTAAAATAAGATTGGCTTGGTGCAAAAAGGGACAGTCTTGATATCTTGACTACGAAGGCGCGTAAAGTTTGTCAAACACCCCGGCCAGTATCGCATTTTCTATTTTTCCCCGAAACTGTCAATGCTTCGAACAAAATGCAAATTACATTTTCACATTAGTACATCAGTGTTTTTGAGGTCGGTTCGAACAACAAAAAATTGTATCTCAAGAACGATTGCGCGTCCCATCGGGACTTCGGTCTCTTCGTCAACCAAGGTTCAGCGAACACAGCTAAAGATGTGAGTTCAATAGCGAGCCAGCCATCAAACAGAAAAGGTTCATTAAAAAAAGAGAGAGAGAAACCAATTGACATCAATTTGAATTGATTCAATTTTGGCGCAATTGAAAAAAAACTTGGAAAAAAATAAAGAATAAAAGTATTTTGAAAAACGGGAGTTTTCCTTTCTTTAGAAGAATTTCTGCAGAGTTGGCGTGGAAGTATCTCACATGTATTTAAGCCGAATCTATCGTCGCGCGTCCAAAGTGCAATAAGTTTTGGATTTTTAGAGACTTTAAGAGGATGTGAAACCGCGTCGAGTGCGGGCGAGACCGGGACGGAGTTATTGGCGCTCATCCGGGAGCGAGAGGGACACACCCGAAGGGGTTTCACATCGTCTTAAGTGGTACTCAGGGAACAGTTTCTCGGGCCCCCTCGTCGACTCTGCTTTTACGCAGATTCTCGTCGGGTGCGGTGTCTCGCTCGAATACTCCATTCTCAAGGCTCTATAGGAAAACTAACGACTACCACCCAAGATTTGCGGCGAAGACTTCATGGACTCCTCGCGAAGAGACCCACCATTGAGAAGGTCCTCGCAAATTCTCAAGCCGACCGATATTTGCATACCAAAAGTTAATCCGCGTCGAGCTACCGCGATTGAAATGATAATGCACGACCTCTCTCCCTCATCGTCTTCATGAATATAATTTACGGACTGACGAACAAAGCTTTTCGACGACGGTTCACCGAACCATTCCTTATTATTCGAGCGAAATATGTTTTTTTTTTTTTTTTTTCGATTGGCGAAGTTTAGGTGTAGCAGCGAGATATCGACGAGTAGCGGTAAAAAAGCGACCCATTTTTACACGGAGGAAAAAAAATTGTTGCGCCACCAAGAATTTTGTTACCATAACCCATTTACCTACTTAACATAGGGATAACAAAATATTTTGCTGTGGCAGCAAATTGTTTGCTGTAGCAGCCAAATATTGTTGCTGCCACAACAATAAATTATTAACGATCTACATCTTGTTACACCGAATAAAAGGTTTGGTAATATCAAACTAAGCTGCGGTTGCGGGTGGCGAAAGAAATATTTGGTCGATTGAACAAAGTGTTTGTTAAATCCAAGTAACTATTTGTTGAAGCAACTAAATATTCGGTCAATCAACTAAATATTCGTTCAATCAACTAAATATTTTTTTCGCCACCCGCAACCGCAGCTTAGTTTGATATTGCCAAACCTTTTTTTCGGTGTAGAGAAACGGAACTATTTTTCTCCGTGTATGTGAAACGATACTTGAAGCTCCATGGTTATGCAAAGTACTCGAGTGGATTTCGAAATATGCGAGACATTAATCGAATATCCGAAAATGAGGTGTGCGGGAATCCACTGTGTGGATTCTTATTGCTATAAACTTATAATTGTGTTTTTTTATCTTTACAGCGACAGCGGCGTGGCCGCGACAAGAGCAGCCCTGCCCGATCGCAGGTGACTTCTGCATGAACGGTGGAACCTGCCTCTTCTTCGAGACGGTCGGTGAACCAGCTTGCAGGTAAGCTCTCAAATAATTAATTTTCCTTTATTACTCACACGGCCAAGTTCCTTGAGTTCCAACGTAAATACGAATCTCAATATTCATGAAAGTATTATCGGAAAGTATAAATTGTTTCATTAAAATAATAATTGAGAATTCTTTTCCAATACTGACTCGGGGTTGAATCCATTTTAGAATTTCCAATTCTACCGATGGATAGGCAAGAGCGGGGAAAAATAGGACGGTGGGGCAAAACGCAATTTTCCAATAATTTTTTGATGCGACAGAAAATTCGGATGTATCGATGAATAAAAAATTATTGAAAAATTGAGCTCCGCTGCACTTTCCCGTTTTGCCCCACCGTCCCATTTTACCCCGCTCTCCCCTACGCCCGAGTGAAAATTGCTCGAGTGCTTCCTCGGATTCCTTTCGAATTATTTTCGCTCTGCATAGCCGTAGTCTTCGCTCTTCGTCATGGTCCTCGACGAAACATCTCTTTCCGACCAATCGTTTTCATTGCAAACGCTCAACGTTCGCCGAGTACATTACTCTCGAAGACTCGAACGTTTTCCGACTTCCAGCTCGCCCGCTTTTGCCAGTTTGTTCAGGACTGCGACTGATTGAATTTGTCTTCGCTCGAAACGTTTTTCTCTGAGTATGTTTTTTCTTCTTCTCGATGTGCTAGCTCTCTTCGTGCACCCGGCATAGTGCCTCTTGGTAGTCGTTTCTCGCGTTCGCATTCACTTCATAGTAAAATTCATCGCTTTGAAGGATTCGCCTGAAATATGATATATCGCAGACAGAACGGAAAGGACATGAGACAGAATATTTCTGTCGTCAAATTTTAGCGGTTCAGTCGAGCAGTCCGACTTTTTCTTTTGCGTTTTCTGGGTATCCAATGGCGGAACTGCATAGGTCCAGACTGGGCCTGTAATGTCTCATTAGTTATATAGCCTAAAATTCGCTGGAATTAAGATTGTAGTGACGATGACCACAGCAGTACTTTTTTAACTTCTTCTGAGTATCCAATAGCGCAAGAAGAAAAAAAATTGTTGGGACGACAAGAATTTTGTTACTATAACTCATTCACCTGCTTAACATAGGGACAACAAAATAATTTGCTGTAGCAGCCAAATATTTTTGCTGAAACAGAACTATTTTTCACCGTGCCGAAATGGACACGGAGAAGAAAAATTTGTCGGTACAAAAAGATTTTCGTTACCGTAAGAAATTTAGTTTGTTAGTATCGGGATAACAAAACCAGCTTGTAACCATAGCAAAAATTTTCGCTTGGAGCGATTGGCTGTCGCAACAAAAGAGCCTTCGTTGCTGTAACAAAAAAGTTTGTTATATGACTGAGTTTGGCACGTATAGGTGACAACAGTACGACGAGCTCGAGAGGCTTGACGCGCGAAATGAAAAGAAAGAGACGCGAGGAAAGATTCTTTCATATTCGACTCAAAATAAAAATAGAGGTGAATTGCGAATTCTTGAAATTTTTTATATGTGGATGTATAAACCTCTGAAGGTAATATCTTTTGGAGTTTGTTAATACATCCATATACAGCAAATTTCAAGAATTCGCAATTGCAAATACAGACATTATTTCCAACATAATAAAATGATAAAATACAAACGCGGTGAGTTAGTCTTCAAATAAATGTACGAACGTATCTATAACTATGCTATTACAAGTCATTACTCAGCCGTCAAATTACAGCAGGCGCCGTTTGCTCTCATAGCGAACTAAATCGTCGCAATAACAAGAAACTTTTGTCGTGATAGGAAAAGCAATTGCTTCTATGTAGTAATTTTTTTGCTGCTTTTACTAATCGTTTCGCTGCAGGAACCATGCCATTGTCGGCAAAACTCACTCTGTTAGAGCAGCTGAACCATTTTTCTCTGTGCATAGTCCCAGACTGGGTCTACACTGACTCATCTGTTACGTAGCCTTAAATTCGCTAGAATAAAAATTTTAGCGATGCTGACCACTGCAGTATTTTTTTATCTGGAAGGATTCGCATGAAACATAATATATCGTAGTCGGAAGAGAAAGGACATGGAACAGAATATTTCAGTAGTCAAATTTTAGTGATTCAGTCGAGCAGTCGACCGTCCGATCGGTCTAGTTGCCAGGCTGCTTGTTTGCCGGTCCGCCTGTTTTCCGGTCCGCCTGTTTGCGTGTTTCAATTTTCAGGCAATTTTTTTTTTTCCCCGAGAATGTGGGTTGCGATGCCAAATTTGGCTAGCATCAGTGCACCCGCGAAAGTTCGTGAAGTAAATTTGGCAGCCGGCGCGGTGGCCATCCGATGGGATAAAAGTACCCTTGGGAAGCAAAGAGCGTGTCAGGACGAATAGAGCGAGCACGCGGATACGACTATCCCATCGAACCATCGCCCCGGTTGACGGGGGTTTATTGGCTTTTCCTGTTAGAGCATTAGGGTGGATGACGGCGCCAATATTAACGGCTCAAAATGCAGACTAAAACAGGAGACCGGAGAGCGAACGATGACATAATACCGTAATCAAAATTGGATATATTGCACTACTCGTATAAAAGCGTCAAATGTTTAAAAATATTGAAATGTCAATCCAATTCAAGAGCGATACGAATATCACTAATTCGAGTGGGACCGCGTTTAAATTTTCACAAAGTGGCCCGATCCTACAAATATCTCTGTCGATGTCACCGAGTTTTCACATCGACTGGAACAAACGTTTGATACAGTGTGAAAAATGAAGAAAAAAAAAAAAAAAACTTTTCAAAACGAATCCAATCAAATTAATAACCCGTGCATCGCGTCGGTGGTCGACGGTTTGCCGGGCAGACTTCTTTCCGTATGAAACAAAATATTGACACTGGAGGCGAGACAATATAAACCGACATCGAAACCGTTCGCGATCGGTAGAGTTCGGTTGTTTTTATTACTTTTCGTCCGATAGATCGAATAATACATAAAAGATTTAATTAAATACTGGCCCCCTCGTAGTTTCGCGGCGGTCGGGAAAACCCGATAGCATTTATCGATAGCATCAAGGTTTTATATGGAATACTTCGCCGCAGCGGGTTTATCCGGGCGAGTTAGCCGATGTCCGCGATCAGCCGGCAGCGCTGGCTGCCCGAACGCATACGTTTCGGTGTCATTAATGTGTACGCCGCAAACCGAACAAACGGTTTATCGCAGCTGCATCCTATCGCTTTACTCCTCGTCTGACCGCCAGGACGCTCGGGGTACTTGCATATAGTGGGACATAGGTAGCTACACACGGTAACACTATATTCCAGTGGAATACCAGCGTCGGCTTGCGGACCAACGGAAAAGCACGCTAAACTATACGTACGTGGCAATAGGAACTTTTTCGAGCGGCGCGCACGCCGGTTGATCGTAAATTTTGTCCCTTGAAGCAACACCTCTGGAGCCGGTGGCGCGGGCTCGGGCAACCCCCACGGTCTGCACTCGTTTATTTACGTTAAGCATCCCCACACCCATTCTATAGAGCTTATTCGCCTTATCCCCTAGGCGAACTCTCGCGGCCTCGAGTATGCAATTGTTAACTTTACGTTCTTACCACTTACAGCCAAATTGCCGTATGAAATATGTCCCCGAGACGCGACTCTTCCGCTCCCGGCACAGCCGCCCGATTATCCCGTTTAGGAACGGCGGAGCGGCTCGCCACTGGCTTAGGCACTGGCTTAGTACCGGAACCGGAGTTGCTGGTATCAAACAAGTGCGCCAGATTTTGTTGGCGATGGCGGCGCGATCAAACCCGCTCGATGGTTTTTGTGATCGGTAACAATTGTGAAAAATCGGAGACTGGAAAACACAAATCCAAGCCGGGATAATCGCGGTACCTGCAGATTTATCCGTGCCAAAGTTGCTGCAGGTCTCGAGTATGCAATTGTTAACTTTACGTTCTTACCACTTGCAGCCAAATTGCCGTGTGAAATAGTCGCAGAGACGCGACTCTTCCACTCCCAGCACAGCCGCCCGATTATCCCGTGTAGGAACGGCAAAGCGGCTCGCCACTGGCTTAGGCACTGGCTTCGTACCGGAATCGGAGTTGCCGGTGTCAAACAAGTGCGTCAGATTTCGTTGACGATATCGGCGCGATCTTGCTTAACGACTTCGCCCAGTACAAGCTGGATGTTTTTGTGATCGGTAACAATTGTGAAAAATCGGAGACGGAAAAGCACAATTCCAAGTCGGGATAATCGCGGAACCTGGAGATTTATCCGTGCCAAAGTTGCTGTAGGTCTCGAGTATGCCATTGTTAACTTGACGTTCATAGCACTTACAGCCAAATTGCCGTGTGAAATATGTCGCCGAGACGCGACTCTTCCGCTTCCGGCACACCGGCCCGATTATCCCGTGTGCGAATTGACTTAGTATCGCTTAGGCACTGGCTTAGTACCGGAACCGGTGCGCCAGATTTTGTTGGCGATATCGGCGCGACCTTGCTTAACGACTTCGCCCAGTCCAGGCTCAATGGTTTTTGTGATCGGTCACAATTGTGAAAAATCGGAGATGGGAAAGCACAATTCCAAGCCGGGATAATCGCGGTACGTGGAGATTTATCCGTGCCAAAGTTGCTGTAGGTTGGACTAGCGCGTGGTCTCGGCGTGTAACGACGATAATCCGCAGTCGTTGCCTCGAGCAAATCCGACGTAATGCTGCTGAGTTGCCTCGGTTACCTGCTTCACTCTCTTTCCTCTCGAGTTCACTCTCCACCCCGCATAATACCCACTCAACCATTGCTGAATGAAAAATCGAATATAAACGTTAGGGGAGTGGGATTGACGAGAGTCGGTGGAAAGGCGTGTAGTGGCGAGGCACGAGAGGGTAAGGAGGATCTACACGATCTTCGTTAGCGGAAACACGTGTACTGCCTCGAGTACCGGCGAAAATTCACATACGTGCTTCCCGCTTGTTTCCTTGATCAAAGAATAAAGGGATGAGTGCAAGATCTTTACTGTACTCATGTGGTGAAATGGCAAAGGCGAGGAAAATAATTGACGCATGTTCGTGCCAAGGTGTTAGCTATACTTACTATACTGTACAGTATAGTAAGTTACGTGGGCTCACTTGAGGCTCCGTTTCCGAAGCTCGTACACACTTTCATGAGAGAAATTGTCGTTTGCGCGTGAGGCACAAACGACACTTTCTCTCATGAAAGTGTGTGCGAGCTTCGCGCAAAAGTGTGGACACTTTGTACCGGGCGAGGCTTTCAATGTACGCCGGGGAAGTAGATGAGAGAACATAAGACGAGGGGTGAATTTTTCTCGTGAAGGTGCAAAGTAAAAGCAACAGCAGCTTCTCTACTTTCGAGATGCTCATTATTTCCGGGGTTTCAAGAGTGATGAGGCAACGCGCGGTACACTTCGAGTCGTGTGTAGCTCATGGACGGATCGATTCGAGATTGTGCCTTGCGCAAAAACAACGCACGGTGAGCCTGGAACTGAAACCTTTGTTTTGTTTGTTTTTCGAGCTCCTTAGGGTCGAATCTTAAGACGGTAGTTTGAACTCAAGGGTCGAATTTTACGACGTTAGTTTCAACTTGGGATCGAAGTTTAGCCCTTACTTCATTGCGTGCTAAAGATCTAGCGTAATTTCGGACTTAAGATCAAACCTCAGTTCGAAATTGATATCCTTAAGTTTGATCTTAAATTCGAACTTAATGTCGAACGCGAACTACTATCGAATTGGAGTTCAGACTTAAGCTCGAACTTAAGATCAAACTTAACGACGTGTAAGCGTCAATATAATTTATGACCGCGAATCTTACCGGTAATGTAAGACCGAGCAATTGATTGGTCCTTTCAAGCGTGGGTACGCGCATGACTGGAAAATAAGTCGGAGCGTCGATCAGCGATCGAGAGAGGTGTGTGGTTCGATGATTCGGACAGGTGGGCAAGGTCGGTGCCTTGACGCCATTATTGGAATAAATTTAATTATAAAAGCGACGATCGGTAGTAGCCGAGAAAATAACGTGTACTCAACGAATAAAAAAAAGGACTAAGTGATTTTAATAACTAATTAAAATAAATAGATTATCGACCGATTCTCACAGTCTACTAATTTCACAGTATTACTCCATCCCAACGCGACCTCGTGCCACCGGTTACATTTCCATATCCTGACAAATCCCAAAAAGAAATAAACCATCTTACAGACGAAATCATGTTCTAACTTAGTATAGATCATAAGCACGGAACGAAATTCGGGTCAAACTTCGATCTTAAGTTCGATCTCAAGAGCGATACCAAGTTCAAAATAACGTCGAACGCAAGTTCAGACTTAAGATTGAACTTTAACAGTTTTTCAGCGTACAATTTATATCTGGATCCCAAATGCGTTAAACTTTGATGACACTATACTGTCATGAATAGTTAAACGAATTTCTTAAATGCGTTTCTATGAAATGAATGGTGGAGAACAATTGTTCTCCTCAATGACGTGATCTGCGATTGTGAAGATCATGACATGATCAGTGATTGTTACGATAGGTGTAAAACGATACGTGGAGGGCGATAAGAACACTTTTCTGGATATCTCCTTATCGTTTCTCATTAGTACGAACTTAAGGTCGATCTTAAGTTCGAACCGACGATCGAATTTGAGTTCAGACTCAGGTTCGAACTTGAGATCAAACTTAAGCATAAAATCAAGGTCAAACTTAAGATAGATCTTAAACACGCAATGAAGTTCGATTTCAAAAGCAATCTCAAGTTCAAACTAACGTCTTAAAATTCGACCCTCAGTAGACCGTTCAATTTCAATTTTAATGAAGAGTGTAGAAGAAGTATCTACGGAGGAGGCAAAAGAGTGGGACGGAAAAACATGAGCCATTAAAGGGTCGAAGCCACGGAGATTGGCCCAGGGTGGAATGAGCTGTAGGATTATTCATGTATAACACAGGCCACACCGATGGAAGTAGTCACTCTCTATGAAACTTTCAGAAGCGGTTGTACAGCAAAGAGGAATGAAGATAGAAGTGAGAGAGGGCCGCGATAGGTAGCCGACAGCCTTAGTTCCCGCTACTTTCTTCCTCTATCTTGCCACCGTTGTAAGGGTTTAGCGTGTACGACGTCCCGGAAGACACCCACGGTTGGTTAAAGGTCCGACGGTCTCGTCGTCGTTAGTGAGGTTGCTACATGGCATCTTCTCGTGCACCGTCGCTACCCCATTGTCTAACCTTCGCCGAGGTAGCGAGATATAGAGGAGGCTTGCAGCGAGACACCGAGAACCCCGGGCTACGGAAAACTTTGGCATTTTATAGCCTTGTATAACTAGCAAGCTCGAGACGGAACTTGGGGCGCGCATACTTTGAGCGTCTTCCTCAGCTACGAATCAGTGTCGGTGGATATAGATTTTTTAATAAATTTTTCTTTTCGCACTCTACCTCACCGCTTTGTCCTGCTATCGCGGGAAAATAAATATTTTTCATCTGCAGGAATCTCCGAGTCTCAAAAGTATTCCTCGATAGCGCAAGAAATACTCTTACGAAACGAGGAAAGAACGATAAATATGTGGGACCATTTCTCGTTGTTGTTTTTATCGGGGTGATGTAGAATGGGTAGCGGGCAAGTTAGGTAGGACCTAACAGCGTCTTTGTAAAGGACTTGATATCTTGACTACTGTTACATATTACCCTTAATATTAAACCCTTAATATTAGAATAACTAAATCCGCTCTTACATATGTATAATAGGGTGTTGAAAAAGGCATTCTTTTTTATTTTCCTCCCACCTTTTTAAAGTAGAGATTCCGATCTCAAATTGAACCTCGCAAATGGCGGTACCTAGGGAAAAATCCTAAGAGGGGACCATTCAACGTTTCCACCTCTAAAAAGTTGGTGTGTCACGATATTTTTATCGAATGGTCGATTAATGATCCTATCGAAGATATCGCACCTATTGTTACCATTTTATTCGTGCCGTCATTGGTCGGCGATGACGACACGCACAAACGCTGTCTGCAGCGCGGAGGCTCGTGCGCGCGTGTCGCTTCGATCTTTTGCTCGGTGCCCCCCTGCGTCAAGGTTTTTGAACTGTCAAACTGACACACGGTTAACCTATTTTCCGTCGTCGTGTGCCGCCCGACGATGTCAGAAATATATATATATATATATACACAGCTGGCCGATTCGGTCCGGTCTCCGTCCGGTTTGTCGCGATATCGATTTCTTACCATCTCCATTGGCTTCAAGTGGCCCATTTCCGGCTCAAAACACATGCGACTTGTATTTTTTTTTTAATTTTTAAAATTGACCAGTCTCAGCATAGGGAATCCTATGTTAACTTTTGCGAAACGGCACTTTTTTTCAAAAAATTTCGAGATATCGAATTAAAACCTTCGCCATTGTTTTCAAGTGGCATATTTACCAACCGATTTCATTAACGAAAAAATTCTAAAAAATTTTTTTGTAAAAATACCATTTTTGTCGAAAAATGGTAAGGGTACCCCCTTCTCATTTTTCGACTTTTGAAATGGCAAAATATTTTTTTTCGAGATATCGATTTTTTACCATCTCTATTGGCTTCAAGTGGCCCATTTCCGGCTCAAAACACATGCGACTTGTATTTTTTTTTTAATTTTCAAAATTGACCATTCTCAGCATAGGGAATCCTATGTTAAATTTTGCGAAACGGCACTTTTTTTCAAAAAATTTCGAGATATCGAATTAAAACCTTCGCCATTGTTTTCAAGTGGCATATTTACCAACCGATTTCATTAACGAAAAAATTCTAAAAAATTTTTTTGTAAAAATACCATTTTTGTCGAAAAATTGTAAGGGTACCCCCTTCTCATTTTTCGACTTTTGAAATGGCAAAATATTTTTTTTCGAGATATCGATTTTTTACCATCTCCATTGGCTTCAAGTGGCCCATTTCCGGCTCAAAACACATGCGACTTGTATTTTTTTTTTAATTTTTAAAATTCACCATTCTCAGCATAGGGAATCCTATGTTAAATTTTGCGAAACGGCACTTTTTTTCAAAAAATTTCGAGATATCGAATTAAAACCTTCGCCATTGTTTTCAAGTGGCATATTTACCAACCGATTTCATTAACGAAAAAATTCTAAAAAATTTTTTTGTAAAAATACCATTTTTGTCGAAAAATTGTAAGGGTACCCCCTTCTCATTTTTCCACTTTCAAAATGGCCAAATATTTTTTTTCGAGATATCGATTTTTTACCATCTCCATTGGCTTCAAGTGGCCCATTTCCGGCTCAAAACACATGCGACTTGTATTTTTCTTTTAATTTTTAAAATTGACCATTCTCAGCATAGGGAATCCTATGTTAAATTTTGCGAAACGGCACTTTTTTTCAAAAAATTTCGAGATATCGAATTAAAACCTTCGCCATTGTTTTCAAGTGGCATATTTACCAACCGATTTCATTAACGAAAAAATTCTAAAAAATTTTTTTGTAAAAATACCATTTTTGTCGAAAAATTGTAGGGGTACCATAGGCTTACCATTTTTCGACAAAAATGGTATTTTTACAACAAAATTTTTTAGAATTTTTTCGTTAATGAAATCGGTTGGTAAATATGCCACTTGAAAACAATGGCGAAGGTTTTAATTCGATATCTCGAAATTTTTTGAAAAAAAGTGCCGTTTCGCAAAATTGAACATAGGATTCCCTATGCTGAGAATGGTCAATTTTAAAAATTAAAAAAAAAATACAAGTCGCATGTGTTTTGAGCCGGAAATGGGCCACTTGAAGCCAATGGAGATGGTAAAAAATCGATATCTCGAAAAAAAATATTTTGCCATTTCAAAAGTCGAAAAATGAGAAGGGGGTACCCTTACAATTTTTCGACAAAAATGGTATTTTTACAAAAAAATTTTTTAGAATTTTTTCGTTAATGAAATCGGTTGGTAAATATGCCACTTGAAAACAATGACGAAGGTTTTAATTCGATATCTCGAAATTTTTTGAAAAAAAGTGCCGTTTCGCAAAATTTAACATAGGATTCCCTATGCCGAGAATGGTCAATTTTAAAAATTAAAAAAAAAATACAAGTCGCATGTGTTTTGAGCCGGAAATAGGCCACTTGAAGCCAATGGAGATGGTAAAAAATCGATATCTCGAAAAAAAATATTTTGCCATTTCAAAAGGCGAAAAATGAGAAGGGGGTACCCTTACCATTTTTCGACAAAAATGGTATTTTTACAAAAAAATTTTTTAGAATTTTTTCGTTAATGAAATCGGTTGGTAAATATGCCACTTGAAAACAATGGCGAAGGTTTTAATTCGATATCTCGAAATTTTTTGAAAAAAAGTGCCGTTTCGCAAAATTTAACATAGGATTCCCTATGCCGAGAATGGTCAATTTTAAAAATTAAAAAAAAAATACAAGTCGCATGTGTTTTGAGCCGGAAATGGGCCACTTGAAGCCAATGGAGATGGTAAAAAATCGATATCTCGAAAAAAAATATTTTGCCATTTCAAAAGTCGAAAAATGAGAAGGGGGTACCCTTACCATTTTTCGACAAAAATGGTATTTTTACAAAAAAATTTTTTAGAATTTTTTCGTTAATGAAATCGGTTGGTAAATATGCCACTTGAAAACAATGGCGAAGGTTTTAATTCGATATCTCGAAATTTTTTGAAAAAAAGTGCCGTTTCGCAAAATTTAACATAGGATTCCCTATGCCGAGAATGGTCAATTTTAAAAATTAAAAAAAAAATACAAGTCGCATGTGTTTTGAGCCGGAAATAGGCCACTTGAAGCCAATGGAGATGGTAAAAAATCAATATCTCGAAAAAAAATATTTTGCCATTTCAAAAGGCGAAAAATGAGAAGGGGGTACCCTTACCATTTTTCGACAAAAATGGTATTTTTACAAAAAAATTTTTTAGAATTTTTTCGTTAATGAAATCGGTTGGTAAATATGTCACTTGAAAACAATGGCGAAGGTTTTAATTCGATATCTCGAAATTTTTTGAAAAAAAGTGCCGTTTCGCAAAATTTAACATAGGATTCCCTATGCTGAGAATGGTCAATTTTAAAAATTAAAAAAAAAATACAAGTCGCATGTGTTTTGAGCCGGAAATTGGCCACTTGAAGCCAATGGAGATGGTAAAAAATCGATATCTCGAAAAAAAATATTTTGCCATTTCAAAAGTCGAAAAATGAGAAGGGGGTACCCTTACCATTTTTCGACAAAAATGGTATTTTTACAAAAAAATTTTTTAGAATTTTTTCGTTAATGAAATCGGTTGGTAAATATGCCACTTGAAAACAATGGCGAAGGTTTTAATTCGATATCTCGAAATTTTTTGAAAAAAAGTGCCGTTTCGCAAAATTTAACATAGGATTCCCTATGCTGAGAATGGTCAATTTTGAAAATTAAAAAAAAAATACAAGTCGCATGTGTTTTGAGCCGGAAATTGGCCACTTGAAGCCAATGGAGATGGTAAAAAATCCATATCTCGAAAAAAAATATTTTGCCATTTCAAAAGTCGAAAAATGAGAAGGGGGTACCCTTACCATTTTTCGACAAAAATGGTATTTTTACAAAAAAATTTTTTAGAATTTTTTCGTTAATGAAATCGGTTGGTAAATATGCCACTTGAAAACAATGGCGAAGGTTTTAATTCGATATCTCGAAATTTTTTGAAAAAAAGTGCCGTTTCGCAAAATTTAACATAGGATTCCCTATGCTGAGAATGGTCAATTTTGAAAATTAAAAAAAAAATACAAGTCGCATGTGTTTTGAGCCGGAAATGGGCCACTTGAAGCCAATGGAGATGGTAAAAAATCCATATCTCGAAAAAAAATATTTTGCCATTTCAAAAGTCGAAAAATTGTAAGGGTACCCCCTTCTCATTTTTCGACTTTTGAAATGGCAAAATATTTTTTTTCGAGATATCGATTTTTTACCATCTCCATTGGCTTCAAGTGGCCTATTTCCGGCTCAAAACACATGCGACTTGTATTTTTTTTTAATTTTTAAAATTGACCATTCTCAGCATAGGGAATCCTATGTTAAATTTTGCGAAACGGCACTTTTTTTCAAAAAATTTCGAGATATCGAATTAAAACCTTCGCCATTGTTTTCAAGTGGCATATTTACCAACCGATTTCATTAACGAAAAAATTCTAAAAAATTTTTTTGTAAAAATACCATTTTTGTCGAAAAATTGTAAGGGTACCCCCTTCTCATTTTTCCACTTTCGAAAAGGCCAAATATTTTTTTTCGAGATATCGATTTTTTACCATCTCCATTGGCTTCAAGTGGCCCATTTCCGGCTCAAAACACATGCGACTTGTATTTTTTTTTTAATTTTTAAAATTGACCAGTCTCAGCATAGGGAATCCTATGTTAACTTTTGCGAAACGGCACTTTTTTTCAAAAAATTTCGAGATATCGAATTAAAACCTTCGCCATTGTTTTCAAGTGGCATATTTACCAACCGATTTCATTAACGAAAAAATTCTAAAAAATTTTTTTGTAAAAATACCATTTTTGTCGAAAAATGGTAAGGGTACCCCCTTCTCATTTTTCGACTTTTGAAATGGCAAAATATTTTTTTTCGAGATATCGATTTTTTACCATCTCTATTGGCTTCAAGTGGCCCATTTCCGGCTCAAAACACATGCGACTTGTATTTTTTTTTTAATTTTCAAAATTGACCATTCTCAGCATAGGGAATCCTATGTTAAATTTTGCGAAACGGCACTTTTTTTCAAAAAATTTCGAGATATCGAATTAAAACCTTCGCCATTGTTTTCAAGTGGCATATTTACCAACCGATTTCATTAACGAAAAAATTCTAAAAAATTTTTTTGTAAAAATACCATTTTTGTCGAAAAATTGTAAGGGTACCCCCTTCTCATTTTTCGACTTTTGAAATGGCAAAATATTTTTTTTCGAGATATCGATTTTTTACCATCTCCATTGGCTTCAAGTGGCCCATTTCCGGCTCAAAACACATGCGACTTGTATTTTTTTTTTAATTTTTAAAATTCACCATTCTCAGCATAGGGAATCCTATGTTAAATTTTGCGAAACGGCACTTTTTTTCAAAAAATTTCGAGATATCGAATTAAAACCTTCGCCATTGTTTTCAAGTGGCATATTTACCAACCGATTTCATTAACGAAAAAATTCTAAAAAATTTTTTTGTAAAAATACCATTTTTGTCGAAAAATTGTAAGGGTACCCCCTTCTCATTTTTCCACTTTCAAAATGGCCAAATATTTTTTTTCGAGATATCGATTTTTTACCATCTCCATTGGCTTCAAGTGGCCCATTTCCGGCTCAAAACACATGCGACTTGTATTTTTCTTTTAATTTTTAAAATTGACCATTCTCAGCATAGGGAATCCTATGTTAAATTTTGCGAAACGGCACTTTTTTTCAAAAAATTTCGAGATATCGAATTAAAACCTTCGCCATTGTTTTCAAGTGGCATATTTACCAACCGATTTCATTAACGAAAAAATTCTAAAAAATTTTTTTGTAAAAATACCATTTTTGTCGAAAAATTGTAGGGGTACCATAGGCTTACCATTTTTCGACAAAAATGGTATTTTTACAACAAAATTTTTTAGAATTTTTTCGTTAATGAAATCGGTTGGTAAATATGCCACTTGAAAACAATGGCGAAGGTTTTAATTCGATATCTCGAAATTTTTTGAAAAAAAGTGCCGTTTCGCAAAATTGAACATAGGATTCCCTATGCTGAGAATGGTCAATTTTAAAAATTAAAAAAAAAATACAAGTCGCATGTGTTTTGAGCCGGAAATGGGCCACTTGAAGCCAATGGAGATGGTAAAAAATCGATATCTCGAAAAAAAATATTTTGCCATTTCAAAAGTCGAAAAATGAGAAGGGGGTACCCTTACAATTTTTCGACAAAAATGGTATTTTTACAAAAAAATTTTTTAGAATTTTTTCGTTAATGAAATCGGTTGGTAAATATGCCACTTGAAAACAATGACGAAGGTTTTAATTCGATATCTCGAAATTTTTTGAAAAAAAGTGCCGTTTCGCAAAATTTAACATAGGATTCCCTATGCCGAGAATGGTCAATTTTAAAAATTAAAAAAAAAATACAAGTCGCATGTGTTTTGAGCCGGAAATAGGCCACTTGAAGCCAATGGAGATGGTAAAAAATCGATATCTCGAAAAAAAATATTTTGCCATTTCAAAAGGCGAAAAATGAGAAGGGGGTACCCTTACCATTTTTCGACAAAAATGGTATTTTTACAAAAAAATTTTTTAGAATTTTTTCGTTAATGAAATCGGTTGGTAAATATGCCACTTGAAAACAATGGCGAAGGTTTTAATTCGATATCTCGAAATTTTTTGAAAAAAAGTGCCGTTTCGCAAAATTTAACATAGGATTCCCTATGCCGAGAATGGTCAATTTTAAAAATTAAAAAAAAAATACAAGTCGCATGTGTTTTGAGCCGGAAATGGGCCACTTGAAGCCAATGGAGATGGTAAAAAATCGATATCTCGAAAAAAAATATTTTGCCATTTCAAAAGTCGAAAAATGAGAAGGGGGTACCCTTACCATTTTTCGACAAAAATGGTATTTTTACAAAAAAATTTTTTAGAATTTTTTCGTTAATGAAATCGGTTGGTAAATATGCCACTTGAAAACAATGGCGAAGGTTTTAATTCGATATCTCGAAATTTTTTGAAAAAAAGTGCCGTTTCGCAAAATTTAACATAGGATTCCCTATGCCGAGAATGGTCAATTTTAAAAATTAAAAAAAAAATACAAGTCGCATGTGTTTTGAGCCGGAAATAGGCCACTTGAAGCCAATGGAGATGGTAAAAAATCGATATCTCGAAAAAAAATATTTTGCCATTTCAAAAGGCGAAAAATGAGAAGGGGGTACCCTTACCATTTTTCGACAAAAATGGTATTTTTACAAAAAAATTTTTTAGAATTTTTTCGTTAATGAAATCGGTTGGTAAATATGTCACTTGAAAACAATGGCGAAGGTTTTAATTCGATATCTCGAAATTTTTTGAAAAAAAGTGCCGTTTCGCAAAATTTAACATAGGATTCCCTATGCTGAGAATGGTCAATTTTAAAAATTAAAAAAAAAATACAAGTCGCATGTGTTTTGAGCCGGAAATTGGCCACTTGAAGCCAATGGAGATGGTAAAAAATCGATATCTCGAAAAAAAATATTTTGCCATTTCAAAAGTCGAAAAATGAGAAGGGGGTACCCTTACCATTTTTCGACAAAAATGGTATTTTTACAAAAAAATTTTTTAGAATTTTTTCGTTAATGAAATCGGTTGGTAAATATGCCACTTGAAAACAATGGCGAAGGTTTTAATTCGATATCTCGAAATTTTTTGAAAAAAAGTGCCGTTTCGCAAAATTTAACATAGGATTCCCTATGCTGAGAATGGTCAATTTTGAAAATTAAAAAAAAAATACAAGTCGCATGTGTTTTGAGCCGGAAATTGGCCACTTGAAGCCAATGGAGATGGTAAAAAATCCATATCTCGAAAAAAAATATTTTGCCATTTCAAAAGTCGAAAAATGAGAAGGGGGTACCCTTACCATTTTTCGACAAAAATGGTATTTTTACAAAAAAATTTTTTAGAATTTTTTCGTTAATGAAATCGGTTGGTAAATATGCCACTTGAAAACAATGGCGAAGGTTTTAATTCGATATCTCGAAATTTTTTGAAAAAAAGTGCCGTTTCGCAAAATTTAACATAGGATTCCCTATGCTGAGAATGGTCAATTTTGAAAATTAAAAAAAAAATACAAGTCGCATGTGTTTTGAGCCGGAAATGGGCCACTTGAAGCCAATGGAGATGGTAAAAAATCCATATCTCGAAAAAAAATATTTTGCCATTTCAAAAGTCGAAAAATTGTAAGGGTACCCCCTTCTCATTTTTCGACTTTTGAAATGGCAAAATATTTTTTTTCGAGATATCGATTTTTTACCATCTCCATTGGCTTCAAGTGGCCTATTTCCGGCTCAAAACACATGCGACTTGTATTTTTTTTTAATTTTTAAAATTGACCATTCTCAGCATAGGGAATCCTATGTTAAATTTTGCGAAACGGCACTTTTTTTCAAAAAATTTCGAGATATCGAATTAAAACCTTCGCCATTGTTTTCAAGTGGCATATTTACCAACCGATTTCATTAACGAAAAAATTCTAAAAAATTTTTTTGTAAAAATACCATTTTTGTCGAAAAATTGTAAGGGTACCCCCTTCTCATTTTTCCACTTTCGAAAAGGCCAAATATTTTTTTTCGAGATATCGATTTTTTACCATCTCCATTGGCTTCAAGTGGCCCATTTCCGGCTCAAAACACATGCGACTTGTATTTTTTTTTTAATTTTTAAAATTGACCATTCTCAGCATAGGGAATCCTATGTTAAATTTTGCGAAACGGCACTTTTTTTCAAAAAATTTCGAGATATCGAATTAAAACCTTCGCCATTGTTTTCAAGTGGCATATTTACCAACCGATTTCATTAACGAAAAAATTCTAAAAAATTTTTTTGTAAAAATACCATTTTTGTCGAAAAATTGTAAGGGTACCCCCTTCTCATTTTTCCACTTTCAAAATGGCCAAATATTTTTTTTCGAGATATCGATTTTTTACCATCTCCATTGGCTTCAAGTGGCCCATTTCCGGCTCAAAACACATGCGACTTGTATTTTTTTTTTAATTTTTGAAATTGACCATTCTCAGCATAGGGAATCCTATGTTAAATTTTGCGAAACGGCACTTTTTTTCAAAAAATTTCGAGATATCGAATTAAAACCTTCGCCATTGTTTTCAAGTGGCATATTTACCAACCGATTTCATTAACGAAAAAATTCTAAAAAATTTTTTTGTAAAAATACCATTTTTGTCGAAAAATTGTAAGGGTACCCCCTTCTCATTTTTCCACTTTCAAAATGGCCAAATATTTTTTTTCGAGATATCGATTTTTTACCATCTCCATTGGCTTCAAGTGGCCCATTTCCGGCTCAAAACACATGCGACTTGTATTTTTTTTTTAATTTTCAAAATTGACCATTCTCAGCATAGGGAATCCTATGTTAAATTTTGCGAAACGGCACTTTTTTTCAAAAAATTTCGAGATATCGAATTAAAACCTTCGCCATTGTTTTCAAGTGGCATATTTACCAACCGATTTCATTAACGAAAAAATTCTAAAAAATTTTTTTGTAAAAATACCATTTTTGTCGAAAAATGGTAAGGGTACCCCCTTCTCATTTTTCGACTTTTGAAATGGCAAAATATTTTTTTTCGAGATATCGATTTTTTACCATCTCCATTGGCTTCAAGTGGCCTATTTCCGGCTCAAAACACATGCGACTTGTATTTTTTTTTTAATTTTTAAAATTGACCATTCTCAGCATAGGGAATCCTATGTTAAATTTTGCGAAACGGCACTTTTTTTCAAAAAATTTCGAGATATCGAATTAAAACCTTCGCCATTGTTTTCAAGTGGCATATTTACCAACCGATTTCATTAACGAAAAAATTCTAAAAAATTTTTTTGTAAAAATACCATTTTTGTCGAAAAATTGTAAGGGTACCCCCTTCTCATTTTTCCACTTTCAAAATGGCCAAATATTTTTTTTCGAGATATCGATTTTTTACCATCTCCATTGGCTTCAAGTGGCCCATTTCCGGCTCAAAACACATGCGACTTGTATTTTTTTTTTAATTTTCAAAATTGACCATTCTCAGCATAGGGAATCCTATGTTAAATTTTGCGAAACGGCACTTTTTTTCAAAAAATTTCGAGATATCGAATTAAAACCTTCGCCATTGTTTTCAAGTGGCATATTTACCAACCGATTTCATTAACGAAAAAATTCTAAAAAATTTTTTTGTAAAAATACCATTTTTGTCGAAAAATGGTAAGGGTACCCCCTTCTCATTTTTCGACTTTTGAAATGGCAAAATATTTTTTTTCGAGATATCGATTTTTTACCATCTCCATTGGCTTCAAGTGGCCTATTTCCGGCTCAAAACACATGCGACTTGTATTTTTTTTTTAATTTTTAAAATTGACCATTCTCAGCATAGGGAATCCTATGTTAAATTTTGCGAAACGGCACTTTTTTTCAAAAAATTTCGAGATATCGAATTAAAACCTTCGCCATTGTTTTCAAGTGGCATATTTACCAACCGATTTCATTAACGAAAAAATTCTAAAAAATTTTTTTGTAAAAATACCATTTTTGTCGAAAAATTGTAAGGGTACCCCCTTCTCATTTTTCGACTTTTGAAATGGCAAAATATTTTTTTTCGAGATATCGATTTTTTACCATCTCCATTGGCTTCAAGTGGCCTATTTCCGGCTCAAAACACATGCGACTTGTATTTTTTTTTTAATTTTTAAAATTGACCATTCTCAGCATAGGGAATCCTATGTTAAATTTTGCGAAACGGCACTTTTTTTCAAAAAATTTCGAGATATCGAATTAAAACCTTCGCCATTGTTTTCAAGTGGCATATTTACCAACCGATTTCATTAACGAAAAAATTCTAAAAAATTTTTTTGTAAAAATACCATTTTTGTCGAAAAATTGTAAGGGTACCCCCTTCTCATTTTTCCACTTTCAAAATGGCCAAATATTTTTTTTCGAGATATCGATTTTTTACCATCTCCATTGGCTTCAAGTGGCCCATTTCCGGCTCAAAACACATGCGACTTGTATTTTTTTTTTAATTTTCAAAATTGACCATTCTCAGCATAGGGAATCCTATGTTAAATTTTGCGAAACGGCACTTTTTTTCAAAAAATTTCGAGATATCGAATTAAAACCTTCGCCATTGTTTTCAAGTGGCATATTTACCAACCGATTTCATTAACGAAAAAATTCTAAAAAATTTTTTTGTAAAAATACCATTTTTGTCGAAAAATGGTAAGGGTACCCCCTTCTCATTTTTCGACTTTTGAAATGGCAAAATATTTTTTTTCGAGATATCGATTTTTTACCATCTCCATTGGCTTCAAGTGGCCTATTTCCGGCTCAAAACACATGCGACTTGTATTTTTTTTTTAATTTTTAAAATTGACCATTCTCAGCATAGGGAATCCTATGTTAAATTTTGCGAAACGGCACTTTTTTTCAAAAAATTTCGAGATATCGAATTAAAACCTTCGCCATTGTTTTCAAGTGGCATATTTACCAACCGATTTCATTAACGAAAAAATTCTAAAAAATTTTTTTGTAAAAATACCATTTTTGTCGAAAAATTGTAAGGGTACCCCCTTCTCATTTTTCCACTTTCAAAATGGCCAAATATTTTTTTTCGAGATATCGATTTTTTACCATCTCCATTGGCTTCAAGTGGCCCATTTCCGGCTCAAAACACATGCGACTTGTATTTTTCTTTTAATTTTTAAAATTGACCATTCTCAGCATAGGGAATCCTATGTTAAATTTTGCGAAACGGCACTTTTTTTCAAAAAATTTCGAGATATCGAATTAAAACCTTCGCCATTGTTTTCAAGTGGCATATTTACCAACCGATTTCATTAACGAAAAAATTCTAAAAAATTTTTTTGTAAAAATACCATTTTTGTCGAAAAATTGTAGGGGTACCATAGGCTTACCATTTTTCGACAAAAATGGTATTTTTACAACAAAATTTTTTAGAATTTTTTCGTTAATGAAATCGGTTGGTAAATATGCCACTTGAAAACAATGGCGAAGGTTTTAATTCGATATCTCGAAATTTTTTGAAAAAAAGTGCCGTTTCGCAAAATTGAACATAGGATTCCCTATGCTGAGAATGGTCAATTTTAAAAATTAAAAAAAAAATACAAGTCGCATGTGTTTTGAGCCGGAAATGGGCCACTTGAAGCCAATGGAGATGGTAAAAAATCGATATCTCGAAAAAAAATATTTTGCCATTTCAAAAGTCGAAAAATGAGAAGGGGGTACCCTTACAATTTTTCGACAAAAATGGTATTTTTACAAAAAAATTTTTTAGAATTTTTTCGTTAATGAAATCGGTTGGTAAATATGCCACTTGAAAACAATGACGAAGGTTTTAATTCGATATCTCGAAATTTTTTGAAAAAAAGTGCCGTTTCGCAAAATTTAACATAGGATTCCCTATGCTGAGAATGGTCAATTTTAAAAATTAAAAAAAAAATACAAGTCGCATGTGTTTTGAGCCGGAAATGGGCCACTTGAAGCCAATGGAGATGGTAAAAAATCGATATCTCGAAAAAAAATATTTTGCCATTTCAAAAGTCGAAAAATGAGAAGGGGGTACCCTTACCATTTTTCGACAAAAATGGTATTTTTACAACAAAATTTTTTAGAATTTTTTCGTTAATGAAATCGGTTGGTAAATATGCCACTTGAAAACAATGGCGAAGGTTTTAATTCGATATCTCGAAATTTTTTGAAAAAAAGTGCCGTTTCGCAAAATTGAACATAGGATTCCCTATGCTGAGAATGGTCAATTTTAAAAATTAAAAAAAAAATACAAGTCGCATGTGTTTTGAGCCGGAAATGGGCCACTTGAAGCCAATGGAGATGGTAAAAAATCGATATCTCGAAAAAAAATATTTTGCCATTTCAAAAGGCGAAAAATGAGAAGGGGGTACCCTTACCATTTTTCGACAAAAATGGTATTTTTACAAAAAAATTTTTTAGAATTTTTTCGTTAATGAAATCGGTTGGTAAATATGCCACTTGAAAACAATGACGAAGGTTTTAATTCGATATCTCGAAATTTTTTGAAAAAAAGTGCCGTTTCGCAAAATTTAACATAGGATTCCCTATGCTGAGAATGGTCAATTTTAAAAATTAAAAAAAAAATACAAGTCGCATGTGTTTTGAGCCGGAAATGGGCCACTTGAAGCCAATGGAGATGGTAAAAAATCGATATCTCGAAAAAAAATATTTTGCCATTTCAAAAGTCGAAAAATGAGAAGGGGGTACCCTTACCATTTTTCGACAAAAATGGTATTTTTACAAAAAAATTTTTTAGAATTTTTTCGTTAATGAAATCGGTTGGTAAATATGCCACTTGAAAACAATGGCGAAGGTTTTAATTCGATATCTCGAAATTTTTTGAAAAAAAGTGCCGTTTCGCAAAATTTAACATAGGATTCCCTATGCCGAGAATGGTCAATTTTAAAAATTAAAAAAAAAATACAAGTCGCATGTGTTTTGAGCCGGAAATAGGCCACTTGAAGCCAATGGAGATGGTAAAAAATCGATATCTCGAAAAAAAATATTTTGCCATTTCAAAAGGCGAAAAATGAGAAGGGGGTACCCTTACCATTTTTCGACAAAAATGGTATTTTTACAAAAAAATTTTTTAGAATTTTTTCGTTAATGAAATCGGTTGGTAAATATGCCACTTGAAAACAATGGCGAAGGTTTTAATTCGATATCTCGAAATTTTTTGAAAAAAAGTGCCGTTTCGCAAAATTTAACATAGGATTCCCTATGCCGAGAATGGTCAATTTTAAAAATTAAAAAAAAAATACAAGTCGCATGTGTTTTGAGCCGGAAATGGGCCACTTGAAGCCAATGGAGATGGTAAAAAATCGATATCTCGAAAAAAAATATTTTGCCATTTCAAAAGTCGAAAAATGAGAAGGGGGTACCCTTACCATTTTTCGACAAAAATGGTATTTTTACAAAAAAATTTTTTAGAATTTTTTCGTTAATGAAATCGGTTGGTAAATATGCCACTTGAAAACAATGGCGAAGGTTTTAATTCGATATCTCGAAATTTTTTGAAAAAAAGTGCCGTTTCGCAAAATTTAACATAGGATTCCCTATGCCGAGAATGGTCAATTTTAAAAATTAAAAAAAAAATACAAGTCGCATGTGTTTTGAGCCGGAAATAGGCCACTTGAAGCCAATGGAGATGGTAAAAAATCGATATCTCGAAAAAAAATATTTTGCCATTTCAAAAGGCGAAAAATGAGAAGGGGGTACCCTTACCATTTTTCGACAAAAATGGTATTTTTACAAAAAAATTTTTTAGAATTTTTTCGTTAATGAAATCGGTTGGTAAATATGTCACTTGAAAACAATGGCGAAGGTTTTAATTCGATATCTCGAAATTTTTTGAAAAAAAGTGCCGTTTCGCAAAATTTAACATAGGATTCCCTATGCTGAGAATGGTCAATTTTAAAAATTAAAAAAAAAATACAAGTCGCATGTGTTTTGAGCCGGAAATTGGCCACTTGAAGCCAATGGAGATGGTAAAAAATCGATATCTCGAAAAAAAATATTTTGCCATTTCAAAAGTCGAAAAATGAGAAGGGGGTACCCTTACCATTTTTCGACAAAAATGGTATTTTTACAAAAAAATTTTTTAGAATTTTTTCGTTAATGAAATCGGTTGGTAAATATGCCACTTGAAAACAATGGCGAAGGTTTTAATTCGATATCTCGAAATTTTTTGAAAAAAAGTGCCGTTTCGCAAAATTTAACATAGGATTCCCTATGCTGAGAATGGTCAATTTTGAAAATTAAAAAAAAAATACAAGTCGCATGTGTTTTGAGCCGGAAATTGGCCACTTGAAGCCAATGGAGATGGTAAAAAATCCATATCTCGAAAAAAAATATTTTGCCATTTCAAAAGTCGAAAAATGAGAAGGGGGTACCCTTACCATTTTTCGACAAAAATGGTATTTTTACAAAAAAATTTTTTAGAATTTTTTCGTTAATGAAATCGGTTGGTAAATATGCCACTTGAAAACAATGGCGAAGGTTTTAATTCGATATCTCGAAATTTTTTGAAAAAAAGTGCCGTTTCGCAAAATTTAACATAGGATTCCCTATGCTGAGAATGGTCAATTTTGAAAATTAAAAAAAAAATACAAGTCGCATGTGTTTTGAGCCGCAAATGGGCCACTTGAAGCCAATGGAGATGGTAAAAAATCCATATCTCGAAAAAAAATATTTTGCCATTTCAAAAGTCGAAAAATTGTAAGGGTACCCCCTTCTCATTTTTCGACTTTTGAAATGGCAAAATATTTTTTTTCGAGATATCGATTTTTTACCATCTCCATTGGCTTCAAGTGGCCTATTTCCGGCTCAAAACACATGCGACTTGTATTTTTTTTTAATTTTTAAAATTGACCATTCTCAGCATAGGGAATCCTATGTTAAATTTTGCGAAACGGCACTTTTTTTCAAAAAATTTCGAGATATCGAATTAAAACCTTCGCCATTGTTTTCAAGTGGCATATTTACCAACCGATTTCATTAACGAAAAAATTCTAAAAAATTTTTTTGTAAAAATACCATTTTTGTCGAAAAATTGTAAGGGTACCCCCTTCTCATTTTTCCACTTTCAAAATGGCCAAATATTTTTTTTCGAGATATCGATTTTTTACCATCTCCATTGGCTTCAAGTGGCCCATTTCCGGCTCAAAACACATGCGACTTGTATTTTTTTTTTAATTTTTGAAATTGACCATTCTCAGCATAGGGAATCCTATGTTAAATTTTGCGAAACGGCACTTTTTTTCAAAAAATTTCGAGATATCGAATTAAAACCTTCGCCATTGTTTTCAAGTGGCATATTTACCAACCGATTTCATTAACGAAAAAATTCTAAAAAATTTTTTTGTAAAAATACCATTTTTGTCGAAAAATTGTAAGGGTACCCCCTTCTCATTTTTCCACTTTCAAAATGGCCAAATATTTTTTTTCGAGATATCGATTTTTTACCATCTCCATTGGCTTCAAGTGGCCCATTTCCGGCTCAAAACACATGCGACTTGTATTTTTTTTTTAATTTTCAAAATTGACCATTCTCAGCATAGGGAATCCTATGTTAAATTTTGCGAAACGGCACTTTTTTTCAAAAAATTTCGAGATATCGAATTAAAACCTTCGCCATTGTTTTCAAGTGGCATATTTACCAACCGATTTCATTAACGAAAAAATTCTAAAAAATTTTTTTGTAAAAATACCATTTTTGTCGAAAAATGGTAAGGGTACCCCCTTCTCATTTTTCGACTTTTGAAATGGCAAAATATTTTTTTTCGAGATATCGATTTTTTACCATCTCCATTGGCTTCAAGTGGCCTATTTCCGGCTCAAAACACATGCGACTTGTATTTTTTTTTTAATTTTTAAAATTGACCATTCTCAGCATAGGGAATCCTATGTTAAATTTTGCGAAACGGCACTTTTTTTCAAAAAATTTCGAGATATCGAATTAAAACCTTCGCCATTGTTTTCAAGTGGCATATTTACCAACCGATTTCATTAACGAAAAAATTCTAAAAAATTTTTTTGTAAAAATACCATTTTTGTCGAAAAATTGTAAGGGTACCCCCTTCTCATTTTTCCACTTTCAAAATGGCCAAATATTTTTTTTCGAGATATCGATTTTTTACCATCTCCATTGGCTTCAAGTGGCCCATTTCCGGCTCAAAACACATGCGACTTGTATTTTTTTTTTAATTTTCAAAATTGACCATTCTCAGCATAGGGAATCCTATGTTAAATTTTGCGAAACGGCACTTTTTTTCAAAAAATTTCGAGATATCGAATTAAAACCTTCGCCATTGTTTTCAAGTGGCATATTTACCAACCGATTTCATTAACGAAAAAATTCTAAAAAATTTTTTTGTAAAAATACCATTTTTGTCGAAAAATGGTAAGGGTACCCCCTTCTCATTTTTCGACTTTTGAAATGGCAAAATATTTTTTTTCGAGATATCGATTTTTTACCATCTCCATTGGCTTCAAGTGGCCTATTTCCGGCTCAAAACACATGCGACTTGTATTTTTTTTTTAATTTTTAAAATTGACCATTCTCAGCATAGGGAATCCTATGTTAAATTTTGCGAAACGGCACTTTTTTTCAAAAAATTTCGAGATATCGAATTAAAACCTTCGCCATTGTTTTCAAGTGGCATATTTACCAACCGATTTCATTAACGAAAAAATTCTAAAAAATTTTTTTGTAAAAATACCATTTTTGTCGAAAAATTGTAAGGGTACCCCCTTCTCATTTTTCGACTTTTGAAATGGCAAAATATTTTTTTCGAGATATCGATTTTTTACCATCTCCACTGGCTTCAAGTGGCCTATTTCCGGCTCAAAACACATGCGACTTGTATTTTTTTTTTAATTTTTAAAATTGACCATTCTCAGCATAGGGAATCCTATGTTAAATTTTGCGAAACGGCACTTTTTTTCAAAAAATTTCGAGATATCGAATTAAAACCTTCGCCATTGTTTTCAAGTGGCATATTTACCAACCGATTTCATTAACGAAAAAATTCTAAAAAATTTTTTTGTAAAAATACCATTTTTGTCGAAAAATGGTAAGCCTATGGTACCCCTACAATTTTTCGACAAAAATGGTATTTTTACAAAAAAAATTTTTAGAATTTTTTCGTTAATGAAATCGGTTGGTAAATATGCCACTTGAAAACAATGGCGAAGGTTTTAATTCGATATCTCGAAATTTTTTGAAAAAAAGTGCCGTTTCGCAAAATTTAACATAGGATTCCCTATGCCGAGAATGGTCAATTTTAAAAATTAAAAAAAAAATACAAGTCGCATGTGTTTTGAGCCGGAAATAGGCCACTTGAAGCCAATGGAGATGGTAAAAAATCGATATCTCGAAAAAAAATATTTTGCCATTTCAAAAGGCGAAAAATGAGAAGGGGGTACCCTTACCATTTTTCGACAAAAATGGTATTTTTACAAAAAAATTTTTTAGAATTTTTTCGTTAATGAAATCGGTTGGTAAATATGCCACTTGAAAACAATGGCGAAGGTTTTAATTCGATATCTCGAAATTTTTTGAAAAAAAGTGCCGTTTCGCAAAATTTAACATAGGATTCCCTATGCCGAGAATGGTCAATTTCAAAAATTAAAAAAAAAATACAAGTCGCATGTGTTTTGAGCCGGAAATGGGCCACTTGAAGCCAATGGAGATGGTAAAAAATCGATATCTCGAAAAAAAATATTTTGCCATTTCAAAAGTCGAAAAATGAGAAGGGGGTACCCTTACCATTTTTCGACAAAAATGGTATTTTTACAAAAAAATTTTTTAGAATTTTTTCGTTAATGAAATCGGTTGGTAAATATGCCACTTGAAAACAATGGCGAAGGTTTTAATTCGATATCTCGAAATTTTTTGAAAAAAAGTGCCGTTTCGCAAAATTTAACATAGGATTCCCTATGCCGAGAATGGTCAATTTTAAAAATTAAAAAAAAAATACAAGTCGCATGTGTTTTGAGCCGGAAATAGGCCACTTGAAGCCAATGGAGATGGTAAAAAATCGATATCTCGAAAAAAAATATTTTGCCATTTCAAAAGGCGAAAAATGAGAAGGGGGTACCCTTACCATTTTTCGACAAAAATGGTATTTTTACAAAAAAATTTTTTAGAATTTTTTCGTTAATGAAATCGGTTGGTAAATATGCCACTTGAAAACAATGGCGAAGGTTTTAATTCGATATCTCGAAATTTTTTGAAAAAAAGTGCCGTTTCGCAAAATTTAACATAGGATTCCCTATGCTGAGAATGGTCAATTTTAAAAATTAAAAAAAAAATACAAGTCGCATGTGTTTTGAGCCGGAAATGGGCCACTTGAAGCCAATGGAGATGGTAAAAAATCGATATCTCGAAAAAAAATATTTTGCCATTTCAAAAGTCGAAAAATTGTAAGGGGGTACCCTTACCATTTTTCGACAAAAATGGTATTTTTACAAAAAAATTTTTTAGAATTTTTTCGTTAATGAAATCCGTTGGTAAATATGCCACTTGAAAACAATGGCGAAGGTTTTAATTCGATATCTCGAAATTTTTTGAAAAAAAGTGCCGTTTCGCAAAATTTAACATAGGATTCCCTATGCTGAGAATGGTCAATTTTAAAAATTAAAAAAAAAATACAAGTCGCATGTGTTTTGAGCCGGAAATGGGCCACTTGAAGCCAATGGAGATGGTAAAAAATCGATATCTCGAAAAAAAATATTTTGCCATTTCAAAAGGCGAAAAATGAGAAGGGGGTACCCTTACCATTTTTCGACAAAAATGGTATTTTTACAAAAAAATTTTTTAGAATTTTTTCGTTAATGAAATCGGTTGGTAAATATGCCACTTGAAAACAATGGCGAAGGTTTTAATTCGATATCTCGAAATTTTTTGAAAAAAAGTGCCGTTTCGCAAAATTTAACATAGGATTCCCTATGCCGAGAATGGTCAATTTTAAAAATTAAAAAAAAAATACAAGTCGCATGTGTTTTGAGCCGGAAATAGGCCACTTGAAGCCAATGGAGATGGTAAAAAATCGATATCTCGAAAAAAAATATTTTGCCATTTCAAAAGGCGAAAAATGAGAAGGGGGTACCCTTACCATTTTTCGACAAAAATGGTATTTTTACAAAAAAATTTTTTAGAATTTTTTCGTTAATGAAATCGGTTGGTAAATATGCCACTTGAAAACAATGGCGAAGGTTTTAATTCGATATCTCGAAATTTTTTGAAAAAAAGTGCCGTTTCGCAAAATTTAACATAGGATTCCCTATGCCGAGAATGGTCAATTTTAAAAATTAAAAAAAAAATACAAGTCGCATGTGTTTTGAGCCGGAAATGGGCCACTTGAAGCCAATGGAGATGGTAAAAAATCGATATCTCGAAAAAAAATATTTTGCCATTTCAAAAGTCGAAAAATGAGAAGGGGGTACCCTTACCATTTTTCGACAAAAATGGTATTTTTACAAAAAAATTTTTTAGAATTTTTTCGTTAATGAAATCGGTTGGTAAATATGCCACTTGAAAACAATGGCGAAGGTTTTAATTCGATATCTCGAAATTTTTTGAAAAAAAGTGCCGTTTCGCAAAATTTAACATAGGATTCCCTATGCCGAGAATGGTCAATTTTAAAAATTAAAAAAAAAATACAAGTCGCATGTGTTTTGAGCCGGAAATAGGCTACTTGAAGCCAATGGAGATGGTAAAAAATCGATATCTCGAAAAAAAATATTTTGCCATTTCAAAAGGCGAAAAATGAGAAGGGGGTACCCTTACCATTTTTCGACAAAAATGGTATTTTTACAAAAAAATTTTTTAGAATTTTTTCGTTAATGAAATCGGTTGGTAAATATGCCACTTGAAAACAATGGCGAAGGTTTTAATTCGATATCTCGAAATTTTTTGAAAAAAAGTGCCGTTTCGCAAAATTTAACATAGGATTCCCTATGCTGAGAATGGTCAATTTTAAAAATTAAAAAAAAAATACAAGTCGCATGTGTTTTGAGCCGGAAATTGGCCACTTGAAGCCAATGGAGATGGTAAAAAATCGATATCTCGAAAAAAAATATTTTGCCATTTCAAAAGTCGAAAAATGAGAAGGGGGTACCCTTACCATTTTTCGACAAAAATGGTATTTTTACAAAAAAATTTTTTAGAATTTTTTCGTTAATGAAATCGGTTGGTAAATATGCCACTTGAAAACAATGGCGAAGGTTTTAATTCGATATCTCGAAATTTTTTGAAAAAAAGTGCCGTTTCGCAAAATTTAACATAGGATTCCCTATGCTGAGAATGGTCAATTTTGAAAATTAAAAAAAAAATACAAGTCGCATGTGTTTTGAGCCGGAAATGGGCCACTTGAAGCCAATGGAGATGGTAAAAAATCCATATCTCGAAAAAAAATATTTTGCCATTTCAAAAGTCGAAAAATTGTAAGGGTACCCCCTTCTCATTTTTCGACTTTTGAAATGGCAAAATATTTTTTTTCGAGATATCGATTTTTTACCATCTCCATTGGCTTCAAGTGGCCTATTTCCGGCTCAAAACACATGCGACTTGTATTTTTTTTTTAATTTTTAAAATTGACCATTCTCAGCATAGGGAATCCTATGTTAAATTTTGCGAAACGGCACTTTTTTTCAAAAAATTTCGAGATATCGAATTAAAACCTTCGCCATTGTTTTCAAGTGGCATATTTACCAACCGATTTCATTAACGAAAAAATTCTAAAAAATTTTTTTGTAAAAATACCATTTTTGTCGAAAAATTGTAAGGGTACCCCCTTCTCATTTTTCCACTTTCGAAAAGGCCAAATATTTTTTTTCGAGATATCGATTTTTTACCATCTCCATTGGCTTCAAGTGGCCCATTTCCGGCTCAAAACACATGCGACTTGTATTTTTTTTTTAATTTTTAAAATTGACCCTTCTCAGCATAGGGAATCCTATGTTAAATTTTGCGAAACGGCACTTTTTTTCAAAAAATTTCGAGATATCGAATTAAAACCTTCGCCATTGTTTTCAAGTGGCATATTTACCAACCGATTTCATTAACGAAAAAATTCTAAAAAATTTTTTTGTAAAAATACCATTTTTGTCGAAAAATTGTAAGGGTACCCCCTTCTCATTTTTCCACTTTCAAAATGGCCAAATATTTTTTTTCGAGATATCGATTTTTTACCATCTCCATTTGCTTCAAGTGGCCCATTTCCGGCTCAAAACACATGCGACTTGTATTTTTTTTTTAATTTTCAAAATTGACCATTCTCAGCATAGGGAATCCTATGTTAAATTTTGCGAAACGGCACTTTTTTTCAAAAAATTTCGAGATATCGAATTAAAACCTTCGCCATTGTTTTCAAGTGGCATATTTACCAACCGATTTCATTAACGAAAAAATTCTAAAAAATTTTTTTGTAAAAATACCATTTTTGTCGAAAAATGGTAAGGGTACCCCCTTCTCATTTTTCGACTTTTGAAATGGCAAAATATTTTTTTTCGAGATATCGATTTTTTACCATCTCCATTGGCTTCAAGTGGCCTATTTCCGGCTCAAAACACATGCGACTTGTATTTTTTTTTTAATTTTTAAAATTGACCATTCTCAGCATAGGGAATCCTATGTTAAATTTTGCGAAACGGCACTTTTTTTCAAAAAATTTCGAGATATCGAATTAAAACCTTCGCCATTGTTTTCAAGTGGCATATTTACCAACCGATTTCATTAACGAATAAATTCTAAAAAATTTTTTTGTAAAAATACCATTTTTGTCGAAAAATTGTAAGGGTACCCCCTTCTCATTTTTCCACTTTCAAAATGGCCAAATATTTTTTTTCGAGATATCGATTTTTTACCATCTCCATTGGCTTCAAGTGGCCCATTTCCGGCTCAAAACACATGCGACTTGTATTTTTTTTTTAATTTTCAAAATTGACCATTCTCAGCATAGGGAATCCTATGTTAAATTTTGCGAAACGGCACTTTTTTTCAAAAAATTTCGAGATATCGAATTAAAACCTTCGCCATTGTTTTCAAGTGGCATATTTACCAACCGATTTCATTAACGAAAAAATTCTAAAAAATTTTTTTGTAAAAATACCATTTTTGTCGAAAAATGGTAAGGGTACCCCCTTCTCATTTTTCGACTTTTGAAATGGCAAAATATTTTTTTTCGAGATATCGATTTTTTACCATCTCCATTGGCTTCAAGTGGCCTATTTCCGGCTCAAAACACATGCGACTTGTATTTTTTTTTTAATTTTTAAAATTGACCATTCTCAGCATAGGGAATCCTATGTTAAATTTTGCGAAACGGCACTTTTTTTCAAAAAATTTCGAGATATCGAATTAAAACCTTCGCCATTGTTTTCAAGTGGCATATTTACCAACCGATTTCATTAACGAAAAAATTCTAAAAAATTTTTTTGTAAAAATACCATTTTTGTCGAAAAATTGTAAGGGTACCCCCTTCTCATTTTTCGACTTTTGAAATGGCAAAATATTTTTTTTCGAGATATCGATTTTTTACCATCTCCATTGGCTTCAAGTGGCCTATTTCCGGCTCAAAACACATGCGACTTGTATTTTTTTTTTAATTTTTAAAATTGACCATTCTCAGCATAGGGAATCCTATGTTAAATTTTGCGAAACGGCACTTTTTTTCAAAAAATTTCGAGATATCGAATTAAAACCTTCGCCATTGTTTTCAAGTGGCATATTTACCAACCGATTTCATTAACGAAAAAATTCTAAAAAATTTTTTTGTAAAAATACCATTTTTGTCGAAAAATGGTAAGCCTATGGTACCCCTACAATTTTTCGACAAAAATGGTATTTTTACAAAAAAAATTTTTAGAATTTTTTCGTTAATGAAATCGGTTGGTAAATATGCCACTTGAAAACAATGGCGAAGGTTTTAATTCGATATCTCGAAATTTTTTGAAAAAAAGTGCCGTTTCGCAAAATTTAACATAGGATTCCCTATGCCGAGAATGGTCAATTTTAAAAATTAAAAAAAAAATACAAGTCGCATGTGTTTTGAGCCGGAAATAGGCCACTTGAAGCCAATGGAGATGGTAAAAAATCGATATCTCGAAAAAAAATATTTTGCCATTTCAAAAGGCGAAAAATGAGAAGGGGGTACCCTTACCATTTTTCGACAAAAATGGTATTTTTACAAAAAAATTTTTTAGAATTTTTTCGTTAATGAAATCGGTTGGTAAATATGCCACTTGAAAACAATGGCGAAGGTTTTAATTCGATATCTCGAAATTTTTTGAAAAAAAGTGCCGTTTCGCAAAATTTAACATAGGATTCCCTATGCCGAGAATGGTCAATTTCAAAAATTAAAAAAAAAATACAAGTCGCATGTGTTTTGAGCCGGAAATGGGCCACTTGAAGCCAATGGAGATGGTAAAAAATCGATATCTCGAAAAAAAATATTTTGCCATTTCAAAAGTCGAAAAATGAGAAGGGGGTACCCTTACCATTTTTCGACAAAAATGGTATTTTTACAAAAAAATTTTTTAGAATTTTTTCGTTAATGAAATCGGTTGGTAAATATGCCACTTGAAAACAATGGCGAAGGTTTTAATTCGATATCTCGAAATTTTTTGAAAAAAAGTGCCGTTTCGCAAAATTTAACATAGGATTCCCTATGCCGAGAATGGTCAATTTTAAAAATTAAAAAAAAAATACAAGTCGCATGTGTTTTGAGCCGGAAATGGGCCACTTGAAGCCAATGGAGATGGTAAAAAATCGATATCTCGAAAAAAACATTTTGCCATTTCAAAAGTCGAAAAATGAGAAGGGGGTACCCTTACCATTTTTCGACAAAAATGGTATTTTTACAAAAAAATTTTTTAGAATTTTTTCGTTAATGAAATCGGTTGGTAAATATGCCACTTGAAAACAATGGCGAAGGTTTTAATTCGATATCTCGAAATTTTTTGAAAAAAAGTGCCGTTTCGCAAAATTTAACATAGGATTCCCTATGCTGAGAATGGTCAATTTTAAAAATTAAAAAAAAAATACAAGTCGCATGTGTTTTGAGCCGGAAATGGGCCACTTGAAGCCAATGGAGATGGTAAAAAATCGATATCTCGAAAAAAAATATTTTGCCATTTCAAAAGTCGAAAAATTGTAAGGGGGTACCCTTACCATTTTTCGACAAAAATGGTATTTTTACAAAAAAATTTTTTAGAATTTTTTCGTTAATGAAATCGGTTGGTAAATATGCCACTTGAAAACAATGGCGAAGGTTTTAATTCGATATCTCGAAATTTTTTGAAAAAAAGTGCCGTTTCGCAAAATTTAACATAGGATTCCCTATGCTGAGAATGGTCAATTTTAAAAATTAAAAAAAAAATACAAGTCGCATGTGTTTTGAGCCGGAAATGGGCCACTTGAAGCCAATGGAGATGGTAAAAAATCGATATCTCGAAAAAAAATATTTTGCCATTTCAAAAGTCGAAAAATGAGAAGGGGGTACCCTTACCATTTTTCGACAAAAATGGTATTTTTACAAAAAAATTTTTTAGAATTTTTTCGTTAATGAAATCGGTTGGTAAATATGCCACTTGAAAACAATGGCGAAGGTTTTAATTCGATATCTCGAAATTTTTTGAAAAAAAGTGCCGTTTCGCAAAATTTAACATAGGATTCCCTATGCTGAGAATGGTCAATTTTGAAAATTAAAAAAAAAATACAAGTCGCATGTGTTTTGAGCCGGAAATGGGCCACTTGAAGCCAATGGAGATGGTAAAAAATCCATATCTCGAAAAAAAATATTTTGCCATTTCAAAAGTCGAAAAATTGTAAGGGTACCCCCTTCTCATTTTTCGACTTTTGAAATGGCAAAATATTTTTTTTCGAGATATCGATTTTTTACCATCTCCATTGGCTTCAAGTGGCCTATTTCCGGCTCAAAACACATGCGACTTGTATTTTTTTTTTAATTTTTAAAATTGACCATTCTCAGCATAGGGAATCCTATGTTAAATTTTGCGAAACGGCACTTTTTTTCAAAAAATTTCGAGATATCGAATTAAAACCTTCGCCATTGTTTTCAAGTGGCATATTTACCAACCGATTTCATTAACGAAAAAATTCTAAAAAATTTTTTTGTAAAAATACCATTTTTGTCGAAAAATTGTAAGGGTACCCCCTTCTCATTTTTCGACTTTTGAAATGGCAAAATATTTTTTTTCGAGATATCGATTTTTTACCATCTCCATTGGCTTCAAGTGGCCTATTTCCGGCTCAAAACACATGCGACTTGTATTTTTTTTTTAATTTTTAAAATTGACCATTCTCAGCATAGGGAATCCTATGTTAAATTTTGCGAAACGGCACTTTTTTTCAAAAAATTTCGAGATATCGAATTAAAACCTTCGCCATTGTTTTCAAGTGGCATATTTACCAACCGATTTCATTAACGAAAAAATTCTAAAAAATTTTTTTGTAAAAATACCATTTTTGTCGAAAAATGGTAAGCCTATGGTACCCCTACAATTTTTCGACAAAAATGGTATTTTTACAAAAAAAATTTTTAGAATTTTTTCGTTAATGAAATCGGTTGGTAAATATGCCACTTGAAAACAATGGCGAAGGTTTTAATTCGATATCTCGAAATTTTTTGAAAAAAAGTGCCGTTTCGCAAAATTTAACATAGGATTCCCTATGCTGAGAATGGTCAATTTTAAAAATTAAAAAAAAAATACAAGTCGCATGTGTTTTGAGCCGGAAATGGGCCACTTGAAGCCAATGGAGATGGTAAAAAATCGATATCTCGAAAAAAAATATTTTGCCATTTCAAAAGTCGAAAAATGAGAAGGGGGTACCCTTACCATTTTTCGACAAAAATGGTATTTTTACAAAAAAATTTTTTAGAATTTTTTCGTTAATGAAATCGGTTGGTAAATATGCCACTTGAAAACAATGGCGAAGGTTTTAATTCGATATCTCGAAATTTTTTGAAAAAAAGTGCCGTTTCGCAAAATTTAACATAGGATTCCCTATGCTGAGAATGGTCAATTTTAAAAATTAAAAAAAAAATACAAGTCGCATGTGTTTTGAGCCGGAAATGGGCCACTTGAAGCCAATGGAGATGGTAAAAAAATCGATATCTCGAAAAAAAATATTTTGCCATTTCAAAAGTCGAAAAATGAGAAGGGGGTACCCTTACCATTTTTCGACAAAAATGGTATTTTTACAAAAAAATTTTTTAGAATTTTTTCGTTAATGAAATCGGTTGGTAAATATGCCACTTGAAAACAATGGCGAAGGTTTTAATTCGATATCTCGAAATTTTTTGAAAAAAAGTGCCGTTTCGCAAAATTTAACATAGGATTCCCTATGCTGAGAATGGTCAATTTTAAAAATTAAAAAAAAAATACAAGTCGCATGTGTTTTGAGCCGGAAATGGGCCACTTGAAGCCAATGGAGATGGTAAAAAATCGATATCTCGAAAAAAAATATTTTGCCATTTCAAAAGTCGAAAAATGAGAAGGGGGTACCCTTACCATTTTTCGACAAAAATGGTATTTTTACAAAAAAATTTTTTAGAATTTTTTCGTTAATGAAATCGGTTGGTAAATATGCCACTTGAAAACAATGGCGAAGGTTTTAATTCGATATCTCGAAATTTTTTGAAAAAAAGTGCCGTTTCGCAAAATTTAACATAGGATTCCCTATGCCGAGAATGGTCAATTTTAAAAATTAAAAAAAAATACAAGTCGCATGTGTTTTGAGCCGGAAATAGGCCACTTGAAGCCAATGGAGATGGTAAAAAATCGATATCTCGAAAAAAAATATTTTGCCATTTCAAAAGGCGAAAAATGAGAAGGGGGTACCCTTACCATTTTTCGACAAAAATGGTATTTTTACAAAAAAATTTTTTAGAATTTTTTCGTTAATGAAATCGGTTGGTAAATATGCCACTTGAAAACAATGGCGAAGGTTTTAATTCGATATCTCGAAATTTTTTGAAAAAAAGTGCCGTTTCGCAAAATTTAACATAGGATTCCCTATGCCGAGAATGGTCAATTTTAAAAATTAAAAAAAAAATACAAGTCGCATGTGTTTTGAGCCGGAAATAGGCCACTTGAAGCCAATGGAGATGGTAAAAAATCGATATCTCGAAAAAAAATATTTTGCCATTTCAAAAGGCGAAAAATGAGAAGGGGGTACCCTTACCATTTTTCGACAAAAATGGTATTTTTACAAAAAAATTTTTTAGAATTTTTTCGTTAATGAAATCGGTTGGTAAATATGCCACTTGAAAACAATGGCGAAGGTTTTAATTCGATATCTCGAAATTTTTTGAAAAAAAGTGCCGTTTCGCAAAATTTAACATAGGATTCCCTATGCTGAGAATGGTCAATTTTAAAAATTAAAAAAAAAATACAAGTCGCATGTGTTTTGAGCCGGAAATGGGCCACTTGAAGCCAATGGAGATGGTAAAAAATCGATATCTCGAAAAAAAATATTTTGCCATTTCAAAAGTCGAAAAATGAGAAGGGGGTACCCTTACCATTTTTCGACAAAAATGGTATTTTTACAAAAAAATTTTTTAGAATTTTTTCGTTAATGAAATCGGTTGGTAAATATGCCACTTGAAAACAATGGCGAAGGTTTTAATTCGATATCTCGAAATATTTTGAAAAAAAGTGCCGTTTCGCAAAATTTAACATAGGATTCCCTATGCTGAGAATGGTCAATTTTAAAAATTAAAAAAAAAAATACAAGTCGCATGTGTTTTGAGCCGGAAATGGGCCACTTGAAGCCAATGGAGATGGTAAAAAATCGATATCTCGAAAAAAAATATTTTGCCATTTCAAAAGTCGAAAAATTGTAAGGGGGTACCCTTACCATTTTTCGACAAAAATGGTATTTTTACAAAAAAATTTTTTAGAATTTTTTCGTTAATGAAATCGGTTGGTAAATATGCCACTTGAAAACAATGGCGAAGGTTTTAATTCGATATCTCGAAATTTTTTGAAAAAAAGTGCCGTTTCGCAAAATTTAACATAGGATTCCCTATGCTGAGAATGGTCAATTTTAAAAATTAAAAAAAAAATACAAGTCGCATGTGTTTTGAGCCGGAAATGGGCCACTTGAAGCCAATGGAGATGGTAAAAAATCGATATCTCGAAAAAAAATATTTTGCCATTTCAAAAGTCGAAAATTAGAAGGGGGTACCCTTACCATTTTTCGACAAAAATGGTATTTTTACAAAAAAATTTTTTAGAATTTTTTCGTTAATGAAATCGGTTGGTAAATATGCCACTTGAAAACAATGGCGAAGGTTTTAATTCGATATCTCGAAATTTTTTGAAAAAAAGTGCCGTTTCGCAAAATTTAACATAGGATTCCCTATGCTGAGAATGGTCAATTTTAAAAATTAAAAAAAAAATACAAGTCGCATGTGTTTTGAGCCGGAAATGGGCCACTTGAAGCCAATGGAGATGGTAAAAAATCGATATCTCGAAAAAAAATATTTTGCCATTTCAAAAGTCGAAAATTAGAAGGGGGTACCCTTACCATTTTTCGACAAAAATGGTATTTTTACAAAAAAATTTTTTAGAATTTTTTCGTTAATGAAATCGGTTGGTAAATATGCCACTTGAAAACAATGGCGAAGGTTTTAATTCGATATCTCGAAATTTTTTGAAAAAAAGTGCCGTTTCGCAAAATTTAACATAGGATTCCCTATGCCGAGAATGGTCAATTTTAAAAATTAAAAAAAAAATACAAGTCGCATGTGTTTTGAGCCGGAAATGGGCCACTTGAAGCCAATGGAGATGGTAAAAAATCGATATCTCGAAAAAAAATATTTTGCCATTTCAAAAGTCGAAAAATGAGAAGGGGGTACCCTTACCATTTTTCGACAAAAATGGTATTTTTACAAAAAAATTTTTTAGAATTTTTTCGTTAATGAAATCGGTTGGTAAATATGCCACTTGAAAACAATGGCGAAGGTTTTAATTCGATATCTCGAAATTTTTTGAAAAAAAGTGCCGTTTCGCAAAATTTAACATAGGATTCCCTATGCCGAGAATGGTCAATTTTAAAAATTAAAAAAAAATACAAGTCGCATGTGTTTTGAGCCGGAAATAGGCCACTTGAAGCCAATGGAGATGGTAAAAAATCGATATCTCGAAAAAAAATATTTTGCCATTTCAAAAGGCGAAAAATGAGAAGGGGGTACCCTTACAATTTTTCGACAAAAATGGTATTTTTACAAAAAAATTTTTTAGAATTTTTTCGTTAATGAAATCGGTTGGTAAATATGCCACTTGAAAACAATGGCGAAGGTTTTAATTCGATATGTCGAAATTTTTTGAAAAAAAGTGCCGTTTCGCAAAATTTAACATAGGATTCCCTATGCCGAGAATGGTCAATTTTAAAAATTAAAAAAAAAATACAAGTCGCATGTGTTTTGAGCCGGAAATAGGCCACTTGAAGCCAATGGAGATGGTAAAAAATCGATATCTCGAAAAAAAATATTTTGCCATTTCAAAAGGCGAAAAATGAGAAGGGGGTACCCTTACCATTTTTCGACAAAAATGGTATTTTTACAAAAAAATTTTTTAGAATTTTTTCGTTAATGAAATCGGTTGGTAAATATGCCACTTGAAAACAATGGCGAAGGTTTTAATTCGATATCTCGAAATTTTTTGAAAAAAAGTGCCGTTTCGCAAAATTTAACATAGGATTCCCTATGCTGAGAATGGTCAATTTTAAAAATTAAAAAAAAAATACAAGTCGCATGTGTTTTGAGCCGGAAATGGGCCACTTGAAGCCAATGGAGATGGTAAAAAATCGATATCTCGAAAAAAAATATTTTGCCATTTCAAAAGTCGAAAAATGAGAAGGGGGTACCCTTACCATTTTTCGACAAAAATGGTATTTTTACAAAAAAATTTTTTAGAATTTTTTCGTTAATGAAATCGGTTGGTAAATATGCCACTTGAAAACAATGGCGAAGGTTTTAATTCGATATCTCGAAATTTTTTGAAAAAAAGTGCCGTTTCGCAAAATTTAACATAGGATTCCCTATGCTGAGAATGGTCAATTTTAAAAATTAAAAAAAAAAATACAAGTCGCATGTGTTTTGAGCCGGAAATGGGCCACTTGAAGCCAATGGAGATGGTAAAAAATCGATATCTCGAAAAAAAATATTTTGCCATTTCAAAAGTCGAAAAATTGTAAGGGGGTACCCTTACCATTTTTCGACAAAAATGGTATTTTTACAAAAAAATTTTTTAGAATTTTTTCGTTAATGAAATCGGTTGGTAAATATGCCACTTGAAAACAATGGCGAAGGTTTTAATTCGATATCTCGAAATTTTTTGAAAAAAAGTGCCGTTTCGCAAAATTTAACATAGGATTCCCTATGCTGAGAATGGTCAATTTTAAAAATTAAAAAAAAAATACAAGTCGCATGTGTTTTGAGCCGGAAATGGGCCACTTGAAGCCAATGGAGATGGTAAAAAATCGATATCTCGAAAAAAAATATTTTGCCATTTCAAAAGGCGAAAAATGAGAAGGGGGTACCCTTACCATTTTTCGACAAAAATGGTATTTTTACAAAAAAATTTTTTAGAATTTTTTCGTTAATGAAATCGGTTGGTAAATATGCCACTTGAAAACAATGGCGAAGGTTTTAATTCGATATCTCGAAATTTTTTGAAAAAAAGTGCCGTTTCGCAAAATTTAACATAGGATTCCCTATGCCGAGAATGGTCAATTTTAAAAATTAAAAAAAAAATACAAGTCGCATGTGTTTTGAGCCGGAAATAGGCCACTTGAAGCCAATGGAGATGGTAAAAAATCGATATCTCGAAAAAAAATATTTTGCCATTTCAAAAGGCGAAAAATGAGAAGGGGGTACCCTTACCATTTTTCGACAAAAATGGTATTTTTACAAAAAAATTTTTTAGAATTTTTTCGTTAATGAAATCGGTTGGTAAATATGCCACTTGAAAACAATGGCGAAGGTTTTAATTCGATATCTCGAAATTTTTTGAAAAAAAGTGCCGTTTCGCAAAATTTAACATAGGATTCCCTATGCCGAGAATGGTCAATTTTAAAAATTAAAAAAAAAATACAAGTCGCATGTGTTTTGAGCCGGAAATGGGCCACTTGAAACCAATGGAGATGGTAAAAAATCGATATCTCGAAAAAAAATATTTTGCCATTTCAAAAGTCGAAAAATGAGAAGGGGGTACCCTTACCATTTTTCGACAAAAATGGTATTTTTACAAAAAAATTTTTTAGAATTTTTTCGTTAATGAAATCGGTTGGTAAATATGCCACTTGAAAACAATGGCGAAGGTTTTAATTCGATATCTCGAAATTTTTTGAAAAAAAGTGCCGTTTCGCAAAATTTAACATAGGATTCCCTATGCTGAGAATGGTCAATTTTAAAAATTAAAAAAAAAATACAAGTCGCATGTGTTTTGAGCCGGAAATGGGCCACTTGAAGCCAATGGAGATGGTAAAAAATCGATATCTCGAAAAAAAATATTTTGCCATTTCAAAAGTCGAAAAATGAGAAGGGGGTACCCTTACCATTTTTCGACAAAAATGGTATTTTTACAAAAAAATTTTTTAGAATTTTTTCGTTAATGAAATCGGTTGGTAAATATGCCACTTGAAAACAATGGCGAAGGTTTTAATTCGATATCTCGAAATTTTTTGAAAAAAAGTGCCGTTTCGCAAAATTTAACATAGGATTCCCTATGCTGAGAATGGTCAATTTTAAAAATTAAAAAAAAAAATACAAGTCGCATGTGTTTTGAGCCGGAAATGGGCCACTTGAAGCCAATGGAGATGGTAAAAAATCGATATCTCGAAAAAAAATATTTTGCCATTTCAAAAGTCGAAAAATTGTAAGGGGGTACCCTTACCATTTTTCGACAAAAATGGTATTTTTACAAAAAAATTTTTTAGAATTTTTTCGTTAATGAAATCGGTTGGTAAATATGCCACTTGAAAACAATGGCGAAGGTTTTAATTCGATATCTCGAAATTTTTTGAAAAAAAGTGCCGTTTCGCAAAATTTAACATAGGATTCCCTATGCTGAGAATGGTCAATTTTAAAAATTAAAAAAAAAATACAAGTCGCATGTGTTTTGAGCCGGAAATGGGCCACTTGAAGCCAATGGAGATGGTAAAAAATCGATATCTCGAAAAAAAATATTTTGCCATTTCAAAAGGCGAAAAATGAGAAGGGGGTACCCTTACCATTTTTCGACAAAAATGGTATTTTTACAAAAAAATTTTTTAGAATTTTTTCGTTAATGAAATCGGTTGGTAAATATGCCACTTGAAAACAATGGCGAAGGTTTTAATTCGATATCTCGAAATTTTTTGAAAAAAAGTGCCGTTTCGCAAAATTTAACATAGGATTCCCTATGCCGAGAATGGTCAATTTTAAAAATTAAAAAAAAAATACAAGTCGCATGTGTTTTGAGCCGGAAATAGGCCACTTGAAGCCAATGGAGATGGTAAAAAATCGATATCTCGAAAAAAAATATTTTGCCATTTCAAAAGGCGAAAAATGAGAAGGGGGTACCCTTACCATTTTTCGACAAAAATGGTATTTTTACAAAAAAATTTTTTAGAATTTTTTCGTTAATGAAATCGGTTGGTAAATATGCCACTTGAAAACAATGGCGAAGGTTTTAATTCGATATCTCGAAATTTTTTGAAAAAAAGTGCCGTTTCGCAAAATTTAACATAGGATTCCCTATGCCGAGAATGGTCAATTTTAAAAATTAAAAAAAAAATACAAGTCGCATGTGTTTTGAGCCGGAAATAGGCCACTTGAAGCCAATGGAGATGGTAAAAAATCGATATCTCGAAAAAAAATATTTTGCCATTTCAAAAGGCGAAAAATGAGAAGGGGGTACCCTTACCATTTTTCGACAAAAATGGTATTTTTACAAAAAAATTTTTTAGAATTTTTTCGTTAATGAAATCGGTTGGTAAATATGCCACTTGAAAACAATGGCGAAGGTTTTAATTCGATATCTCGAAATTTTTTGAAAAAAAGTGCCGTTTCGCAAAATTTAACATAGGATTCCCTATGCCGAGAATGGTCAATTTTAAAAATTAAAAAAAAAATACAAGTCGCATGTGTTTTGAGCCGGAAATGGGCCACTTGAAACCAATGGAGATGGTAAAAAATCGATATCTCGAAAAAAAATATTTTGCCATTTCAAAAGTCGAAAAATGAGAAGGGGGTACCCTTACCATTTTTCGACAAAAATGGTATTTTTACAAAAAAATTTTTTAGAATTTTTTCGTTAATGAAATCGGTTGGTAAATATGCCACTTGAAAACAATGGCGAAGGTTTTAATTCGATATCTCGAAATTTTTTGAAAAAAAGTGCCGTTTCGCAAAATTTAACATAGGATTCCCTATGCTGAGAATGGTCAATTTTAAAAATTAAAAAAAAAATACAAGTCGCATGTGTTTTGAGCCGGAAATGGGCCACTTGAAGCCAATGGAGATGGTAAAAAATCGATATCTCGAAAAAAAATATTTTGCCATTTCAAAAGTCGAAAAATGAGAAGGGGGTACCCTTACCATTTTTCGACAAAAATGGTATTTTTACAAAAAAATTTTTTAGAATTTTTTCGTTAATGAAATCGGTTGGTAAATATGCCACTTGAAAACAATGGCGAAGGTTTTAATTCGATATCTCGAAATTTTTTGAAAAAAAGTGCCGTTTCGCAAAATTTAACATAGGATTCCCTATGCTGAGAATGGTCAATTTTAAAAATTAAAAAAAAAAATACAAGTCGCATGTGTTTTGAGCCGGAAATGGGCCACTTGAAGCCAATGGAGATGGTAAAAAATCGATATCTCGAAAAAAAATATTTTGCCATTTCAAAAGTCGAAAAATTGTAAGGGGGTACCCTTACCATTTTTCGACAAAAATGGTATTTTTACAAAAAAATTTTTTAGAATTTTTTCGTTAATGAAATCGGTTGGTAAATATGCCACTTGAAAACAATGGCGAAGGTTTTAATTCGATATCTCGAAATTTTTTGAAAAAAAGTGCCGTTTCGCAAAATTTAACATAGGATTCCCTATGCTGAGAATGGTCAATTTTAAAAATTAAAAAAAAAATACAAGTCGCATGTGTTTTGAGCCGGAAATGGGCCACTTGAAGCCAATGGAGATGGTAAAAAATCGATATCTCGAAAAAAAATATTTTGCCATTTCAAAAGGCGAAAAATGAGAAGGGGGTACCCTTACCATTTTTCGACAAAAATGGTATTTTTACAAAAAAATTTTTTAGAATTTTTTCGTTAATGAAATCGGTTGGTAAATATGCCACTTGAAAACAATGGCGAAGGTTTTAATTCGATATCTCGAAATTTTTTGAAAAAAAGTGCCGTTTCGCAAAATTTAACATAGGATTCCCTATGCCGAGAATGGTCAATTTTAAAAATTAAAAAAAAAATACAAGTCGCATGTGTTTTGAGCCGGAAATAGGCCACTTGAAGCCAATGGAGATGGTAAAAAATCGATATCTCGAAAAAAAATATTTTGCCATTTCAAAAGGCGAAAAATGAGAAGGGGGTACCCTTACCATTTTTCGACAAAAATGGTATTTTTACAAAAAAATTTTTTAGAATTTTTTCGTTAATGAAATCGGTTGGTAAATATGCCACTTGAAAACAATGGCGAAGGTTTTAATTCGATATCTCGAAATTTTTTGAAAAAAAGTGCCGTTTCGCAAAATTTAACATAGGATTCCCTATGCCGAGAATGGTCAATTTTAAAAATTAAAAAAAAAATACAAGTCGCATGTGTTTTGAGCCGGAAATGGGCCACTTGAAGCCAATGGAGATGGTAAAAAATCGATATCTCGAAAAAAAATATTTTGCCATTTCAAAAGTCGAAAAATGAGAAGGGGGTACCCTTACCATTTTTCGACAAAAATGGTATTTTTACAAAAAAATTTTTTAGAATTTTTTCGTTAATGAAATCGGTTGGTAAATATGCCACTTGAAAACAATGGCGAAGGTTTTAATTCGATATCTCGAAATTTTTTGAAAAAAAGTGCCGTTTCGCAAAATTTAACATAGGATTCCCTATGCCGAGAATGGTCAATTTTAAAAATTAAAAAAAAAATACAAGTCGCATGTGTTTTGAGCCGGAAATAGGCCACTTGAAGCCAATGGAGATGGTAAAAAATCGATATCTCGAAAAAAAATATTTTGCCATTTCAAAAGGCGAAAAATGAGAAGGGGGTACCCTTACCATTTTTCGACAAAAATGGTATTTTTACAAAAAAATTTTTTAGAATTTTTTCGTTAATGAAATCGGTTGGTAAATATGCCACTTGAAAACAATGGCGAAGGTTTTAATTCGATATCTCGAAATTTTTTGAAAAAAAGTGCCGTTTCGCAAAATTTAACATAGGATTCCCTATGCTGAGAATGGTCAATTTTAAAAATTAAAAAAAAAATACAAGTCGCATGTGTTTTGAGCCGGAAATTGGCCACTTGAAGCCAATGGAGATGGTAAAAAATCGATATCTCGAAAAAAAATATTTGGCCATTTTGAAAGTGGAAAAATGAGAAGGGGGTACCCTTACAATTTTTCGACAAAAATGGTATTTTTACAAAAAAATTTTTTAGAATTTTTTCGTTAATGAAATCGGTTGGTAAATATGCCACTTGAAAACAATGGCGAAGGTTTTAATTCGATATCTCGAAATTTTTTGAAAAAAAGTGCCGTTTCGCAAAATTTAACATAGGATTCCCTATGCTGAGAATGGTCAATTTTGAAAATTAAAAAAAAAATACAAGTCGCATGTGTTTTGAGCCGGAAATGGGCCACTTGAAGCCAATGGAGATGGTAAAAAATCGATATCTCGAAAAAAAATATTTAGCCATTTCAAAAGTCGAAAAATGAGAAGGGGGTACCCTTACCATTTTTCGACAAAAATGGTATTTTTACAAAAAAATTTTTTAGAATTTTTTCGTTAATGAAAACGGTTGGTAAATATGCCACTTGAAAACAATGGCGAAGGTTTTAATTCGATATCTCGAAATTTTTTGAAAAAAAGTGCCGTTTCGCAAAATTTAACATAGGATTCCCTATGCTGAGAATGGTCAATTTTAAAAATTAAAAAAAAAATACAAGTCGCATGTGTTTTGAGCCGGAAATGGGCCACTTGAAGCCAATGGAGATGGTAAAAAATCGATATCTCGAAAAAAAATATTTTGCCATTTTGAAAGTGGAAAAATGAGAAGGGGGTACCCTTACAATTTTTCGACAAAAATGGTATTTTTACAAAAAAATTTTTTAGAATTTTTTCGTTAATGAAATCGGTTGGTAAATATGCCACTTGAAAACAATGGCGAAGGTTTTAATTCGATATCTCGAAATTTTTTGAAAAAAAGTGCCGTTTCGCAAAATTTAACATAGGATTCCCTATGCCGAGAATGGTCAATTTTAAAAATTAAAAAAAAAATACAAGTCGCATGTGTTTTGAGCCGGAAATAGGCCACTTGAAGCCAATGGAGATGGTAAAAAATCGATATCTCGAAAAAAAATATTTTGCCATTTCAAAAGGCGAAAAATGAGAAGGGGGTACCCTTACCATTTTTCGACAAAAATGGTATTTTTACAAAAAAATTTTTTAGAATTTTTTCGTTAATGAAATCGGTTGGTAAATATGCCACTTGAAAACAATGGCGAAGGTTTTAATTCGATATCTCGAAATTTTTTGAAAAAAAGTGCCGTTTCGCAAAATTTAACATAGGATTCCCTATGCCGAGAATGGTCAATTTTAAAAATTAAAAAAAAAATACAAGTCGCATGTGTTTTGAGCCGGAAATGGGCCACTTGAAGCCAATGGAGATGGTAAAAAATCGATATCTCGAAAAAAAATATTTTGCCATTTCAAAAGTCGAAAAATGAGAAGGGGGTACCCTTACCATTTTTCGACAAAAATGGTATTTTTACAAAAAAATTTTTTAGAATTTTTTCGTTAATGAAATCGGTTGGTAAATATGCCACTTGAAAACAATGGCGAAGGTTTTAATTCGATATCTCGAAATTTTTTGAAAAAAAGTGCCGTTTCGCAAAATTTAACATAGGATTCCCTATGCCGAGAATGGTCAATTTTAAAAATTAAAAAAAAAATACAAGTCGCATGTGTTTTGAGCCGGAAATAGGCCACTTGAAGCCAATGGAGATGGTAAAAAATCGATATCTCGAAAAAAAATATTTTGCCATTTCAAAAGGCGAAAAATGAGAAGGGGGTACCCTTACCATTTTTCGACAAAAATGGTATTTTTACAAAAAAATTTTTTAGAATTTTTTCGTTAATGAAATCGGTTGGTAAATATGCCACTTGAAAACAATGGCGAAGGTTTTAATTCGATATCTCGAAATTTTTTGAAAAAAAGTGCCGTTTCGCAAAATTTAACATAGGATTCCCTATGCTGAGAATGGTCAATTTTAAAAATTAAAAAAAAAATACAAGTCGCATGTGTTTTGAGCCGGAAATTGGCCACTTGAAGCCAATGGAGATGGTAAAAAATCGATATCTCGAAAAAAAATATTTGGCCATTTTGAAAGTGGAAAAATGAGAAGGGGGTACCCTTACAATTTTTCGACAAAAATGGTATTTTTACAAAAAAATTTTTTAGAATTTTTTCGTTAATGAAATCGGTTGGTAAATATGCCACTTGAAAACAATGGCGAAGGTTTTAATTCGATATCTCGAAATTTTTTGAAAAAAAGTGCCGTTTCGCAAAATTTAACATAGGATTCCCTATGCTGAGAATGGTCAATTTTGAAAATTAAAAAAAAAATACAAGTCGCATGTGTTTTGAGCCGGAAATGGGCCACTTGAAGCCAATGGAGATGGTAAAAAATCGATATCTCGAAAAAAAATATTTAGCCATTTCAAAAGTCGAAAAATGAGAAGGGGGTACCCTTACCATTTTTCGACAAAAATGGTATTTTTACAAAAAAATTTTTTAGAATTTTTTCGTTAATGAAATCGGTTGGTAAATATGCCACTTGAAAACAATGGCGAAGGTTTTAATTCGATATCTCGAAATTTTTTGAAAAAAAGTGCCGTTTCGCAAAATTTAACATAGGATTCCCTATGCTGAGAATGGTCAATTTTAAAAATTAAAAAAAAAATACAAGTCGCATGTGTTTTGAGCCGGAAATAGGCCACTTGAAGCCAATGGAGATGGTAAAAAATCCATATCTCGAAAAAAAATATTTTGCCATTTCAAAAGTCGAAAAATTGTAAGGGTACCCCCTTCTCATTTTTCGACTTTTGAAATGGCAAAATATTTTTTTTCGAGATATCGATTTTTTACCATCTCCATTGGCTTCAAGTGGCCTATTTCCGGCTCAAAACACATGCGACTTGTATTTTTTTTTTAATTTTTAAAATTGACCATTCTCAGCATAGGGAATCCTATGTTAAATTTTGCGAAACGGCACTTTTTTTCAAAAAATTTCGAGATATCGAATTAAAACCTTCGCCATTGTTTTCAAGTGGCATATTTACCAACCGATTTCATTAACGAAAAAATTCTAAAAAATTTTTTTGTAAAAATACCATTTTTGTCGAAAAATTGTAAGGGTACCCCCTTCTCATTTTTCGACTTTTGAAATGGCAAAATATTTTTTTTCGAGATATCGATTTTTTACCATCTCCATTGGCTTCAAGTGGCCTATTTCCGGCTCAAAACACATGCGACTTGTATTTTTTTTTTAATTTTTAAAATTGACCATTCTCAGCATAGGGAATCCTATGTTAAATTTTGCGAAACGGCACTTTTTTTCAAAAAATTTCGAGATATCGAATTAAAACCTTCGCCATTGTTTTCAAGTGGCATATTTACCAACCGATTTCATTAACGAAAAAATTCTAAAAAATTTTTTTGTAAAAATACCATTTTTGTCGAAAAATGGTAAGGGTACCCCCTTCTCATTTTTCGACTTTTGAAATGGCAAAATATTTTTTTTCGAGATATCGATTTTTTACCATCTCCATTGGCTTCAAGTGGCCTATTTCCGGCTCAAAACACATGCGACTTGTATTTTTTTTTTAATTTTTAAAATTGACCATTCTCAGCATAGGGAATCCTATGTTAAATTTTGCGAAACGGCACTTTTTTTCAAAAAATTTCGAGATATCGAATTAAAACCTTCGCCATTGTTTTCAAGTGGCATATTTACCAACCGATTTCATTAACGAAAAAATTCTAAAAAATTTTTTTGTAAAAATACCATTTTTGTCGAAAAATGGTAAGGGTACCCCCTTCTCATTTTTCGACTTTTGAAATGGCAAAATATTTTTTTTCGAGATATCGATTTTTTACCATCTCCATTGGCTTCAAGTGGCCTATTTCCGGCTCAAAACACATGCGACTTGTATTTTTTTTTTAATTTTTAAAATTGACCATTCTCAGCATAGGGAATCCTATGTTAAATTTTGCGAAACGGCACTTTTTTTCAAAAAATTTCGAGATATCGAATTAAAACCTTCGCCATTGTTTTCAAGTGGCATATTTACCAACCGATTTCATTAACGAAAAAATTCTAAAAAATTTTTTTGTAAAAATACAATTTTTGTCGAAAAATTGTAAGGGTACCCCCTTCTCATTTTTCCACTTTCAAAATGGCCAAATATTTTTTTTCGAGATATCGATTTTTTACCATCTCCATTGGCTTCAAGTGGCCCATTTCCGGCTCAAAACAAATGCGACTTGTATTTTTTTTTTAATTTTCAAAATTGACCATTCTCAGCATAGGGAATCCTATGTTAAATTTTGCGAAACGGCACTTTTTTTCAAAAAATTTCGAGATATCGAATTAAAACCTTCGCCATTGTTTTCAAGTGGCATATTTACCAACCGATTTCATTAACGAAAAAATTCTAAAAAATTTTTTTGTAAAAATACCATTTTTGTCGAAAAATGGTAAGGGTACCCCCTTCTCATTTTTCGACTTTTGAAATGGCAAAATATTTTTTTTCGAGATATCGATTTTTTACCATCTCCATTGGCTTCAAGTGGCCTATTTCCGGCTCAAAACACATGCGACTTGTATTTTTTTTTTAATTTTTAAAATTGACCATTCTCAGCATAGGGAATCCTATGTTAAATTTTGCGAAACGGCACTTTTTTTCAAAAAATTTCGAGATATCGAATTAAAACCTTCGCCATTGTTTTCAAGTGGCATATTTACCAACCGATTTCATTAACGAAAAAATTCTAAAAAATTTTTTTGTAAAAATACCATTTTTGTCGAAAAATGGTAAGGGTACCCCCTTCTCATTTTTCGACTTTTGAAATGGCAAAATATTTTTTTTCGAGATATCGATTTTTTACCATCTCCATTGGCTTCAAGTGGCCTATTTCCGGCTCAAAACACATGCGACTTGTATTTTTTTTTTAATTTTTAAAATTGACCATTCTCAGCATAGGGAATCCTATGTTAAATTTTGCGAAACGGCACTTTTTTTCAAAAAATTTCGAGATATCGAATTAAAACCTTCGCCATTGTTTTCAAGTGGCATATTTACCAACCGATTTCATTAACGAAAAAATTCTAAAAAATTTTTTTGTAAAAATACAATTTTTGTCGAAAAATTGTAAGGGTACCCCCTTCTCATTTTTCCACTTTCAAAATGGCCAAATATTTTTTTTCGAGATATCGATTTTTTACCATCTCCATTGGCTTCAAGTGGCCCATTTCCGGCTCAAAACAAATGCGACTTGTATTTTTTTTTTAATTTTCAAAATTGACCATTCTCAGCATAGGGAATCCTATGTTAAATTTTGCGAAACGGCACTTTTTTTCAAAAAATTTCGAGATATCGAATTAAAACCTTCGCCATTGTTTTCAAGTGGCATATTTACCAACCGATTTCATTAACGAAAAAATTCTAAAAAATTTTTTTGTAAAAATACCATTTTTGTCGAAAAATGGTAAGGGTACCCCCTTCTCATTTTTCGACTTTTGAAATGGCAAAATATTTTTTTTCGAGATATCGATTTTTTACCATCTCCATTGGCTTCAAGTGGCCTATTTCCGGCTCAAAACACATGCGACTTGTATTTTTTTTTTAATTTTTAAAATTGACCATTCTCAGCATAGGGAATCCTATGTTAAATTTTGCGAAACGGCACTTTTTTTCAAAAAATTTCGAGATATCGAATTAAAACCTTCGCCATTGTTTTCAAGTGGCATATTTACCAACCGATTTCATTAACGAAAAAATTCTAAAAAATTTTTTTGTAAAAATACCATTTTTGTCGAAAAATGGTAAGGGTACCCCCTTCTCATTTTTCGACTTTTGAAATGGCAAAATATTTTTTTTCGAGATATCGATTTTTTACCATCTCCATTGGCTTCAAGTGGCCTATTTCCGGCTCAAAACACATGCGACTTGTATTTTTTTTTTAATTTTTAAAATTGACCATTCTCAGCATAGGGAATCCTATGTTAAATTTTGCGAAACGGCACTTTTTTTCAAAAAATTTCGAGATATCGAATTAAAACCTTCGCCATTGTTTTCAAGTGGCATATTTACCAACCGATTTCATTAACGAAAAAATTCTAAAAAATTTTTTTGTAAAAATACCATTTTTGTCGAAAAATTGTAAGGGTACCCCCTTCTCATTTTTCCACTTTCAAAATGGCCAAATATTTTTTTTCGAGATATCGATTTTTTACCATCTCCATTGGCTTCAAGTGGCCCATTTCCGGCTCAAAACACATGCGACTTGTATTTTTTTTTTAATTTTCAAAATTGACCATTCTCAGCATAGGGAATCCTATGTTAAATTTTGCGAAACGGCACTTTTTTTCAAAAAATTTCGAGATATCGAATTAAAACCTTCGCCATTGTTTTCAAGTGGCATATTTACCTACCGATTTCATTAACGAAAAAATTCTAAAAAATTTTTTTGTAAAAATACCATTTTTGTCGAAAAATGGTAAGGGTACCCCCTTCTCATTTTTCGACTTTTGAAATGGCAAAATATTTTTTTTCGAGATATCGATTTTTTACCATCTCCATTGGCTTCAAGTGGCCTATTTCCGGCTCAAAACACATGCGACTTGTATTTTTTTTTAATTTTTAAAATTGACCATTCTCAGCATAGGGAATCCTATGTTAAATTTTGCGAAACGGCACTTTTTTTCAAAAAATTTCGAGATATCGAATTAAAACCTTCGCCATTGTTTTCAAGTGGCATATTTACCAACCGATTTCATTAACGAAAAAATTCTAAAAAATTTTTTTGTAAAAATACCATTTTTGTCGAAAAATGGTAAGCCTATGGTACCCCTACAATTTTCCGACAAAAATGGTATTTTTACAAAAAAAATTTTTAGAATTTTTTCGTTAATGAAATCGGTTGGTAAATATGCCACTTGAAAACAATGGCGAAGGTTTTAATTCGATATCTCGAAATTTTTTGAAAAAAAGTGCCGTTTCGCAAAATTTAACATAGGATTCCCTATGCTGAGAATGGTCAATTTTGAAAATTAAAAAAAAAATACAAGTCGCATGTGTTTTGAGGCGGAAATGGGCCACTTGAAGCCAATGGAGATGGTAAAAAATCGATATCTCGAAAAAAAATATTTGGCCATTTTGAAAGTGGAAAAATGAGAAGGGGGTACCCTTACAATTTTTCGACAAAAATGGTATTTTTACAAAAAAATTTTTTAGAATTTTTTCGTTAATGAAATCGGTTGGTAAATATGCCACTTGAAAACAATGGCGAAGGTTTTAATTCGATATCTCGAAATTTTTTGAAAAAAAGTGCCGTTTCGCAAAATTTAACATAGGATTCCCTATGCTGAGAATGGTCAATTTTAAAAATTAAAAAAAAAATACAAGTCGCATGTGTTTTGAGCCGGAAATGGGCCACTTGAAGCCAATGGAGATGGTAAAAAATCGATATCTCGAAAAAAAATATTTGGCCATTTTGAAAGTGGAAAAATGAGAAGGGGGTACCCTTACAATTTTTCGACAAAAATGGTATTTTTACAAAAAAATTTTTTAGAATTTTTTCGTTAATGAAATCGGTTGGTAAATATGCCACTTGAAAACAATGGCGAAGGTTTTAATTCGATATCTCGAAATTTTTTGAAAAAAAGTGCCGTTTCGCAAAATTTAACATAGGATTCCCTATGCTGAGAATGGTCAATTTTAAAAATTAAAAAAAAAATACAAGTCGCATGTGTTTTGAGCCGGAAATGGGCCACTTGAAGCCAATGGAGATGGTAAAAAATCGATATCTCGAAAAAAAATATTTTGCCATTTTGAAAGTGGAAAAATGAGAAGGGGGTACCCTTACAATTTTTCGACAAAAATGGTATTTTTACAAAAAAATTTTTTAGAATTTTTTCGTTAATGAAATCGGTTGGTAAATATGCCACTTGAAAACAATGGCGAAGGTTTTAATTCGATATCTCGAAATTTTTTGAAAAAAAGTGCCGTTTCGCAAAATTTAACATAGGATTCCCTATGCTGAGAATGGTCAATTTTAAAAATTAAAAAAAAAATACAAGTCGCATGTGTTTTGAGCCGGAAATGGGCCACTTGAAGCCAATGGAGATGGTAAAAAATCGATATCTCGAAAAAAAATATTTTGCCATTTCAAAAGTCGAAAAATGAGAAGGGGGTACCCTTACCATTTTTCGACAAAAATGGTATTTTTACAAAAAAATTTTTTAGAATTTTTTCGTTAATGAAATCGGTTGGTAAATATGCCACTTGAAAACAATGGCGAAGGTTCTAATTCGATATCTCGAAATTTTTTGAAAAAAAGTGCCGTTTCGCAAAATTTAACATAGGATTCCCTATGCTGAGAATGGTCAATTTTAAAAATTAAAAAAAAAATACAAGTCGCATGTGTTTTGAGCCGGAAATGGGCCACTTGAAGCCAATGGAGATGGTAAAAAATCGATATCTCGAAAAAAAATATTTTGCCATTTTGAAAGTGGAAAAATGAGAAGGGGGTACCCTTACAATTTTTCGACAAAAATGGTATTTTTACAAAAAAATTTTTTAGAATTTTTTCGTTAATGAAATCGGTTGGTAAATATGCCACTTGAAAACAATGGCGAAGGTTTTAATTCGATATCTCGCAATTTTTTGAAAAAAAGTGCCGTTTCGCAAAATTTAACATAGGATTCCCTATGCTGAGAATGGTCAATTTTAAAAATTAAAAAAAAAATACAAGTCGCATGTGTTTTGAGCCGGAAATAGGCCACTTGAAGCCAATGGAGATGGTAAAAAATCGATATCTCGAAAAAAAATATTTTGCCATTTCAAAAGTCGAAAAATGAGAAGGGGGTACCCTTACAATTTTTCGACAAAAATGGTATTTTTACAAAAAAATTTTTTAGAATTTTTTCGTTAATGAAATCGGTTGGTAAATATGCCACTTGAAAACAATGGCGAAGGTTTTAATTCGATATCTCGAAATTTTTTGAAAAAAAGTGCCGTTTCGCAAAATTTAACATAGGATTCCCTATGCTGAGAATGGTCAATTTTAAAAATTAAAAAAAAAATACAAGTCGCATGTGTTTTGAGCCGGAAATAGGCCACTTGAAGCCAATGGAGATGGTAAAAAATCGATATCTCGAAAAAAAATATTTGGCCATTTTGAAAGTGGAAAAATGAGAAGGGGGTACCCTTACAATTTTTCGACAAAAATGGTATTTTTACAAAAAAATTTTTTAGAATTTTTTCGTTAATGAAATCGGTTGGTAAATATGCCACTTGAAAACAATGGCGAAGGTTTTAATTCGATATCTCGAAATTTTTTGAAAAAAAGTGCCGTTTCGCAAAATTTAACATAGGATTCCCTATGCTGAGAATGGTCAATTTTAAAAATTAAAAAAAAAATACAAGTCGCATGTGTTTTGAGCCGGAAATGGGCCACTTGAAGCCAATGGAGATGGTAAAAAATCGATATCTCGAAAAAAAATATTTTGCCATTTTGAAAGTGGAAAAATGAGAAGGGGGTACCCTTACAATTTTTCGACAAAAATGGTATTTTTACAAAAAAATTTTTTAGAATTTTTTCGTTAATGAAATCGGTTGGTAAATATGCCACTTGAAAACAATGGCGAAGGTTTTAATTCGATATCTCGAAATTTTTTGAAAAAAAGTGCCGTTTCGCAAAATTTAACATAGGATTCCCTATGCTGAGAATGGTCAATTTTGAAAATTAAAAAAAAAATACAAGTCGCATGTGTTTTGAGCCGGAAATGGGCCACTTGAAGCCAATGGAGATGGTAAAAAATCCATATCTCGAAAAAAAATATTTTGCCATTTCAAAAGTCGAAAAATGAGAAGGGGGTACCCTTACCATTTTTCGACAAAAATGGTATTTTTACAAAAAAATTTTTTAGAATTTTTTCGTTAATGAAATCGGTTGGTAAATATGCCACTTGAAAACAATGGCGAAGGTTTTAATTCGATATCTCGAAATTTTTTGAAAAAAAGTGCCGTTTCGCAAAATTTAACATAGGATTCCCTATGCTGAGAATGGTCAATTTTTAAAAATAAAAAAAATAATACAAGTCGCATGTGTTTTGCGCCGGAAATGGGCCACTTGAAGCCAATGGAGATGGTAAAAAATCGATATCTCGAAAAAAAATATTTGGCCATTTTGAAAGTGGAAAAATGAGAAGGGGGTACCCTTACAATTTTTCGACAAAAATGGTATTTTTACGAAAAAATTTTTTAGAATTTTTTCGTTAATGAAATCGGTTGGTAAATATGCCACTTGAAAACAATGGCGAAGGTTTTAATTCGATATCTCGAAATTTTTTGAAAAAAAGTGCCGTTTCGCAAAATTTAACATAGGATTCCCTATGCTGAGAATGGTCAATTTTAAAAATTAAAAAAAAAATACAAGTCGCATGTGTTTTGAGCCGGAAATGGGCCACTTGAAGCCAATGGAGATGGTAAAAAATCGATATCTCGAAAAAAAATATTTTGCCATTTTGAAAGTGGAAAAATGAGAAGGGGGTACCCTTACAATTTTTCGACAAAAATGGTATTTTTACAAAAAAATTTTTTAGAATTTTTTCGTTAATGAAATCGGTTGGTAAATATGCCACTTGAAAACAATGGCGAAGGTTTTAATTCGATATCTCGAAATTTTTTGAAAAAAAGTGCCGTTTCGCAAAATTTAACATAGGATTCCCTATGCTGAGAATGGTCAATTTTTAAAAATAAAAAAAATAATACAAGTCGCATGTGTTTTGAGCCGGAAATGGGCCACTTGAAGCCAATGGAGATGGTAAAAAATCGATATCTCGAAAAAAAATATTTGGCCATTTTGAAAGTGGAAAAATGAGAAGGGGGTACCCTTACAATTTTTCGACAAAAATGGTATTTTTACGAAAAAATTTTTTAGAATTTTTTCGTTAATGAAATCGGTTGGTAAATATGCCACTTGAAAACAATGGCGAAGGTTTTAATTCGATATCTCGAAATTTTTTGAAAAAAAGTGCCGTTTCGCAAAATTTAACATAGGATTCCCTATGCTGAGAATGGTCAATTTTGAAAATTAAAAAAAAAATACAAGTCGCATGTGTTTTGAGGCGGAAATGGGCCACTTGAAGCCAATGGAGATGGTAAAAAATCGATATCTCGAAAAAAAATATTTGGCCATTTTGAAAGTGGAAAAATGAGAAGGGGGTACCCTTACAATTTTTCGACAAAAATGGTATTTTTACAAAAAAATTTTTTAGAATTTTTTCGTTAATGAAATCGGTTGGTAAATATGCCACTTGAAAACAATGGCGAAGGTTTTAATTCGATATCTCGAAATTTTTTGAAAAAAAGTGCCGTTTCGCAAAATTTAACATAGGATTCCCTATGCTGAGAATGGTCAATTTTAAAAATTAAAAAAAAAATACAAGTCGCATGTGTTTTGAGCCGGAAATGGGCCACTTGAAGCCAATGGAGATGGTAAAAAATCGATATCTCGAAAAAAAATATTTGGCCATTTTGAAAGTGGAAAAATGAGAAGGGGGTACCCTTACAATTTTTCGACAAAAATGGTATTTTTACAAAAAAATTTTTTAGAATTTTTTCGTTAATGAAATCGGTTGGTAAATATGCCACTTGAAAACAATGGCGAAGGTTTTAATTCGATATCTCGCAATTTTTTGAAAAAAAGTGCCGTTTCGCAAAATTTAACATAGGATTCCCTATGCTGAGAATGGTCAATTTTAAAAATTAAAAAAAAAATACAAGTCGCATGTGTTTTGAGCCGGAAATAGGCCACTTGAAGCCAATGGAGATGGTAAAAAATCGATATCTCGAAAAAAAATATTTTGCCATTTCAAAAGTCGAAAAATGAGAAGGGGGTACCCTTACAATTTTTCGACAAAAATGGTATTTTTACAAAAAAATTTTTTAGAATTTTTTCGTTAATGAAATCGGTTGGTAAATATGCCACTTGAAAACAATGGCGAAGGTTTTAATTCGATATCTCGAAATTTTTTGAAAAAAAGTGCCGTTTCGCAAAATTTAACATAGGATTCCCTATGCTGAGAATGGTCAATTTTAAAAATTAAAAAAAAAATACAAGTCGCATGTGTTTTGAGCCGGAAATAGGCCACTTGAAGCCAATGGAGATGGTAAAAAATCGATATCTCGAAAAAAAATATTTGGCCATTTTGAAAGTGGAAAAATGAGAAGGGGGTACCCTTACAATTTTTCGACAAAAATGGTATTTTTACAAAAAAATTTTTTAGAATTTTTTCGTTAATGAAATCGGTTGGTAAATATGCCACTTGAAAACAATGGCGAAGGTTTTAATTCGATATCTCGAAATTTTTTGAAAAAAAGTGCCGTTTCGCAAAATTTAACATAGGATTCCCTATGCTGAGAATGGTCAATTTTAAAAATTAAAAAAAAAAATACAAGTCGCATGTGTTTTGAGCCGGAAATGGGCCACTTGAAGCCAATGGAGATGGTAAAAAATCGATATCTCGAAAAAAAATATTTTGCCATTTTGAAAGTGGAAAAATGAGAAGGGGGACCCTTACAATTTTTCGACAAAAATGGTATTTTTACAAAAAAATTTTTTAGAATTTTTTCGTTAATGAAATCGGTTGGTAAATATGCCACTTGAAAACAATGGCGAAGGTTTTAATTCGATATCTCGAAATTTTTTGAAAAAAAGTGCCGTTTCGCAAAATTTAACATAGGATTCCCTATGCTGAGAATGGTCAATTTTGAAAATTAAAAAAAAAATACAAGTCGCATGCGTTTTGAGCCGGAAATGGGCCACTTGAAGCCAATGGAGATGGTAAAAAATCCATATCTCGAAAAAAAATATTTTGCCATTTCAAAAGTCGAAAAATTGTAAGGGTACCCCCTTCTCATTTTTCGACTTTTGAAATGGCAAAATATTTTTTTTCGAGATATCGATTTTTTACCATCTCCATTGGCTTCAAGTGGCCTATTTCCGGCTCAAAACACATGCGACTTGTATTTTTTTTTTAATTTTTAAAATTGACCATTCTCAGCATAGGGAATCCTATGTTAAATTTTGCGAAACGGCACTTTTTTTCAAAAAATTTCGAGATATCGAATTAAAACCTTCGCCATTGTTTTCAAGTGGCATATTTACCAACCGATTTCATTAACGAAAAAATTCTAAAAAATTTTTTTGTAAAAATACCATTTTTGTCGAAAAATGGTAAGGGTACCCCCTTCTCATTTTTCGACTTTTGAAATGGCAAAATATTTTTTTTCGAGATATCGATTTTTTACCATCTCCATTGGCTTCAAGTGGCCTATTTCCGGCTCAAAACACATGCGACTTGTATTTTTTTTTTAATTTTTAAAATTGACCATTCTCAGCATAGGGAATCCTATGTTAAATTTTGCGAAACGGCACTTTTTTTCAAAAAATTTCGAGATATCGAATTAAAACCTTCGCCATTGTTTTCAAGTGGCATATTTACCAACCGATTTCATTAACGAAAAAATTCTAAAAAATTTTTTTGTAAAAATACCATTTTTGTCGAAAAATGGTAAGGGTACCCCCTTCTCATTTTTCGACTTTTGAAATGGCAAAATATTTTTTTTCGAGATATCGATTTTTTACCATCTCCATTGGCTTCAAGTGGCCTATTTCCGGCTCAAAACACATGCGACTTGTATTTTTTTTTTAATTTTTAAAATTGACCATTCTCAGCATAGGGAATCCTATGTTAAATTTTGCGAAACGGCACTTTTTTTCAAAAAATTTCGAGATATCGAATTAAAACCTTCGCCATTGTTTTCAAGTGGCATATTTACCAACCGATTTCATTAACGAAAAAATTCTAAAAAATTTTTTTGTAAAAATACCATTTTTGTCGAAAAATGGTAAGGGTACCCCCTTCTCATTTTTCGACTTTTGAAATGGCAAAATATTTTTTTTCGAGATATCGATTTTTTACCATCTCCATTGGCTTCAAGTGGCCTATTTCCGGCTCAAAACACATGCGACTTGTATTTTTTTTTTAATTTTCAAAATTGACCATTCTCAGCATAGGGAATCCTATGTTAAATTTTGCGAAACGGCACTTTTTTTCAAAAAATTTCGAGATATCGAATTAAAACCTTCGCCATTGTTTTCAAGTGGCATATTTACCAACCGATTTCATTAACGAAAAAATTCTAAAAAATTTTTTTGTAAAAATACCATTTTTGTCGAAAAATGGTAAGGGTACCCCCTTCTCATTTTTCGACTTTTGAAATGGCAAAATATTTTTTTTCGAGATATCGATTTTTTACCATCTCCATTGGCTTCAAGTGGCCTATTTCCGGCTCAAAACACATGCGACTTGTATTTTTTTTTTAATTTTTAAAATTGACCATTCTCAGCATAGGGAATCCTATGTTAAATTTTGCGAAACGGCACTTTTTTTCAAAAAATTTCGAGATATCGAATTAAAACCTTCGCCATTGTTTTCAAGTGGCATATTTACCAACCGATTTCATTAACGAAAAAATTCTAAAAAATTTTTTTGTAAAAATACCATTTTTGTCGAAAAATGGTAAGGGTACCCCCTTCTCATTTTTCGACTTTTGAAATGGCAAAATATTTTTTTTCGAGATATCGATTTTTTACCATCTCCATTGGCTTCAAGTGGCCTATTTCCGGCTCAAAACACATGCGACTTGTATTTTTTTTTAATTTTTAAAATTGACCATTCTCAGCATAGGGAATCCTATGTTAAATTTTGCGAAACGGCACTTTTTTTCAAAAAATTTCGAGATATCGAATTAAAACCTTCGCCATTGTTTTCAAGTGGCATATTTACCAACCGATTTCATTAACGAAAAAATTCTAAAAAATTTTTTTGTAAAAATACCATTTTTGTCGAAAAATGGTAAGGGTACCCCCTTCTCATTTTTCGACTTTTGAAATGGCAAAATATTTTTTTTCGAGATATCGATTTTTTACCATCTCCATTGGCTTCAAGTGGCCTATTTCCGGCTCAAAACACATGCGACTTGTATTTTTTTTTTAATTTTTAAAATTGACCATTCTCAGCATAGGGAATCCTATGTTAAATTTTGCGAAACGGCACTTTTTTTCAAAAAATTTCGAGATATCGAATTAAAACCTTCGCCATTGTTTTCAAGTGGCATATTTACCAACCGATTTCATTAACGAAAAAATTCTAAAAAATTTTTTTGTAAAAATACCATTTTTGTCGAAAAATGGTAAGGGTACCCCCTTCTCATTTTTCGACTTTTGAAATGGCAAAATATTTTTTTTCGAGATATCGATTTTTTACCATCTCCATTGGCTTCAAGTGGCCTATTTCCGGCTCAAAACACATGCGACTTGTATTTTTTTTTTAATTTTCAAAATTGACCATTCTCAGCATAGGGAATCCTATGTTAAATTTTGCGAAACGGCACTTTTTTTCAAAAAATTTCGAGATATCGAATTAAAACCTTCGCCATTGTTTTCAAGTGGCATATTTACCAACCGATTTCATTAACGAAAAAATTCTAAAAAATTTTTTTGTAAAAATACCATTTTTGTCGAAAAATGGTAAGGGTACCCCCTTCTCATTTTTCGACTTTTGAAATGGCAAAATATTTTTTTTCGAGATATCGATTTTTTACCATCTCCATTGGCTTCAAGTGGCCTATTTCCGGCTCAAAACACATGCGACTTGTATTTTTTTTTTAATTTTTAAAATTGACCATTCTCAGCATAGGGAATCCTATGTTAAATTTTGCGAAACGGCACTTTTTTTCAAAAAATTTCGAGATATCGAATTAAAACCTTCGCCATTGTTTTCAAGTGGCATATTTACCAACCGATTTCATTAACGAAAAAATTCTAAAAAATTTTTTTGTAAAAATACCATTTTTGTCGAAAAATGGTAAGGGTACCCCCTTCTCATTTTTCGACTTTTGAAATGGCAAAATATTTTTTTTCGAGATATCGATTTTTTACCATCTCCATTGGCTTCAAGTGGCCTATTTCCGGCTCAAAACACATGCGACTTGTATTTTTTTTTAATTTTTAAAATTGACCATTCTCAGCATAGGGAATCCTATGTTAAATTTTGCGAAACGGCACTTTTTTTCAAAAAATTTCGAGATATCGAATTAAAACCTTCGCCATTGTTTTCAAGTGGCATATTTACCAACCGATTTCATTAACGAAAAAATTCTAAAAAATTTTTTTGTAAAAATACCATTTTTGTCGAAAAATGGTAAGGGTACCCCCTTCTCATTTTTCGACTTTTGAAATGGCAAAATATTTTTTTTCGAGATATCGATTTTTTACCATCTCCATTGGCTTCAAGTGGCCTATTTCCGGCTCAAAACACATGCGACTTGTATTTTTTTTTTAATTTTTAAAATTGACCATTCTCAGCATAGGGAATCCTATGTTAAATTTTGCGAAACGGCACTTTTTTTCAAAAAATTTCGAGATATCGAATTAAAACCTTCGCCATTATTTTCAAGTGGCATATTTACCAACCGATTTCATTAACGAAAAAATTCTAAAAAATTTTTTTGTAAAAATACCATTTTTGTCGAAAAATTGTAAGGGTACCCCCTTCTCATTTTTCCACTTTCAAAATGGCCAAATATTTTTTTTCGAGATATCGATTTTTTACCATCTCCATTGGCTTCAAGTGGCCCATTTCCGGCTCAAAACACATGCGACTTGTATTTTTTTTTTAATTTTCAAAATTGACCATTCTCAGCATAGGGAATCCTATGTTAAATTTTGCGAAACGGCACTTTTTTTCAAAAAATTTCGAGATATCGAATTAAAACCTTCGCCATTGTTTTCAAGTGGCATATTTACCTACCGATTTCATTAACGAAAAAATTCTAAAAAATTTTTTTGTAAAAATACCATTTTTGTCGAAAAATGGTAAGGGTACCCCCTTCTCATTTTTCGACTTTTGAAATGGCAAAATATTTTTTTTCGAGATATCGATTTTTTACCATCTCCATTGGCTTCAAGTGGCCTATTTCCGGCTCAAAACACATGCGACTTGTATTTTTTTTTTAATTTTTAAAATTGACCATTCTCAGCATAGGGAATCCTATGTTAAATTTTGCGAAACGGCACTTTTTTTCAAAAAATTTCGAGATATCGAATTAAAACCTTCGCCATTGTTTTCAAGTGGCATATTTACCAACCGATTTCATTAACGAAAAAATTCTAAAAAATTTTTTTGTAAAAATACCATTTTTGTCGAAAAATGGTAAGCCTATGGTACCCCTACAATTTTCCGACAAAAATGGTATTTTTACAAAAAAAATTTTTAGAATTTTTTCGTTAATGAAATCGGTTGGTAAATATGCCACTTGAAAACAATGGCGAAGGTTTTAATTCGATATCTCGAAATTTTTTGAAAAAAAGTGCCGTTTCGCAAAATTTAACATAGGATTCCCTATGCTGAGAATGGTCAATTTTTAAAAATAAAAAAAATAATACAAGTCGCATGTGTTTTGAGCCGGAAATGGGCCACTTGAAGCCAATGGAGATGGTAAAAAATCGATATCTCGAAAAAAAATATTTGGCCATTTTGAAAGTGGAAAAATGAGAAGGGGGTACCCTTACAATTTTTCGACAAAAATGGTATTTTTACGAAAAAATTTTTTAGAATTTTTTCGTTAATGAAATCGGTTGGTAAATATGCCACTTGAAAACAATGGCGAAGGTTTTAATTCGATATCTCGAAATTTTTTGAAAAAAAGTGCCGTTTCGCAAAATTTAACATAGGATTCCCTATGCTGAGAATGGTCAATTTTGAAAATTAAAAAAAAAATACAAGTCGCATGTGTTTTGAGGCGGAAATGGGCCACTTGAAGCCAATGGAGATGGTAAAAAATCGATATCTCGAAAAAAAATATTTGGCCATTTTGAAAGTGGAAAAATGAGAAGGGGGTACCCTTACAATTTTTCGACAAAAATGGTATTTTTACAAAAAAATTTTTTAGAATTTTTTCGTTAATGAAATCGGTTGGTAAATAAGCCACTTGAAAACAATGGCGAAGGTTTTAATTCGATATCTCGAAATTTTTTGAAAAAAAGTGCCGTTTCGCAAAATTTAACATAGGATTCCCTATGCTGAGAATGGTCAATTTTGAAAATTAAAAAAAAAATACAAGTCGCATGTGTTTTGAGCCGGAAATGGGCCACTTGAAGCCAATGGAGATGGTAAAAAATCGATATCTCGAAAAAAAATATTTTGCCATTTCAAAAGTCGAAAAATGAGAAGGGGGTACCCTTACCATTTTTCGACAAAAATGGTATTTTTACAAAAAAATTTTTTAGAATTTTTTCGTTAATGAAATCGGTTGGTAAATATGCCACTTGAAAACAATGGCGAAGGTTTTAATTCGATATCTCGCAATTTTTTGAAAAAAAGTGCCGTTTCGCAAAATTTAACATAGGATTCCCTATGCTGAGAATGGTCAATTTTAAAAATTAAAAAAAAAATACAAGTCGCATGTGTTTTGAGCCGGAAATAGGCCACTTGAAGCCAATGGAGATGGTAAAAAATCGATATCTCGAAAAAAAATATTTTGCCATTTCAAAAGTCGAAAAATGAGAAGGGGGTACCCTTACAATTTTTCGACAAAAATGGTATTTTTACGAAAAAATTTTTTAGAATTTTTTCGTTAATGAAATCGGTTGGTAAATATGCCACTTGAAAACAATGGCGAAGGTTTTAATTCGATATCTCGAAATTTTTTGAAAAAAAGTGCCGTTTCGCAAAATTTAACATAGGATTCCCTATGCTGAGAATGGTCAATTTTGAAAATTAAAAAAAAAATACAAGTCGCATGTGTTTTGAGGCGGAAATGGGCCACTTGAAGCCAATGGAGATGGTAAAAAATCGATATCTCGAAAAAAAATATTTGGCCATTTTGAAAGTGGAAAAATGAGAAGGGGGTACCCTTACAATTTTTCGACAAAAATGGTATTTTTACAAAAAAATTTTTTAGAATTTTTTCGTTAATGAAATCGGTTGGTAAATAAGCCACTTGAAAACAATGGCGAAGGTTTTAATTCGATATCTCGAAATTTTTTGAAAAAAAGTGCCGTTTCGCAAAATTTAACATAGGATTCCCTATGCTGAGAATGGTCAATTTTGAAAATTAAAAAAAAAATACAAGTCGCATGTGTTTTGAGCCGGAAATGGGCCACTTGAAGCCAATGGAGATGGTAAAAAATCGATATCTCGAAAAAAAATATTTTGCCATTTCAAAAGTCGAAAAATGAGAAGGGGGTACCCTTACCATTTTTCGACAAAAATGGTATTTTTACAAAAAAATTTTTTAGAATTTTTTCGTTAATGAAATCGGTTGGTAAATATGCCACTTGAAAACAATGGCGAAGGTTTTAATTCGATATCTCGCAATTTTTTGAAAAAAAGTGCCGTTTCGCAAAATTTAACATAGGATTCCCTATGCTGAGAATGGTCAATTTTAAAAATTAAAAAAAAAATACAAGTCGCATGTGTTTTGAGCCGGAAATAGGCCACTTGAAGCCAATGGAGATGGTAAAAAATCGATATCTCGAAAAAAAATATTTTGCCATTTCAAAAGTCGAAAAATGAGAAGGGGGTACCCTTACAATTTTTCGACAAAAATGGTATTTTTACAAAAAAATTTTTTAGAATTTTTTCGTTAATGAAATCGGTTGGTAAATATGCCACTTGAAAACAATGGCGAAGGTTTTAATTCGATATCTCGAAATTTTTTGAAAAAAAGTGCCGTTTCGCAAAATTTAACATAGGATTCCCTATGCTGAGAATGGTCAATTTTGAAAATTAAAAAAAAAATACAAGTCGCATGCGTTTTGAGCCGGAAATGGGCCACTTGAAGCCAATGGAGATGGTAAAAAATCGATATCTCGAAAAAAAATATTTTGCCATTTCAAAAGTCGAAAAATGAGAAGGGGGTACCCTTACAATTTTTCGACAAAAATGGTATTTTTACAAAAAATTTTTTTAGAATTTTTTCGTTACTGAAATCGGTTGGTAAATATGCCACTTGAAAACAATGGCGAAGGTTTTAATTCGATATCTCGAAATTTTTTTAAAAAAAGTGCCGTTTCGCAAAATTTAACATAGGATTCCCTATGCTGAGAATGGTCAATTTTGAAAATTAAAAAAAAAATACAAGTCGCATGTGTTTTGAGCCGGAAATGGGCCACTTGAAGCCAATGGAGATGGTAAAAAATCGATATCTCGAAAAAAAATATTTGGCCATTTTGAAAGTGGAAAAATGAGAAGGGGGTACCCTTACAATTTTTCGACAAAAATGGTATTTTTACAAAAAAATTTTTTAGAATTTTTTCGTTAATGAAATCGGTTGGTAAATATGCCACTTGAAAACAATGGCGAAGGTTTTAATTCGATATCTCGAAATTTTTTGAAAAAAAGTGCCGTTTCGCAAAATTTAACATAGGATTCCCTATGCTGAGAATGGTCAATTTTAAAAATTAAAAAAAAAAATACAAGTCGCATGTGTTTTGAGCCGGAAATGGGCCACTTGAAGCCAATGGAGATGGTAAAAAATCGATATCTCGAAAAAAAATATTTTGCCATTTTGAAAGTGGAAAAATGAGAAGGGGGACCCTTACAATTTTTCGACAAAAATGGTATTTTTACAAAAAAATTTTTTAGAATTTTTTCGTTAATGAAATCGGTTGGTAAATATGCCACTTGAAAACAATGGCGAAGGTTTTAATTCGATATCTCGAAATTTTTTGAAAAAAAGTGCCGTTTCGCAAAATTTAACATAGGATTCCCTATGCTGAGAATGGTCAATTTTGAAAATTAAAAAAAAAATACAAGTCGCATGCGTTTTGAGCCGGAAATGGGCCACTTGAAGCCAATGGAGATGGTAAAAAATCCATATCTCGAAAAAAAATATTTTGCCATTTCAAAAGTCGAAAAATTGTAAGGGTACCCCCTTCTCATTTTTCGACTTTTGAAATGGCAAAATATTTTTTTTCGAGATATCGATTTTTTACCATCTCCATTGGCTTCAAGTGGCCTATTTCCGGCTCAAAACACATGCGACTTGTATTTTTTTTTTAATTTTTAAAATTGACCATTCTCAGCATAGGGAATCCTATGTTAAATTTTGCGAAACGGCACTTTTTTTCAAAAAATTTCGAGATATCGAATTAAAACCTTCGCCATTGTTTTCAAGTGGCATATTTACCAACCGATTTCATTAACGAAAAAATTCTAAAAAATTTTTTTGTAAAAATACCATTTTTGTCGAAAAATGGTAAGGGTACCCCCTTCTCATTTTTCGACTTTTGAAATGGCAAAATATTTTTTTTCGAGATATCGATTTTTTACCATCTCCATTGGCTTCAAGTGGCCTATTTCCGGCTCAAAACACATGCGACTTGTATTTTTTTTTTAATTTTTAAAATTGACCATTCTCAGCATAGGGAATCCTATGTTAAATTTTGCGAAACGGCACTTTTTTTCAAAAAATTTCGAGATATCGAATTAAAACCTTCGCCATTGTTTTCAAGTGGCATATTTACCAACCGATTTCATTAACGAAAAAATTCTAAAAAATTTTTTTGTAAAAATACCATTTTTGTCGAAAAATGGTAAGGGTACCCCCTTCTCATTTTTCGACTTTTGAAATGGCAAAATATTTTTTTTCGAGATATCGATTTTTTACCATCTCCATTGGCTTCAAGTGGCCTATTTCCGGCTCAAAACACATGCGACTTGTATTTTTTTTTTAATTTTTAAAATTGACCATTCTCAGCATAGGGAATCCTATGTTAAATTTTGCGAAACGGCACTTTTTTTCAAAAAATTTCGAGATATCGAATTAAAACCTTCGCCATTGTTTTCAAGTGGCATATTTACCAACCGATTTCATTAACGAAAAAATTCTAAAAAATTTTTTTGTAAAAATACCATTTTTGTCGAAAAATGGTAAGGGTACCCCCTTCTCATTTTTCGACTTTTGAAATGGCAAAATATTTTTTTTCGAGATATCGATTTTTTACCATCTCCATTGGCTTCAAGTGGCCTATTTCCGGCTCAAAACACATGCGACTTGTATTTTTTTTTTAATTTTCAAAATTGACCATTCTCAGCATAGGGAATCCTATGTTAAATTTTGCGAAACGGCACTTTTTTTCAAAAAATTTCGAGATATCGAATTAAAACCTTCGCCATTGTTTTCAAGTGGCATATTTACCAACCGATTTCATTAACGAAAAAATTCTAAAAAATTTTTTTGTAAAAATACCATTTTTGTCGAAAAATGGTAAGGGTACCCCCTTCTCATTTTTCGACTTTTGAAATGGCAAAATATTTTTTTTCGAGATATCGATTTTTTACCATCTCCATTGGCTTCAAGTGGCCTATTTCCGGCTCAAAACACATGCGACTTGTATTTTTTTTTTAATTTTTAAAATTGACCATTCTCAGCATAGGGAATCCTATGTTAAATTTTGCGAAACGGCACTTTTTTTCAAAAAATTTCGAGATATCGAATTAAAACCTTCGCCATTGTTTTCAAGTGGCATATTTACCAACCGATTTCATTAACGAAAAAATTCTAAAAAATTTTTTTGTAAAAATACCATTTTTGTCGAAAAATGGTAAGGGTACCCCCTTCTCATTTTTCGACTTTTGAAATGGCAAAATATTTTTTTTCGAGATATCGATTTTTTACCATCTCCATTGGCTTCAAGTGGCCTATTTCCGGCTCAAAACACATGCGACTTGTATTTTTTTTTAATTTTTAAAATTGACCATTCTCAGCATAGGGAATCCTATGTTAAATTTTGCGAAACGGCACTTTTTTTCAAAAAATTTCGAGATATCGAATTAAAACCTTCGCCATTGTTTTCAAGTGGCATATTTACCAACCGATTTCATTAACGAAAAAATTCTAAAAAATTTTTTTGTAAAAATACCATTTTTGTCGAAAAATGGTAAGGGTACCCCCTTCTCATTTTTCGACTTTTGAAATGGCAAAATATTTTTTTTCGAGATATCGATTTTTTACCATCTCCATTGGCTTCAAGTGGCCTATTTCCGGCTCAAAACACATGCGACTTGTATTTTTTTTTTAATTTTTAAAATTGACCATTCTCAGCATAGGGAATCCTATGTTAAATTTTGCGAAACGGCACTTTTTTTCAAAAAATTTCGAGATATCGAATTAAAACCTTCGCCATTGTTTTCAAGTGGCATATTTACCAACCGATTTCATTAACGAAAAAATTCTAAAAAATTTTTTTGTAAAAATACCATTTTTGTCGAAAAATGGTAAGGGTACCCCCTTCTCATTTTTCGACTTTTGAAATGGCAAAATATTTTTTTTCGAGATATCGATTTTTTACCATCTCCATTGGCTTCAAGTGGCCTATTTCCGGCTCAAAACACATGCGACTTGTATTTTTTTTTTAATTTTCAAAATTGACCATTCTCAGCATAGGGAATCCTATGTTAAATTTTGCGAAACGGCACTTTTTTTCAAAAAATTTCGAGATATCGAATTAAAACCTTCGCCATTGTTTTCAAGTGGCATATTTACCAACCGATTTCATTAACGAAAAAATTCTAAAAAATTTTTTTGTAAAAATACCATTTTTGTCGAAAAATGGTAAGGGTACCCCCTTCTCATTTTTCGACTTTTGAAATGGCAAAATATTTTTTTTCGAGATATCGATTTTTTACCATCTCCATTGGCTTCAAGTGGCCTATTTCCGGCTCAAAACACATGCGACTTGTATTTTTTTTTTAATTTTTAAAATTGACCATTCTCAGCATAGGGAATCCTATGTTAAATTTTGCGAAACGGCACTTTTTTTCAAAAAATTTCGAGATATCGAATTAAAACCTTCGCCATTGTTTTCAAGTGGCATATTTACCAACCGATTTCATTAACGAAAAAATTCTAAAAAATTTTTTTGTAAAAATACCATTTTTGTCGAAAAATGGTAAGGGTACCCCCTTCTCATTTTTCGACTTTTGAAATGGCAAAATATTTTTTTTCGAGATATCGATTTTTTACCATCTCCATTGGCTTCAAGTGGCCTATTTCCGGCTCAAAACACATGCGACTTGTATTTTTTTTTAATTTTTAAAATTGACCATTCTCAGCATAGGGAATCCTATGTTAAATTTTGCGAAACGGCACTTTTTTTCAAAAAATTTCGAGATATCGAATTAAAACCTTCGCCATTGTTTTCAAGTGGCATATTTACCAACCGATTTCATTAACGAAAAAATTCTAAAAAATTTTTTTGTAAAAATACCATTTTTGTCGAAAAATGGTAAGGGTACCCCCTTCTCATTTTTCGACTTTTGAAATGGCAAAATATTTTTTTTCGAGATATCGATTTTTTACCATCTCCATTGGCTTCAAGTGGCCTATTTCCGGCTCAAAACACATGCGACTTGTATTTTTTTTTTAATTTTTAAAATTGACCATTCTCAGCATAGGGAATCCTATGTTAAATTTTGCGAAACGGCACTTTTTTTCAAAAAATTTCGAGATATCGAATTAAAACCTTCGCCATTATTTTCAAGTGGCATATTTACCAACCGATTTCATTAACGAAAAAATTCTAAAAAATTTTTTTGTAAAAATACCATTTTTGTCGAAAAATTGTAAGGGTACCCCCTTCTCATTTTTCCACTTTCAAAATGGCCAAATATTTTTTTTCGAGATATCGATTTTTTACCATCTCCATTGGCTTCAAGTGGCCCATTTCCGGCTCAAAACACATGCGACTTGTATTTTTTTTTTAATTTTCAAAATTGACCATTCTCAGCATAGGGAATCCTATGTTAAATTTTGCGAAACGGCACTTTTTTTCAAAAAATTTCGAGATATCGAATTAAAACCTTCGCCATTGTTTTCAAGTGGCATATTTACCTACCGATTTCATTAACGAAAAAATTCTAAAAAATTTTTTTGTAAAAATACCATTTTTGTCGAAAAATGGTAAGGGTACCCCCTTCTCATTTTTCGACTTTTGAAATGGCAAAATATTTTTTTTCGAGATATCGATTTTTTACCATCTCCATTGGCTTCAAGTGGCCTATTTCCGGCTCAAAACACATGCGACTTGTATTTTTTTTTTAATTTTTAAAATTGACCATTCTCAGCATAGGGAATCCTATGTTAAATTTTGCGAAACGGCACTTTTTTTCAAAAAATTTCGAGATATCGAATTAAAACCTTCGCCATTGTTTTCAAGTGGCATATTTACCAACCGATTTCATTAACGAAAAAATTCTAAAAAATTTTTTTGTAAAAATACCATTTTTGTCGAAAAATGGTAAGCCTATGGTACCCCTACAATTTTCCGACAAAAATGGTATTTTTACAAAAAAAATTTTTAGAATTTTTTCGTTAATGAAATCGGTTGGTAAATATGCCACTTGAAAACAATGGCGAAGGTTTTAATTCGATATCTCGAAATTTTTTGAAAAAAAGTGCCGTTTCGCAAAATTTAACATAGGATTCCCTATGCTGAGAATGGTCAATTTTTAAAAATAAAAAAAATAATACAAGTCGCATGTGTTTTGAGCCGGAAATGGGCCACTTGAAGCCAATGGAGATGGTAAAAAATCGATATCTCGAAAAAAAATATTTGGCCATTTTGAAAGTGGAAAAATGAGAAGGGGGTACCCTTACAATTTTTCGACAAAAATGGTATTTTTACGAAAAAATTTTTTAGAATTTTTTCGTTAATGAAATCGGTTGGTAAATATGCCACTTGAAAACAATGGCGAAGGTTTTAATTCGATATCTCGAAATTTTTTGAAAAAAAGTGCCGTTTCGCAAAATTTAACATAGGATTCCCTATGCTGAGAATGGTCAATTTTGAAAATTAAAAAAAAAATACAAGTCGCATGTGTTTTGAGGCGGAAATGGGCCACTTGAAGCCAATGGAGATGGTAAAAAATCGATATCTCGAAAAAAAATATTTGGCCATTTTGAAAGTGGAAAAATGAGAAGGGGGTACCCTTACAATTTTTCGACAAAAATGGTATTTTTACAAAAAAATTTTTTAGAATTTTTTCGTTAATGAAATCGGTTGGTAAATAAGCCACTTGAAAACAATGGCGAAGGTTTTAATTCGATATCTCGAAATTTTTTGAAAAAAAGTGCCGTTTCGCAAAATTTAACATAGGATTCCCTATGCTGAGAATGGTCAATTTTGAAAATTAAAAAAAAAATACAAGTCGCATGTGTTTTGAGCCGGAAATGGGCCACTTGAAGCCAATGGAGATGGTAAAAAATCGATATCTCGAAAAAAAATATTTTGCCATTTCAAAAGTCGAAAAATGAGAAGGGGGTACCCTTACCATTTTTCGACAAAAATGGTATTTTTACAAAAAAATTTTTTAGAATTTTTTCGTTAATGAAATCGGTTGGTAAATATGCCACTTGAAAACAATGGCGAAGGTTTTAATTCGATATCTCGCAATTTTTTGAAAAAAAGTGCCGTTTCGCAAAATTTAACATAGGATTCCCTATGCTGAGAATGGTCAATTTTAAAAATTAAAAAAAAAATACAAGTCGCATGTGTTTTGAGCCGGAAATAGGCCACTTGAAGCCAATGGAGATGGTAAAAAATCGATATCTCGAAAAAAAATATTTTGCCATTTCAAAAGTCGAAAAATGAGAAGGGGGTACCCTTACAATTTTTCGACAAAAATGGTATTTTTACGAAAAAATTTTTTAGAATTTTTTCGTTAATGAAATCGGTTGGTAAATATGCCACTTGAAAACAATGGCGAAGGTTTTAATTCGATATCTCGAAATTTTTTGAAAAAAAGTGCCGTTTCGCAAAATTTAACATAGGATTCCCTATGCTGAGAATGGTCAATTTTGAAAATTAAAAAAAAAATACAAGTCGCATGTGTTTTGAGGCGGAAATGGGCCACTTGAAGCCAATGGAGATGGTAAAAAATCGATATCTCGAAAAAAAATATTTGGCCATTTTGAAAGTGGAAAAATGAGAAGGGGGTACCCTTACAATTTTTCGACAAAAATGGTATTTTTACAAAAAAATTTTTTAGAATTTTTTCGTTAATGAAATCGGTTGGTAAATAAGCCACTTGAAAACAATGGCGAAGGTTTTAATTCGATATCTCGAAATTTTTTGAAAAAAAGTGCCGTTTCGCAAAATTTAACATAGGATTCCCTATGCTGAGAATGGTCAATTTTGAAAATTAAAAAAAAAATACAAGTCGCATGTGTTTTGAGCCGGAAATGGGCCACTTGAAGCCAATGGAGATGGTAAAAAATCGATATCTCGAAAAAAAATATTTTGCCATTTCAAAAGTCGAAAAATGAGAAGGGGGTACCCTTACCATTTTTCGACAAAAATGGTATTTTTACAAAAAAATTTTTTAGAATTTTTTCGTTAATGAAATCGGTTGGTAAATATGCCACTTGAAAACAATGGCGAAGGTTTTAATTCGATATCTCGCAATTTTTTGAAAAAAAGTGCCGTTTCGCAAAATTTAACATAGGATTCCCTATGCTGAGAATGGTCAATTTTAAAAATTAAAAAAAAAATACAAGTCGCATGTGTTTTGAGCCGGAAATAGGCCACTTGAAGCCAATGGAGATGGTAAAAAATCGATATCTCGAAAAAAAATATTTTGCCATTTCAAAAGTCGAAAAATGAGAAGGGGGTACCCTTACAATTTTTCGACAAAAATGGTATTTTTACAAAAAAATTTTTTAGAATTTTTTCGTTAATGAAATCGGTTGGTAAATATGCCACTTGAAAACAATGGCGAAGGTTTTAATTCGATATCTCGAAATTTTTTGAAAAAAAGTGCCGTTTCGCAAAATTTAACATAGGATTCCCTATGCTGAGAATGGTCAATTTTGAAAATTAAAAAAAAAATACAAGTCGCATGCGTTTTGAGCCGGAAATGGGCCACTTGAAGCCAATGGAGATGGTAAAAAATCGATATCTCGAAAAAAAATATTTTGCCATTTCAAAAGTCGAAAAATGAGAAGGGGGTACCCTTACAATTTTTCGACAAAAATGGTATTTTTACAAAAAATTTTTTTAGAATTTTTTCGTTACTGAAATCGGTTGGTAAATATGCCACTTGAAAACAATGGCGAAGGTTTTAATTCGATATCTCGAAATTTTTTTAAAAAAAGTGCCGTTTCGCAAAATTTAACATAGGATTCCCTATGCTGAGAATGGTCAATTTTGAAAATTAAAAAAAAAATACAAGTCGCATGTGTTTTGAGCCGGAAATGGGCCACTTGAAGCCAATGGAGATGGTAAAAAATCCATATCTCGAAAAAAAATATTTTGCCATTTCAAAAGTCGAAAAATTGTAAGGGTACCCCCTTCTCATTTTTCGACTTTTGAAATGGCAAAATATTTTTTTTCGAGATATCGATTTTTTACCATCTCCATTGGCTTCAAGTGGCCTATTTCCGGCTCAAAACACATGCGACTTGTATTTTTTTTTTAATTTTTAAAATTGACCATTCTCAGCATAGGGAATCCTATGTTAAATTTTGCGAAACGGCACTTTTTTTCAAAAAATTTCGAGATATCGAATTAAAACCTTCGCCATTGTTTTCAAGTGGCATATTTACCAACCGATTTCATTAACGAAAAAATTCTAAAAAATTTTTTTGTAAAAATACCATTTTTGTCGAAAAATGGTAAGGGTACCCCCTTCTCATTTTTCGACTTTTGAAATGGCAAAATATTTTTTTTCGAGATATCGATTTTTTACCATCTCCATTGGCTTCAAGTGGCCTATTTCCGGCTCAAAACACATGCGACTTGTATTTTTTTTTTAATTTTTAAAATTGACCATTCTCAGCATAGGGAATCCTATGTTAAATTTTGCGAAACGGCACTTTTTTTCAAAAAATTTCGAGATATCGAATTAAAACCTTCGCCATTGTTTTCAAGTGGCATATTTACCAACCGATTTCATTAACGAAAAAATTCTAAAAAATTTTTTTGTAAAAATACCATTTTTGTCGAAAAATGGTAAGGGTACCCCCTTCTCATTTTTCGACTTTTGAAATGGCAAAATATTTTTTTTCGAGATATCGATTTTTTACCATCTCCATTGGCTTCAAGTGGCCTATTTCCGGCTCAAAACACATGCGACTTGTATTTTTTTTTTAATTTTTAAAATTGACCATTCTCAGCATAGGGAATCCTATGTTAAATTTTGCGAAACGGCACTTTTTTTCAAAAAATTTCGAGATATCGAATTAAAACCTTCGCCATTGTTTTCAAGTGGCATATTTACCAACCGATTTCATTAACGAAAAAATTCTAAAAAATTTTTTTGTAAAAATACCATTTTTGTCGAAAAATTGTAAGGGTACCCCCTTCTCATTTTTCCACTTTCAAAATGGCCAAATATTTTTTTTCGAGATATCGATTTTTTACCATCTCCATTGGCTTCAAGTGGCCCATTTCCGGCTCAAAACACATGCGACTTGTATTTTTTTTTTAATTTTCAAAATTGACCATTCTCAGCATAGGGAATCCTATGTTAAATTTTGCGAAACGGCACTTTTTTTCAAAAAATTTCGAGATATCGAATTAAAACCTTCGCCATTGTTTTCAAGTGGCATATTTACCTACCGATTTCATTAACGAAAAAATTCTAAAAAATTTTTTTGTAAAAATACCATTTTTGTCGAAAAATGGTAAGGGTACCCCCTTCTCATTTTTCGACTTTTGAAATGGCAAAATATTTTTTTTCGAGATATCGATTTTTTACCATCTCCATTGGCTTCAAGTGGCCTATTTCCGGCTCAAAACACATGCGACTTGTATTTTTTTTTTAATTTTTAAAATTGACCATTCTCAGCATAGGGAATCCTATGTTAAATTTTGCGAAACGGCACTTTTTTTCAAAAAATTTCGAGATATCGAATTAAAACCTTCGCCATTGTTTTCAAGTGGCATATTTACCAACCGATTTCATTAACGAAAAAATTCTAAAAAATTTTTTTGTAAAAATACCATTTTTGTCGAAAAATGGTAAGCCTATGGTACCCCTACAATTTTCCGACAAAAATGGTATTTTTACAAAAAAAATTTTTAGAATTTTTTCGTTAATGAAATCGGTTGGTAAATATGCCACTTGAAAACAATGGCGAAGGTTTTAATTCGATATCTCGAAATTTTTTGAAAAAAAGTGCCGTTTCGCAAAATTTAACATAGGATTCCCTATGCTGAGAATGGTCAATTTTTAAAAATAAAAAAAATAATACAAATCGCATGTGTTTTGAGCCGGAAATGGGCCACTTGAAGCCAATGGAGATGGTAAAAAATCGATATCTCGAAAAAAAATATTTGGCCATTTTGAAAGTGGAAAAATGAGAAGGGGGTACCCTTACAATTTTTCGACAAAAATGGTATTTTTACGAAAAAATTTTTTAGAATTTTTTCGTTAATGAAATCGGTTGGTAAATATGCCACTTGAAAACAATGGCGAAGGTTTTAATTCGATATCTCGAAATTTTTTGAAAAAAAGTGCCGTTTCGCAAAATTTAACATAGGATTCCCTATGCTGAGAATGGTCAATTTTGAAAATTAAAAAAAAAATACAAGTCGCATGTGTTTTGAGGCGGAAATGGGCCACTTGAAGCCAATGGAGATGGTAAAAAATCGATATCTCGAAAAAAAATATTTGGCCATTTTGAAAGTGGAAAAATGAGAAGGGGGTACCCTTACAATTTTTCGACAAAAATGGTATTTTTACAAAAAAATTTTTTAGAATTTTTTCGTTAATGAAATCGGTTGGTAAATATGCCACTTGAAAACAATGGCGAAGGTTTTAATTCGATATCTCGAAATTTTTTGAAAAAAAGTGCCGTTTCGCAAAATTTAACATAGGATTCCCTATGCTGAGAATGGTCAATTTTAAAAATTAAAAAAAAAATACAAGTCGCATGTGTTTTGAGCCGGAAATGGGCCACTTGAAGCCAATGGAGATGGTAAAAAATCGATATCTCGAAAAAAAATATTTGGCCATTTTGAAAGTGGAAAAATGAGAAGGGGGTACCCTTACAATTTTTCGACAAAAATGGTATTTTTACAAAAAAATTTTTTAGAATTTTTTCGTTAATGAAATCGGTTGGTAAATATGCCACTTGAAAACAATGGCGAAGGTTTTAATTCGATATCTCGAAATTTTTTGAAAAAAAGTGCCGTTTCGCAAAATTTAACATAGGATTCCCTATGCTGAGAATGGTCAATTTTGAAAATTAAAAAAAAAATACAAGTCGCATGTGTTTTGAGCCGGAAATGGGCCACTTGAAGCCAATGGAGATGGTAAAAAATCGATATCTCGAAAAAAAATATTTTGCCATTTCAAAAGTCGAAAAATGAGAAGGGGGTACCCTTACCATTTTTCGACAAAAATGGTATTTTTACAAAAAAATTTTTTAGAATTTTTTCGTTAATGAAATCGGTTGGTAAATATGCCACTTGAAAACAATGGCGAAGGTTTTAATTCGATATCTCGAAATTTTTTGAAAAAAAGTGCCGTTTCGCAAAATTTAACATAGGATTCCCTATGCTGAGAATGGTCAATTTTAAAAATTAAAAAAAAAATACAAGTCGCATGTGTTTTGAGCCGGAAATGGGCCACTTGAAGCCAATGGAGATGGTAAAAAATCGATATCTCGAAAAAAAATATTTTGCCATTTTGAAAGTGGAAAAATGAGAAGGGGGTACCCTTACAATTTTTCGACAAAAATGGTATTTTTACAAAAAAATTTTTTAGAATTTTTTCGTTAATGAAATCGGTTGGTAAATATGCCACTTGAAAACAATGGCGAAGGTTTTAATTCGATATCTCGAAATTTTTTGAAAAAAAGTGCCGTTTCGCAAAATTTAACATAGGATTCCCTATGCTGAGAATGGTCAATTTTAAAAATTAAAAAAAAAATACAAGTCGCATGTGTTTTGAGCCGGAAGTGGGCCACTTGAAGCCAATGGAGATGGTAAAAAATCGATATCTCGAAAAAAAATATTTGGCCATTTTGAAAGTGGAAAAATGAGAAGGGGGTACCCTTACAATTTTTCGACAAAAAAGGTATTTTTACAAAAAAAATTTTTAGAATTTTTTCGTTAATGAAATCGGTTGGTAAATATGCCACTTGAAAACAATGGCGAAGGTTTTAATTCGATATCTCGAAATTTTTTGAAAAAAAGTGCCGTTTCGCAAAATTTAACATAGGATTCCCTATGCTGAGAATGGTCAATTTTAAAAATAAAAAAAATAATACAAGTCGCATGTGTTTTGAGCCGGAAATGGGCCACTTGAAGCCAATGGAGATGGTAAAAAATCGATATCTCGAAAAAAAATATTTTGCCATTTCAAAAGTCGAAAAATGAGAAGGGGGTACCCTTACAATTTTTCGACAAAAATGGTATTTTTACAAAAAAATTTTTTAGAATTTTTTCGTTAATGAAATCGGTTGGTAAATATGCCACTTGAAAACAATGGCGAAGGTTTTAATTCGATATCTCGAAATTTTTTGAAAAAAAGTGCCGTTTCGCAAAATTTAACATAGGATTCCCTATGCTGAGAATGGTCAATTTTGAAAATTAAAAAAAAAATACAAGTCGCATGCGTTTTGAGCCGGAAATGGGCCACTTGAAGCCAATGGAGATGGTAAAAAATCGATATCTCGAAAAAAAATATTTTGCCATTTCAAAAGTCGAAAAATGAGAAGGGGGTACCCTTACAATTTTTCGACAAAAATGGTATTTTTACAAAAAATTTTTTTAGAATTTTTTCGTTACTGAAATCGGTTGGTAAATATGCCACTTGAAAACAATGGCGAAGGTTTTAATTCGATATCTCGAAATTTTTTGAAAAAAAGTGCCGTTTCGCAAAATTTAACATAGGATTCCCTATGCTGAGAATGGTCAATTTTGAAAATTAAAAAAAAATACAAGTCGCATGTGTTTTGAGCCGGAAATGGGCCACTTGAAGCCAATGGAGATGGTAAAAAATCCATATCTCGAAAAAAAATATTTTGCCATTTCAAAAGTCGAAAAATTGTAAGGGTACCCCCTTCTCATTTTTCGACTTTTGAAATGGCAAAATATTTTTTTTCGAGATATCGATTTTTTACCATCTCCATTGGCTTCAAGTGGCCTATTTCCGGCTCAAAACACATGCGACTTGTATTTTTTTTTTAATTTTTAAAATTGACCATTCTCAGCATAGGGAATCCTATGTTAAATTTTGCGAAACGGCACTTTTTTTCAAAAAATTTCGAGATATCGAATTAAAACCTTCGCCATTGTTTTCAAGTGGCATATTTACCAACCGATTTCATTAACGAAAAAATTCTAAAAAATTTTTTTGTAAAAATACCATTTTTGTCGAAAAATGGTAAGGGTACCCCCTTCTCATTTTTCGACTTTTGAAATGGCAAAATATTTTTTTTCGAGATATCGATTTTTTACCATCTCCATTGGCTTCAAGTGGCCTATTTCCGGCTCAAAACACATGCGACTTGTATTTTTTTTTTAATTTTTAAAATTGACCATTCTCAGCATAGGGAATCCTATGTTAAATTTTGCCAAACGGCACTTTTTTTCAAAAAATTTCGAGATATCGAATTAAAACCTTCGCCATTGTTTTCAAGTGGCATATTTACCAACCGATTTCATTAACGAAAAAATTCTAAAAAATTTTTTTGTAAAAATACCATTTTTGTCGAAAAATGGTAAGGGTACCCCCTTCTCATTTTTCGACTTTTGAAATGGCAAAATATTTTTTTTCGAGATATCGATTTTTTACCATCTCCATTGGCTTCAAGTGGCCTATTTCCGGCTCAAAACACATGCGACTTGTATTTTTTTTTTAATTTTTAAAATTGACCATTCTCAGCATAGGGAATCCTATGTTAAATTTTGCGAAACGGCACTTTTTTTCAAAAAATTTCGAGATATCGAATTAAAACCTTCGCCATTGTTTTCAAGTGGCATATTTACCAACCGATTTCATTAACGAAAAAATTCTAAAAAATTTTTTTGTAAAAATACCATTTTTGTCGAAAAATTGTAAGGGTACCCCCTTCTCATTTTTCCACTTTCAAAATGGCCAAATATTTTTTTTCGAGATATCGATTTTTTACCATCTCCATTGGCTTCAAGTGGCCCATTTCCGGCTCAAAACACATGCGACTTGTATTTTTTTTTTAATTTTCAAAATTGACCATTCTCAGCATAGGGAATCCTATGTTAAATTTTGCGAAACGGCACTTTTTTTCAAAAAATTTCGAGATATCGAATTAAAACCTTCGCCATTGTTTTCAAGTGGCATATTTACCTACCGATTTCATTAACGAAAAAATTCTAAAAAATTTTTTTGTAAAAATACCATTTTTGTCGAAAAATGGTAAGGGTACCCCCTTCTCATTTTTCGACTTTTGAAATGGCAAAATATTTTTTTTCGAGATATCGATTTTTTACCATCTCCATTGGCTTCAAGTGGCCTATTTCCGGCTCAAAACACATGCGACTTGTATTTTTTTTTTAATTTTTAAAATTGACCATTCTCAGCATAGGGAATCCTATGTTAAATTTTGCGAAACGGCACTTTTTTTCAAAAAATTTCGAGATATCGAATTAAAACCTTCGCCATTGTTTTCAAGTGGCATATTTACCAACCGATTTCATTAACGAAAAAATTCTAAAAAATTTTTTTGTAAAAATACCATTTTTGTCGAAAAATGGTAAGCCTATGGTACCCCTACAATTTTCCGACAAAAATGGTATTTTTACAAAAAAAATTTTTAGAATTTTTTCGTTAATGAAATCGGTTGGTAAATATGCCACTTGAAAACAATGGCGAAGGTTTTAATTCGATATCTCGAAATTTTTTGAAAAAAAGTGCCGTTTCGCAAAATTTAACATAGGATTCCCTATGCTGAGAATGGTCAATTTTTAAAAATAAAAAAAATAATACAAGTCGCATGTGTTTTGAGCCGGAAATGGGCCACTTGAAGCCAATGGAGATGGTAAAAAATCGATATCTCGAAAAAAAATATTTGGCCATTTTGAAAGTGGAAAAATGAGAAGGGGGTACCCTTAAAATTTTTCGACAAAAATGGTATTTTTACGAAAAAATTTTTTAGAATTTTTTCGTTAATGAAATCGGTTGGTAAATATGCCACTTGAAAACAATGGCGAAGGTTTTAATTCGATATCTCGAAATTTTTTGAAAAAAAGTGCCGTTTCGCAAAATTTAACATAGGATTCCCTATGCTGAGAATGGTCAATTTTGAAAATTAAAAAAAAAATACAAGTCGCATGTGTTTTGAGGCGGAAATGGGCCACTTGAAGCCAATGGAGATGGTAAAAAATCGATATCTCGAAAAAAAATATTTGGCCATTTTGAAAGTGGAAAAATGAGAAGGGGGTACCCTTACAATTTTTCGACAAAAATGGTATTTTTACAAAAAAATTTTTTAGAATTTTTTCGTTAATGAAATCGGTTGGTAAATATGCCACTTGAAAACAATGGCGAAGGTTTTAATTCGATATCTCGAAATTTTTTGAAAAAAAGTGCCGTTTCGCAAAATTTAACATAGGATTCCCTATGCTGAGAATGGTCAATTTTAAAAATTAAAAAAAAAATACAAGTCGCATGTGTTTTGAGCCGGAAATGGGCCACTTGAAGCCAATGGAGATGGTAAAAAATCGATATCTCGAAAAAAAATATTTGGCCATTTTGAAAGTGGAAAAATGAGAAGGGGGTACCCTTACAATTTTTCGACAAAAATGGTATTTTTACAAAAAAATTTTTTAGAATTTTTTCGTTAATGAAATCGGTTGGTAAATATGCCACTTGAAAACAATGGCGAAGGTTTTAATTCGATATCTCGAAATTTTTTGAAAAAAAGTGCCGTTTCGCAAAATTTAACATAGGATTCCCTATGCTGAGAATGGTCAATTTTGAAAATTAAAAAAAAAATACAAGTCGCATGTGTTTTGAGCCGGAAATGGGCCACTTGAAGCCAATGGAGATGGTAAAAAATCGATATCTCGAAAAAAAATATTTTGCCATTTCAAAAGTCGAAAAATGAGAAGGGGGTACCCTTACCATTTTTCGACAAAAATGGTATTTTTACAAAAAAATTTTTTAGAATTTTTTCGTTAATGAAATCGGTTGGTAAATATGCCACTTGAAAACAATGGCGAAGGTTTTAATTCGATATCTCGAAATTTTTTGAAAAAAAGTGCCGTTTCGCAAAATTTAACATAGGATTCCCTATGCTGAGAATGGTCAATTTTAAAAATTAAAAAAAAAATACAAGTCGCATGTGTTTTGAGCCGGAAATGGGCCACTTGAAGCCAATGGAGATGGTAAAAAATCGATATCTCGAAAAAAAATATTTTGCCATTTTGAAAGTGGAAAAATGAGAAGGGGGTACCCTTACAATTTTTCGACAAAAATGGTATTTTTACAAAAAAATTTTTTAGAATTTTTTCGTTAATGAAATCGGTTGGTAAATATGCCACTTGAAAACAATGGCGAAGGTTTTAATTCGATATCTCGAAATTTTTTGAAAAAAAGTGCCGTTTCGCAAAATTTAACATAGGATTCCCTATGCTGAGAATGGTCAATTTTAAAAATTAAAAAAAAAATACAAGTCGCATGTGTTTTGAGCCGGAAGTGGGCCACTTGAAGCCAATGGAGATGGTAAAAAATCGATATCTCGAAAAAAAATATTTGGCCATTTTGAAAGTGGAAAAATGAGAAGGGGGTACCCTTACAATTTTTCGACAAAAAAGGTATTTTTACAAAAAAATTTTTTAGAATTTTTTCGTTAATGAAATCGGTTGGTAAATATGCCACTTGAAAACAATGGCGAAGGTTTTAATTCGATATCTCGAAATTTTTTGAAAAAAAGTGCCGTTTCGCAAAATTTAACATAGGATTCCCTATGCTGAGAATGGTCAATTTTAAAAATTAAAAAAAAAATACAAGTCGCATGTGTTTTGAGCCGGAAATGGGCCACTTGAAGCCAATGGAGATGGTAAAAAATCGATATCTCGAAAAAAAATATTTGGCCATTTTGAAAGTGGAAAAATGAGAAGGGGGTACCCTTACAATTTTTCGACAAAAATGGTATTTTTACAAAAAAATTTTTTAGAATTTTTTCGTTAATGAAATCGGTTGGTAAATATGCCACTTGAAAACAATGGCGAAGGTTTTAATTCGATATCTCGAAATTTTTTGAAAAAAAGTGCCGTTTCGCAAAATTTAACATAGGATTCCCTATGCTGAGAATGGTCAATTTTGAAAATTAAAAAAAAAATACAAGTCGCATGTGTTTTGAGCCGGAAATGGGCCACTTGAAGCCAATGGAGATGGTAAAAAATCGATATCTCGAAAAAAAATATTTTGCCATTTCAAAAGTCGAAAAATGAGAAGGGGGTACCCTTACCATTTTTCGACAAAAATGGTATTTTTACAAAAAAATTTTTTAGAATTTTTTCGTTAATGAAATCGGTTGGTAAATATGCCACTTGAAAACAATGGCGAAGGTTTTAATTCGATATCTCGAAATTTTTTGAAAAAAAGTGCCGTTTCGCAAAATTTAACATAGGATTCCCTATGCTGAGAATGGTCAATTTTAAAAATTAAAAAAAAAATACAAGTCGCATGTGTTTTGAGCCGGAAATGGGCCACTTGAAGCCAATGGAGATGGTAAAAAATCGATATCTCGAAAAAAAATATTTTGCCATTTTGAAAGTGGAAAAATGAGAAGGGGGTACCCTTACAATTTTTCGACAAAAATGGTATTTTTACAAAAAAATTTTTTAGAATTTTTTCGTTAATGAAATCGGTTGGTAAATATGCCACTTGAAAACAATGGCGAAGGTTTTAATTCGATATCTCGAAATTTTTTGAAAAAAAGTGCCGTTTCGCAAAATTTAACATAGGATTCCCTATGCTGAGAATGGTCAATTTTAAAAATTAAAAAAAAAATACAAGTCGCATGTGTTTTGAGCCGGAAGTGGGCCACTTGAAGCCAATGGAGATGGTAAAAAATCGATATCTCGAAAAAAAATATTTGGCCATTTTGAAAGTGGAAAAATGAGAAGGGGGTACCCTTACAATTTTTCGACAAAAAAGGTATTTTTACAAAAAAAATTTTTAGAATTTTTTCGTTAATGAAATCGGTTGGTAAATATGCCACTTGAAAACAATGGCGAAGGTTTTAATTCGATATCTCGAAATTTTTTGAAAAAAAGTGCCGTTTCGCAAAATTTAACATAGGATTCCCTATGCTGAGAATGGTCAATTTTTAAAAATAAAAAAAATAATACAAGTCGCATGTGTTTTGAGCCGGAAATGGGCCACTTGAAGCCAATGGAGATGGTAAAAAATCGATATCTCGAAAAAAAATATTTGGCCATTTTGAAAGTGGAAAAATGAGAAGGGGGTACCCTTACAATTTTTCGACAAAAATGGTATTTTTACGAAAAAATTTTTTAGAATTTTTTCGTTAATGAAATCGGTTGGTAAATATGCCACTTGAAAACAATGGCGAAGGTTTTAATTCGATATCTCGAAATTTTTTGAAAAAACGTGCCGTTTCGCAAAATTTAACATAGGATTCCCTATGCTGAGAATGGTCAATTTTGAAAATTAAAAAAAAAATACAAGTCGCATGTGTTTTGAGGCGGAAATGGGCCACTTGAAGCCAATGGAGATGGTAAAAAATCGATATCTCGAAAAAAAATATTTGGCCATTTTGAAAGTGGAAAAATGAGAAGGGGGTACCCTTACAATTTTTCGACAAAAATGGTATTTTTACAAAAAAAATTTTTAGAATTTTTTCGTTAATGAAATCGGTTGGTAAATATGCCACTTGAAAACAATGGCGAAGGTTTTAATTCGATATCTCGAAATTTTTTGAAAAAAAGTGCCGTTTCGCAAAATTTAACATAGGATTCCCTATGCTGAGAATGGTCAATTTTTAAAAATAAAAAAAATAATACAAGTCGCATGTGTTTTGAGCCGGAAATGGGCCACTTGAAGCCAATGGAGATGGTAAAAAATCGATATCTCGAAAAAAAATATTTGGCCATTTTGAAAGTGGAAAAATGAGAAGGGGGTACCCTTACAATTTTTCGACAAAAATGGTATTTTGACAAAAAAATTTTTTAGAATTTTTTCGTTAATGAAATCGGTTGGTAAATATGCCACTGGAAAACAATGGCGAAGGTTTTAATTCGATATCTCGAAATTTTTTGAAAAAAAGTGCCGTTTCGCAAAATTTAACATAGGATTCCCTATGCTGAGAATGGTCAATTTTAAAAATTAAAAAAAAAATACAAGTCGCATGTGTTTTGAGCCGGAAATGGGCCACTTGAAGCCAATGGAGATGGTAAAAAATCGATATCTCGAAAAAAAATATTTTGCCATTTTGAAAGTGGAAAAATGAGAAGGGGGTACCCTTACAATTTTTCGACAAAAATGGTATTTTTACAAAAAAATTTTTTAGAATTTTTTCGTTAATGAAATCGGTTGGTAAATATGCCACTTGAAAACAATGGCGAAGGTTTTAATTCGATATCTCGAAATTTTTTGAAAAAAAGTGCCGTTTCGCAAAATTTAACATAGGATTCCCTATGCTGAGAATGGTCAATTTTAAAAATTAAAAAAAAAATACAAGTCGCATGTGTTTTGAGCCGGAAATGGGCCACTTGAAGCCAATGGAGATGGTAAAAAATCGATATCTCGAAAAAAAATATTTTGCCATTTCAAAAGTCGAAAAATGAGAAGGGGGTACCCTTACCATTTTTCGACAAAAATGGTATTTTTACAAAAAAATTTTTTAGAATTTTTTCGTTAATGAAATCGGTTGGTAAATAAGCCACTTGAAAACAATGGCGAAGGTTTTAATTCGATATCTCGAAATTTTTTGAAAAAAAGTGCCGTTTCGCAAAATTTAACATAGGATTCCCTATGCTGAGAATGGTCAATTTTAAAAATTAAAAAAAAAATACAAGTCGCATGTGTTTTGAGCCGGAAATGGGCCACTTGAAGCCAATGGAGATGGTAAAAAATCGATATCTCGAAAAAAAATATTTTGCCATTTCAAAAGTCGAAAAATGAGAAGGGGGTACCCTTACCATTTTTCGACAAAAATGGTATTTTTACAAAAAAATTTTTTAGAATTTTTTCGTTAATGAAATCGGTTGGTAAATATGCCACTTGAAAACAATGGCGAAGGTTTTAATTCGATATCTCGAAATTTTTTGGAAAAAGTGCCGTTTCGCAAAATTTAACATAGGATTCCCTATGCTGAGAATGGTCAATTTTAAAAATTAAAAAAAAATACAAGTCGCATGTGTTTTGAGCCGGAAATGGGCCACTTGAAGCCAATGGAGATGGTAAAAAATCGATATCTCGAAAAAAAATATGTGGCCATTTTGAAAGTGGAAAAATGAGAAGGGGGTACCCTTACAATTTTTCGACAAAAATGGTATTTTTACAAAAAAATTTTTTAGAATTTTTTCGTTAATGAAATCGGTTGGTAAATATGCCACTTGAAAACAATGGCGAAGGTTTTAATTCGATATCTCGAAATTTTTTGAAAAAAAGTGCCGTTTCGCAAAATTTAACATAGGATTCCCTATGCTGAGAATGGTCAATTTTAAAAATTAAAAAAAAAATACAAGTCGCATGTGTTTTGAGCCGGAAATGGGCCACTTGAAGCCAATGGAGATGGTAAAAAATCGATATCTCGAAAAAAAATATTTTGCCATTTCAAAAGTCGAAAAATGAGAAGGGGGTACCCTTACCATTTTTCGACAAAAATGGTATTTTTACAAAAAAATTTTTTAGAATTTTTTCGTTAATGAAATCGGTTGGTAAATATGCCACTTGAAAACAATGGCGAAGGTTTTAATTCGATATCTCGAAATTTTTTGAAAAAAAGTGCCGTTTCGCAAAATTTAACATAGGATTCCCTATGCTGAGAATGGTCAATTTTAAAAATTAAAAAAAAAATACAAGTCGCATGTGTTTTGAGCCGGAAATGGGCCACTTGAAGCCAATGGAGATGGTAAAAAATCGATATCTCGAAAAAAAATATTTTGCCATTTCAAAAGTCGAAAAATGAGAAGGGGGTACCCTTACCATTTTTCGACAAAAATGGTATTTTTACAAAAAAATTTTTTAGAATTTTTTCGTTAATGAAATCGGTTGGTAAATATGCCACTTGAAAACAATGGCGAAGGTTTTAATTCGATATCTCGAAATTTTTTGAAAAAAAGTGCCGTTTCGCAAAATTTAACATAGGATTCCCTATGCCGAGAATGGTCAATTTTAAAAATTAAAAAAAAAATACAAGTCGCATGTGTTTTGAGCCGGAAATAGGCCACTTGAAGCCAATGGAGATGGTAAAAAATCGATATCTCGAAAAAAAATATTTTGCCATTTCAAAAGGCGAAAAATGAGAAGGGGGTACCCTTACCATTTTTCGACAAAAATGGTATTTTTACAAAAAAATTTTTTAGAATTTTTTCGTTAATGAAATCGGTTGGTAAATATGCCACTTGAAAACAATGGCGAAGGTTTTAATTCGATATCTCGAAATTTTTTGAAAAAAAGTGCCGTTTCGCAAAATTTAACATAGGATTCCCTATGCTGAGAATGGTCAATTTTAAAAATTAAAAAAAAAATACAAGTCGCATGTGTTTTGAGCCGGAAATGGGCCACTTGAAGCCAATGGAGATGGTAAAAAATCGATATCTCGAAAAAAAATATTTTGCCATTTCAAAAGTCGAAAAATGAGAAGGGGGTACCCTTACAATTTTTCGACAAAAATGGTATTTTGACAAAAAAATTTTTTAGAATTTTTTCGTTAATGAAATCGGTTGGTAAATATGCCACTTGAAAACAATGGCGAAGGTTTTAATTCGATATCTCGAAATTTTTTGAAAAAAAGTGCCGTTTCGCAAAATTTAACATAGGATTCCCTATGCTGAGAATGGTCAATTTTAAAAATTAAAAAAAAAATACAAGTCGCATGTGTTTTGAGCCGGAAATGGGCCACTTGAAGCCAATGGAGATGGTAAAAAATCGATATCTCGAAAAAAAATATTTTGCCATTTCAAAAGTCGAAAAATGAGAAGGGGGTACCCTTACAATTTTTCGACAAAAATGGTATTTTTACAAAAAAATTTTTTAGAATTTTTTCGTTAATGAAATCGGTTGGTAAATATGCCACTTGAAAACAATGGCGAAGGTTTTAATTCGATATCTCGAAATTTTTTGAAAAAAAGTGCCGTTTCGCAAAATTTAACATAGGATTCCCTATGCTGAGAATGGTCAATTTTAAAAATTAAAAAAAAAATACAAGTCGCATGTGTTTTGAGCCGGAAATAGGCCACTTGAAGCCAATGGAGATGGTAAAAAATCGATATCTCGAAAAAAAATATTTTGCCATTTCAAAAGTCGAAAAATGAGAAGGGGGTACCCTTACAATTTTTCGACAAAAATGGTATTTTGACAAAAAAATTTTTTAGAATTTTTTCGTTAATGAAATCGGTTGGTAAATATGCCACTGGAAAACAATGGCGAAGGTTTTAATTCGATATCTCGAAATTTTTTGAAAAAAAGTGCCGTTTCGCAAAATTTAACATAGGATTCCCTATGCTGAGAATGGTCAATTTTAAAAATTAAAAAAAAAATACAAGTCGCATGTGTTTTGAGCCGGAAATGGGCCACTTGAAGCCAATGGAGATGGTAAAAAATCGATATCTCGAAAAAAAATATTTTGCCATTTCAAAAGTCGAAAAATGAGAAGGGGGTACCCTTACAATTTTTCGACAAAAATGGTATTTTGACAAAAAAATTTTTTAGAATTTTTTCGTTAATGAAATCGGTTGGTAAATATGCCACTTGAAAACAATGGCGAAGGTTTTAATTCGATATCTCGAAATTTTTTGAAAAAAAGTGCCGTTTCGCAAAATTTAACATAGGATTCCCTATGCTGAGAATGGTCAATTTTAAAAATTAAAAAAAAAATACAAGTCGCATGTGTTTTGAGCCGGAAATGGGCCACTTGAAGCCAATGGAGATGGTAAAAAATCGATATCTCGAAAAAAAATATTTTGCCATTTCAAAAGTCGAAAAATGAGAAGGGGGTACCCTTACAATTTTTCGACAAAAATGGTATTTTTACAAAAAAATTTTTTAGAATTTTTTCGTTAATGAAATCGGTTGGTAAATATGCCACTTGAAAACAATGGCGAAGGTTTTAATTCGATATCTCGAAATTTTTTGAAAAAAAGTGCCGTTTCGCAAAATTTAACATAGGATTCCCTATGCTGAGAATGGTCAATTTTAAAAATTAAAAAAAAAATACAAGTCGCATGTGTTTTGAGCCGGAAATAGGCCACTTGAAGCCAATGGAGATGGTAAAAAATCGATATCTCGAAAAAAAATATTTTGCCATTTCAAAAGTCGAAAAATGAGAAGGGGGTACCCTTACAATTTTTCGACAAAAATGGTATTTTGACAAAAAAATTTTTTAGAATTTTTTCGTTAATGAAATCGGTTGGTAAATATGCCACTGGAAAACAATGGCGAAGGTTTTAATTCGATATCTCGAAATTTTTTGAAAAAAAGTGCCGTTTCGCAAAATTTAACATAGGATTCCCTATGCTGAGAATGGTCAATTTTAAAAATTAAAAAAAAAATACAAGTCGCATGTGTTTTGAGCCGGAAATGGGCCACTTGAAGCCAATGGAGATGGTAAAAAATCGATATCTCGAAAAAAAATATTTTGCCATTTCAAAAGTCGAAAAATGAGAAGGGGGTACCCTTACAATTTTTCGACTTTTGAAATGGCAAAATATTTTTTTTCGAGATATGGATTTTTTACCATCTCCATTGGCTTCAAAAATATTTTGCCATTTCAAAAGTCGAAAAATGAGAAGGGGGTACCCTTACAATTTTTCGACTTTTGAAATGGCAAAATATTTTTTTTCGAGATATGGATTTTGTACCATCTCCATTGGCTTCAAGTGGCCCATTTCCAGCTCAAAACACATGCGACTTGTATTTTTTTTTTAATTTTTAAAATTGACGATTCTCAGCATAGGGAATCCTATGTTAAATTTTGCGAAACGGCACTTTTTTTCAAAAAATTTCGAGATATCGAATTAAAACCTTCGCCATTGTTTTCAAGTGGCATATTTACCAACCAATTTCATTAACGAAAAAATTCTAAAAAATTTTTTTGTAAAAATACCATTTTTGTCGAAAAATTGTAAGGGTACCCCCTTCTCATTTTTCCACTTTCGAAATGGCCAAATATTTTTTTTCGAGATATCGAATTTTTACCATCTCCATTGGCTTCAAGTGGCCCATTTCCGGCTCAAAACACATGCGACTTGTATTTTTTTTTTAATTTTTAAAATTGACCATTCTCAGCATAGGGAATCCTATGTTAAATTTTGCGAAACGGCACTTTTTTTCAAAAAATTTCGAGATATCGAATTAAAACCTTCGCCATTGTTTTCAAGTGGCATATTTACCAACCGATTTTATTAACGAAAAAATTCTAAAAATTTTTTTTGTAAAAATACCATTTTTGTCGAAAAATGGTAAGTGTACCCCGTTCTTGTTTTTCCACTTTCAAAATGGTAGTTGCATGGCTGAATGTTCAAATCGAAAGTTCAATAGATGGATAGGTGACCATTCAGATCGAGAGTTCGGTAGATGAATGGGTGACCGTTCAAGTAGGGAGTCCAGTAGATGGATGGGTGACCGTACGAATCGAAAGTCCAATAGTTGGATGAGTGAAAATGTTCAAATCGAGAGTTCGGTAGTTGGATGGGTGACCTTTCAATTCGCAAGTTCAGTAGATCGATGGACAGATGATCCCTTATCCCTTATCCGTAGTTTCCTTATCAAATTACTAATTTAGAGATCTTGGGCAAACGGAGCGCTGCAGCGCTAACAAATTTCCGCTCGCGCGCGGCAGCGCGCGTCATTGTCCCTAGTGTACCCAAAAAATGCAACACCTCTCAAACTTAATTGTTACCGACCGCCTTTCGCTGGATTTTATTTATCGATCAAAATATATAGTTCCACCGGGTAGGAGCAAAATGTCTATACAATTTCGACCGATAGGGCGCCAGCACTTATGTGCGCTTCGCTGGTCGAACGTGCTTAAATACCTTACAGCGTCCCTTTTTTTTGCCCTAATCGAAATTCATCGAACGCCCCATGTACCACTAAGGGACTTCTGGTACCAAAATGCACGTAGCATTTCATCCAATGTGCGCACGAATCTGTTTCTGCAAGGTAAGCAGCCTACCTGAACCATATAGTACATAAATCGAGTAAAATCAGCATCGAGAGCTCAGTTGTCTCCAATCTAGAGTACCTGAAAGGGTCTCTGCGTTCTAAGGGACACTCTCCGTCATTCAGAGTTCGTATCGTGAGAAAACAAATGTTTGCGTCCGCAAGAAGCTCCGAGTCCTAAAAGTATTCCTCAGCAGCGCAAGAAATAGGGGAGAGCGAGGCTCTCCCGGATGTGTCGCTGGGGCAAAATGGGGCATCCAAAAATTATTGGAAAACTGAGTTTTGTCCCCACTGTCCCATTTTGCCCCGCTCTCTCCTACTCTTGAAAAACGAGAAAAAAAATCGATAAATATATAGGAACATTTTTGTTGTTGTTTTTATCGGAGCGATATAGAATGGGTAGCGGGCAAGTTAGATAGGACGTAACAGCGTCTATCAGCCGAGGCACGACGAAACCCGGTTCGTATCGGACGCTCGGGAATGTGTCGAGTTCTAGCGTGAGATAGGGCCAGTTGGACTAAAAAAAAGTAAAAAGGGTGGAAGTGGAAATAGTTGACACGAGCGAGCGTCCACACAAAGTCTAAATATGAAGGCAAACATAAAGTATGCGTGCAGACCCCGGTGCCGCACATGCTTCTCGTGATCAAAAGTTGTTTCACTCGCTTCGCGTTGTTTGCATGCTTCTTTTTTTTATTCGTTCATAGTTTTTCTGTCACGTAAACCGCGACTGCGAGACTCCCCGATATTAAGCAGACATGCGCTACATTTCCGCGCTTGATGGCTATTGTTTCGAACTGAAGAGACGCTTTTTCATGATTTCGTTTTTTTATAATTATTATTATAGTATACGGGACGAGCCCTCTTTACACCGATGTATACATGCGCGATAAGTGTACAATGTGCAGTACGACTTACAAACCTTATCTGAGCTACTAGTGCCGAAAACACTGGTAACAATTGAGCGATCCTAAAAGTGTACCCGAGACGCTAAATAACTGACCAATATCGGTGAACTCATTGCCCAACCGTACACTGGGAATAAATTGTTTGGTACAAATTAAGCGTGGTTTGTTAAACGATTATTTGCCTCAAGCAATTCAAAATTTGCCGATTCAAACAAACACTAAAAATAAATTGTAAATTTAATGTACTGGAACTAAAAATTTGTTTTCATTACTCACATTAATTCAGTATTAATGTACTTTTTTGTTAAATTATAATACCAGATATTAAAATTACACATCTTTTGCCTGAAATTTACAGAAATTTGCATTAAAAATAAAAATTTTACTTCGAAATGTAATACATGTGCAACGCACATGTATTACATGAAATTTCAGAAACAGTTTATGTAAAAGAGCTTCCATTACCGTTCATTGATTTTCAAACAAATTTGTTTACAGTGAACATTTGTATTGCACCGACCAAACATCTTTGAACGTATGTCATTGCGTCTTGGTCAATCCAACCATTTCGTTTTGTCCGTCTATGAGGCGCGGAATCATGCTGTTGCGCTCATAATTAGCTTGATGAGATTTAATGATGAGAAGACGATCCAGCGCGCCAACCAAAATCGTATTCGATATCGCCCCAGGTGAGATTTAACCATCTCGACACGGGTACGGGCCCGGTATCCGCCCGACCCCGGTATTGAGTTGGACCCAACATAACAGCTCAACGAAAAATGTTATCGCTGCGCCTGTACCGGGCACGATATTTGGAACCTGTGCTCTATTCCGTATATTCGTGGACTGCAAATATTATTCGAAAACCATGAACCTGCCTCGGGCCCACTCCGGTGCACTCCGAATGCACTCCAAATTCATTGGAGATGTATCACACACGTTCTGTTTAGCCACTTTCCCGTGTTGCTTAATTCACGCGTTTCTGCACTAGCTGCATTCGCCCAACATTCCAGTAAAAGAAAAATCGTCCTTATTGAAATTTATGTGAAAAATCAGTTTCCGTGATTCTTTGACGTCCTCTTAGAGGAAGCATTGTCGGTAAAAGAAAATAATCGCGGTTGAAAAATGTGGCTGTTTGAAAATACAAAATGTCACTAATTTTTGCAATATTCATTACAAAGATTTCCTAGATAAATTGTAGTTATTCGTTGTTTCGGGGCCATGTCTGATGTATTTTTTCCCACTGATCAACAATCTGCCGTTCATTTTACTCGTAACTCAATACTTGATACGGAAACTCGCGTCAGAACGAAAATACTGATTTTTCGTAAAAGTAAAAAATTCACAATATGATAAAATTTAAACGGTTCGGTCGATCCTTGCCAATTAAATAGGGATCATCGGTCGATAATAGTCCCTTTGTGTACAACTTTTTGGACCGATAGCTCAAAAATTGTACGAGCTAGCGTGCGCACTGACTTTTTCTAGCAAAGCACAAAACCACGTAAAGTTTTAATTACCGAAAGCATTTTGCTCAAAATTTAACCAAACATTGAGGATTGACTCCTCTACCTACCTTAGAAATTTGAATTTGATAGTTCAAGTCGTTCTCAAAATATGAGTTTCAATTTTTCGGGTCTGGGACACACAGACCCATCCAGACGTTTTCTTCAAAATATGATTTTCCGATCTTTTGGGACATTCTGAACAGTTTTCGTAAAAATCTCAAAAATATATTTTCGAGAAATATTTTTCATGAAATCAAAGCTACTCAAAGCTATCAAAGCGTCTGTGCGGAAGCAATCAAAAAATATTCTCGGTAACGTGACTTCCGTTTTGAAAAATCTATATTTTCGACCGGAAGTGACGTACTTCCGGTCATCAGTGGAGTTCAATTTTTCAGGCTTTTCTGCATCCAGCAAGTTTACCAATCGGCTTTTTGTCCGCTCGAGAATCTCTCGCAAACGATCAATTGATCGACTAAAAAGCATCCTCACTCCGATTTCACGACCACCCATGATACTACAGCATTCCGCGAATACCCGTGTTTGTCAGGCCTGGAACTTGAAAGGCTCGGATAAAGCTACCCTTCTGCGCGCTGCTCACTGTACCGGGCGAAGCCCTCGGACTCTATTATTCAACCTGACCTCGGTTTCCGACCGAATAATGATTTATTTAACCCGGAAAATGTGGTGGAAATTCCTGGCGGTGCCTTCCGGTCGTACAATCTTTGTGGTGCGCTTGGCGCAGCCGATGTAGCTTCTGAATTAAATATACAGCTCTCTGTTTACTGTTTGTTGATGGTACTGTCTAAAAGAGCATGCTCTTCTGGAGTCGCTTATCAACACGAATACGAGTGCGAACATAGGTTGATTTTTCGAATAAAAAATTTCTAACACGCTCTCTATACGAGGAAGGAACAGCCAGATGTCCAATCCCCATTGCGACATGTAAATGTCTATGTCTTATTGTTTTCATTCTTTTACATCTTTTTCTTGTTACTTCAATTCAATTTGTAATTTTTTTCGTTCCAATATAGTTTAATTTCAAGTTTACGATTTGTTATTTTCCATCGTTTAATTTTCTATTGCGACATCGTCGTTTTATGTTTTTTTGAGCACGGAATAAAATAACACTATTCTATTCTATGTATTTTCGTGCTGCTGGCTTGGATACACATCTTGAAAAGAAATGAATATCGACGACCCAACGTAACAACCAGTGCAGGCGGTGATATGATTTCTTGGATATAAAAACAGCGCGACTGCAGGATTGATAAGTGATATTCCGGGTTCTTCAAGGTCGTTTTAGAGTAAATTGTCTCTTTTGGAGTAAATTATCAACACCAAAACGGTGGCAAAGACAAGTTGATTTTTCAAATAAAAAGTTTTTAACATCAAACTGTCGAATCATTTTTCTCTATATTAGGAAGGAATAACCAGATCTCCAATTGCCATTGCAACACGACTATGTATTTCCATGCTGCTGTCTTGGATACATATATTAAAAAGAAATGAATATAGGTGACAACGTAACGTCCAATGCAGGAGGCGATATGATTTCCTAGATAAAAATACAGCGCGACTGCAGGATTGACAAGTGAAATTCCGAGTTCTTCGAGGTGGTTTTCTCTTCTCAATTGGAGTGAGTCGCGATTCACCTCGGTGCTCGATGCACGAACTCGTTCGGATCTTCCGAACGGACTCTCGTCGAGGAGTCGCTTGCTTGTCGCCGAATATATTATGAATCGGGCGACAGCGGGTGAAACTACGGAGCGAAGAAGCTTCAAGCTGCTTTTGGGTGGAACGAGAAGAGACGGCTTGGAGGGCCCAGACATTGGACGTGTCTCGCGACGTTGACCGAAGACAAAATAATAGAGAACGTTGTCCGCTGCCTATTTTCTTCTTTCGTCTTCATGGAGAGCGGGCGTCGACGGACTCTAACACGACACCCTCAATCCTATAACCTCTTCCGAAATTTCATGAATTTTATTTCCCTTACGCGCGTCGTCTCTCCTCCGCTCGTGAAACTCGCGGCATCCCAGCAGACAAGCCCCCCCTTTCCGCGCTGCCAAAACTGCGTTGCTCCCGATGCCGCTGTTCCCGCGCTAGCCAAAACATTCGCGCGAGACCGAAACTTGAGCTCAAGCCAAAAAACCTCCCGAAAGAACTTCTGTAAAAGATACCACCTGGCCGCATTGCTAACGAGCAGACTTTTTTTTTTCTCTCATCGGGACAAGCCAGATTCGATCTTCGAACTATCTACGTAACAATGAAGTTCATATCGGTTGATCACTCACTCCGATTCTCACAGATACTCGCACGGATACTCACAGTTACTCGCAGTTACTCACAGTGACTCACAGTTACTCACAGTTACTCACAGTCACTCACAGTTACTCACAGTTACTCACAGATACTCACAGTTACTCACAAATAATCACAGATTCTCACACGGATACTCACACGGATACTCATAGATACTCACGGACACTCATCGATACTCATGCATACTCAAAGATACTCACAGATACTCACAGATGCTCACAGATGCTCACAAACACCTGCAGTATTATTAGACTTATATCTTAAAACCCGCACGAGGCCTTATCCAGATTTGAAGTAATGCTCTAAAATTGTACCAAGGATACTCACAGATACTCACACGGATACTCACAGACTACACGTTTCACACGGCGATGCCCAATTTACGATACAATTTTTGTTTGTACCCATTTTTCATACATAAACCTACATAACGCGAAACATGGGAAGTGGGGTCAGAATTGTCGTCGATCGTATACATAAACCTACCACTCAGAGTTCGTAGTTTGCGATTAATTCCCCGGAAACTATGACCAGAGATCGTGCGGTACGGTTTTGGAAAGGAGAAAGCATATAGCTGCACATAAAATAAAGTACCACGCGAGACTTCTGTGGAGGGCGACTCCGCTCTCGGGAATGTCGGCCAACCTCCGAGCTTTAAGTGCCTCCTCCCGCAAGGCGGCACAGCTCGCTCTTGCGAGCTATAAAGTACCAAACTTTCTCGCGAATATGTTCTCCGCTGTGTGGGGGTCCACCCGCATGTATGCGAGTGGTATAGTTATTTGGCTAGGAGAATCGATTCACGGTGCGGTAAGGTAGGAAGTTTGAAAAACGAATGCGTCGCGAACTGAAGAGGACGAGGGGGAGGAAAAGAAAGATAAAGAACGAGAAAAAGCTCTTGAGCGAACTAACGTGTATTTATCAAGCTCTGGGCGGCGGCTAGTGTACGCGGTAGGGAAAGCCGACTGGTTTACTTCGCTCCCGTTGTTTCGTACACGCCGGCAGGTTTTACAACGTATTTCCTCATCGAGCGACAGAGGGGGGTTTTTTTTTTTTTTGGCTTTGCCAATGAAAATTCTACTTTTCGACAGCGTTAATATTCAAACTGTCGGTGGGGACGTAAAGCGGTAAAAGAGGGACTCGAGCTTGCAGCCGAGGGGTACGCGAAATTCTCTCGAAAGTCTCCGTCGCTGAAAATGTCAGGCTCAACGAATACCCCCGAGCAAATCACCAGGGCGTTGAGAAATTTATCAAGCTTTCCCGGTAGAAATTAATGGTTTTCGTAGAACTACGAGGAGGTCTGGTAATACGTATCGTGTACGTATCTCCGTCGTGTCGGTGGGCCATCAGACATGTACATTTATTCAGAATTAATGACTATCGCCACTAGCTACTTTCAGTCATCCGCAGATATAATATTGCTGAAAGGTTAATTCATCTGTATGCTCTTTCATTAAATTAAATTAAATTAAATTAGCGATTATATATCAATTAGTTGATGTCGCAGCGGCACTTGCATGAGAAAGAAATGGATCGAATATGGGTACCGAGGTCCGATTCGGTATGGAACTCTGACTCTTACTTTCGAACCAAAATTAGATGCACATCGATTGCGTGTTGAAACAACAGGCTTGTTTTTAGCTTTCAGTTAGAAAAATGGGAATGGAGCAACTGTAGGAAATTTTGCACCTTGTGAGTCGATATCAAAATTGTTTTACGGTAGTTGACAGTTAATTCGTCGGTAAGTACAGAAGCGATGCCGGGTCGTATTTTTATCGTATGCTGATCATGTTAGAAGGTAGACAATATATAAATCAGAGCTGGGCAAATCATACCCTAAGTACTTGAATTACATATGAAGTACTTCAAGTATCGCGTAAGATTTTCTGTAACGAATGCAGGAGAATTGCTACTCCGCGCTTGCTGACTGGCACCGTACAGCCAGCGTGCGTAAAGTACGAGAAGCGTGCGTAAAGTACGAGAAGCGTGCGTAAAGTACGAGAAGCGTGCGTAAAGTACAAGAAGCGTGCGTAAAGCAAATTCTTGGCTGTAAAGCGCCACTTGCGCAACTCTCGGCAGGCACGAAAATTAGTACTTTTCATGGACATCGATTGCAGCGAAGCGTGTTAAAACAACAGGCTTATTTTCAGCATTTAGTTATCAAAATGAGAATGCCCTAACTGCCGGAAATTTTGCACCTTCCGAGTTGATATCAAAATTGTTCTACGCTACTTAACAGTTAATTCGTCGGTATTCACAGACGCAATGCCGCCTCGTGTATGTGTACTATACTAATCGCGCTATAAGGCAGACAATATATAAATATGGCTTATACATTTGTGAGGATGCGAGGAAGCGCGGTAGATAAATAGATGAGAGCGGCCGTGTTGCTGGCGGCGTTGTCCCAAGCTATCCACGTGTTAACCCCGCCTCGCGGAGTGTGCAAGTGCATGTGCGCACCGAGAGACGAGAACACTGCAATAAACTATCAAAGTTCCGTGCGAGTGCACACCCGGTTTATACTTGCGCGCGTATTGCACATATTTTGCGAGCGCATACTCTCCCACCGTAATCTAAATACATTTAGCATGGCTTATACTCTGCGTACATAACGCACGTTCGTTACCGTACCTACGAGCAAACCGTACTGCCGAGATATTATAAACACATTCACGCACGAGGCGGAAAGCGTTATCTGAACGGTCCAAACGTTTACCGTTGTTATTATTGATATCCCAAAAATTACATGGCCCGTATCGCCCCCGTCAGTTATGCACGACGATACAGCCAGCGCGAGACCGCGGAGTTTATTCGCTGAAATTTTCGTTTTTCGACTCGTGCCGAGCGGTTTTTTTTTATCTCGCCTCGCGCATTCGGCTTGGGAATAAAATCAGTTTATTCAACGAAACGAAAAGCCGAATGAAACTGAATAACGATTCCGCGGCTTGATGTATTATGAACGTTTCCGCGAAATGGCAGTGAAAGTAAAGGGCGGTCTGACTGCGTTACGCGATTCTCGTGCTGGGGACGAATTAAAATTTGATCATTAACGGCAGTGGATGATCTGTTTGAAGAGATACCATTATGACGGTTTGGGTCGTCGGATCGGTAACTCCAACAAAAAGGACGATTTACTACATTAAAAAAAAAAAAAAAAACAATGATGGAGCGAGATTGTTGAAGCTGCTGCTTGACGCAGTACCGAGCTTTATTTATGTCCCGTGCGAGAGAGCGGTATCGAATATACCCGTTGCCCGAACTACAAGGGAGCGGAAATCGTGAAAGGGCTCGTCTGGGCGCTGCTCGTACCCCATGACAATCGACTCTGTATACAAGCCCGATACGTATATTTGCGTTGGAGCCGATGCGAAATTTACGGGCGAATAACGGTATACTATCGGGTCAACCGCGGCGCGTGCTACAAATGCCACTGAACCATGAAAAAAAAAGGCGGATGAAAAAAAAAATATATTGAAAGAAAAATAGAAAAACTGAAAATAATAGCGCGAAGGGAGAAATGCCGGCTGTATGGAGATACATGCCATACGCTGGCAATAAAAAAGCACACAAAACCCGCTGGAATATACGAGCGATACGGCGATCCACTAAAACGCCAGCGAATTAAGAGCCCCTTTTGCCTTTTGGCGCACTTTTCGGACGCGACCTAAGTTACCGTTCACGGTTCTTGCGCCATTTATTGCAACAATTTCTTTAATGCAGTTGGCACTGAGAAAAAATTTTTATTCACTCGATCGAATCTCGTTTCTATCAAGTAAATGGCTTGGGTCATTAAGTAAGTTCACGTAAATATGTAAGTAACGCGAACAGAATCATTCATTGTCTTTCCTAAATGAGAAAGACTACAGCCAATATGACGCTAGGTGGCTTCAGAGGAATTTAGTTCGTATTAATTAAACATGTATTTAGTCCAACATATATATGGAACTTAGTGAACCAACTTCTAGGCACTTCAATTATATCTCTTTCTTGAATGAACAGAGACTGTGCTTCTGGAATGAATATCCTGGAATTACCGTTTGATATTTATCAAATAATCAGTAATCGGGTTAAAGTACTCACAATGGTGGACCGATCGTTGATAAAGTGAACCAAACTGGTGGATATTCGTTCGAATAAATAGAATGGTTGACCTGGATTGGAGTTTCAACATTGATCACATTCGTGATTCAAAAACGCCCCATTTTACCTAAATTAACATTGTTCATCCCGACCAAATCTCCGGTCAACTTGCATTTACGTGAATCAACTGAATTCTCTTTTCCGTGTAAATTTTTTTTAACTAGTGAGAAAACCAGGTCGACGATGAAATACGGGAGAAAAGATCGCGTGTTCCATATGTTGATAGGCCGCTCATAGTGTCGATGTGGGCACAACACATCCCATACGGAGTGCCCGACGGGAAAACATATCTGGCCCACTTCCGGCCGGTCGTCACGGTCGGCATGCTCTCTATGGCCCTGCGCGAGCATTGTCTCCACCGGAAGCGCCGACTGAGAGCTCGAAGCTATTTTCATTAAAAGGAACGGACGAGCTTTTCGCCCGCAACGTGGATATCTGTACTGCGTGTATCTCATCCCTTCGCACCTCGGCAAACCCGCATACCGTCGCGCGTACCATCAAGTTTCCTCGTTTACCGCAGAACCGTCTGTTTCTGCCTGTGCTGATGTTGGTGCCGGTTCACCCTCACCGTCGCCACGAATGCTTCTCTCTATCCGAGGGCGTAAAGTTTCTCTCATTCATCGGTGGAAAAGCCGTTATAGCCCGGTTAGTTCGTAAGCTTGGCAGTCGAGCTTTCCACACGCGCACAATTTTACTGCAGTTTCGCATTCGAGTCACATAAACTCGTTCCGCAAAAGACCCCCACGAATCCCGCTGCCATCCAAGCCGCGCTCCCATTTTCGCGCGGTCCCTCGCGCACGTTCCCATTCGTACCCCTCCTCTTGTTGACTCAAACCGATAGGTTAAAAAAATATATCTACACCGACTACACACACGTAACCTACGTGTCACGAACCGCAATAATGTAAATTATCATACATTATTGTTGATTGTTATCGCGCATATTAAAATCGGATTTTAATACAATCCCGTGGATGGGTGAACGAGGTTGTATTATTGCTACGAGCTCGGCGGGAATACTCAAGTGTCTCCGTACCACGGTTTCGATTAATTTACACATGCACGAAAATTTAACGGAAATATTTCCATCCACGTTCACTTACTCCTCGTTATATGCATTGTATCAATTATTCCAGTCCAACTGTGTAACATGCGCTCTGCATCCTCGTTCTCACTCTCTCTATCTATCTCTCGCTCTCTCCCGTTTCTGTCATTGCTAAACTCATTTCACGGCGGATATGACAATACTCGGGAACGTCATTGATTTTTTTTTTTTGTAGCGATTACGCGTGATGCGGGTATTCAATTGACAGTGATTTCCCCCCTTGCGACCCGCTCGACTTCAATATTAATCTCATGAGACCTCATACTATTTTCATTTCCACATTGAGTTTCAAGCCAGGCACGTGTCACTGAAAGTTTATTTGAGTTCAAGAAGAGCATGTGAAACCGCGTTCCCCCCACCTGTCTCGTGCCGAGTCGGTATCAAAGACTGTAATCAACTTTTTTGCACGGATACTAGCACTTGCGGTGAAAAGAAAAGTGCCGACGAAAGCTGACAGGTAATAAGCCTTCGATGACATTTTTCTTATCTCCTTATCCTCGCGTTCTGACCAACCTGACCACCGAATCCAACCTTCGAGAGGTCGATTTTTCGGCGATGTTAAAAACGAACCGTAATACCAGACGTTATATGTGTTGGATAGGAGATTGGGTTACGGTTGGTTTTTCCTAAAACGACCAGTTTTAGGCAAATTTTTCCGAAAACAATCAACCTGAGTGAAGAGCCGTCGGTGCTCTTGACATAGAGACGGACATCGGGTCCTTTTGGGAAAGTCGAACTATAAACCAACTTTCTATCCGGCACATATAACGGTTGGTATTATGATTGGTTTTGAAATATCAACCAAAAACCAACCTCCAAAAGTTTGGAATGAGAGTCAATTTGACGCACCAATTAGCTGGTTGAGTCGTAGTAGATCGTTAGAAAACAACCCAATTCCAACCCAAAGTTTTACGGTTGATACCGCCGTCCGTGATAAAAGTTGATTAGACTTTTTATTACCGACCGTGGTAATAAGGGTCGTAAACCGCGGTAAAGAGCGTGTTTCACCTGCTCTCAAGCATCAAACCACTTTGCGGCACTGCAATGGTACAAAGTGGCAGTCACTGTTGTGTCGACAGCGATAGAACAGGTGAAAAACGCATGGTTACCCTCAGCGATAGAGGCAGCTCAGTTAAAAGTCATAAACTTCGAGATTTCCCCTCTGGCTCGCACTCGAAAAGAATATAGTAGTTGCGGCGGTGAGCGGCTGGTGACGAACGGTGGCAACAGCGAGCATCGGCGAACCGGAAGTTGAGTCGGCTCTGATCGAATGCGACCCATCCCTCTACTTGCTCAACTCACACTGTCTCTACCCATCAGCCACCCCGTACGTCATGCCACGGAAAACCGAGGGAACTTGCTCACAGACACGCAGCACATCGCCGATTTCGCTCATGTACAGACCACCACCGACATGTCCTGCAGTCTCGCCGAAGCCACGTCGCTTAAGGAAATAGAGCTGTCCGACGAAAGCTACGCTATTTGTGTGCTGTCTCCGCGCAGTATAACGAGCTTTCAAGATTCGCCGATGGAAGGTAATCGCAGAAATCACACAAATCTCAGATCCATCTCTCACGATTTCGTGGAATCGAGAATCGCAGCCTTTAAATACCATTGCATTAATGTTTGTACAGCTTGCACTTGAGCATTAGCAAAAGCCTACGGCAATACGGCGCTCCGTGTACAGTGCTCGAACAAGAGAGTTCATCGTATCGAGTTAGGGGAACATCGACGCGATCCCCACTGGAAAAGTGAAAAGTTTTCGAGAGCGAAACAAAATTTGCTCAACCAATGTGTAACTGTAAAAGCCCCCGATGCGGTATGGGTCTCTAGTGTTTCGCTCTTGAAATTCGGTTTTCAGAGCTTCGCCACTGCCGGCGCTTTCGTGTTCGCTTCACTCATCGAGGGGATGGAGTTTCAACCAATCGAATCAGAGTGCTTTTTCGCGTAGCTTCTCATAATCTGACCATTGGTTTTACCGTGACCGACCTGTACGTAGGCTACAGATATAGTTTTGCGATGCCTGTCAAGACAACCTCCGGGTCCCCCGACGTTTACTGTAATTAGCCGTTGCCTTTCTAATTGAGGAGGCTTAAAACATTGATGTGGAAGTAACGCTCGTGGCGGCCGAACGTCGCGCTTCCGTCTCCAAAGTTCTCATCCGGACGGCGAACTTTCTCGTTACTTTTTCATCCTGCGGCACGCTGAAGTCGAAGGTTTATCGGAGATACACGGCGAATCTGACTGACACACCACGACTCTTCGTGCACTGCAGACATTCTTGCAGGTCGGTCAGCTTTACCATGCTAATGCGTTCGGTTGTGTGGTCGTGTAGACTGCTCTTTGGCTCTGTCCGCCTTTACCTTCCACGTTTTCTTCTCTTCTTTACTCTCGTCGAGCGAACGTTTCGACGACCACTCTTCGGTATCTCCGGTGCGAAAGCTTCGCCCACCATAGTTACCACCCTTCCCTGACGCTATTCACCTACCAGCATATTTCCCCAGCAGAGCCGGTCTCTCTCATCTCATGCCCGGTACACGCTGGTGTAGTTTTGCCTTTCCTTTCTGTCTCAACGTTCTTCCATATCTTCCGGCATCTTGTCGCCGATTTACGTCGATAAAACGTCATGGGGCTTTCTACTATCGTGAAAAATATAACGAGTAAGATTCCCAAGCTCCTTTCCGGATAGAGATCAGCACGAGAAGATAATGGATTTCCAGTTCCGTCTACCCGTGTTTTTCCCTCTCCCGAAGCCCCCCCTCGGCGGCAGAAACAAAAGACGGATAAAGTCTCCACTCGGCAAGGAGAGCCGACTGAAATTATGAGCTTTTTCTCATATTGGCGTACGATGCAAAGCGATGGACGGCTGACATGGCACGGATGACGACATTCGCTGATGGAACATCTGTTCTATCAGCGAATGCGCAGATTGCATTCATTTTCGATATAGAGGAGAGACCGGGGCAAGTCGGAACCACAGCGGTAAATCAATCGGAGGTTGTCGCGGCGAATATGGCACACCAAGGCCTGGACTTATTGCGAACCCTAATGCCCTGGAACGCCACCTAACTCGGCAAACATTTAATTTCACTTTACCGTTTTCACTCCGTGAAACGAAAAAAAAGATATACTGGTAGAGGGAGGAAACAAAGAGAGACAAAAGAGCAAAGTGGAGTAAGTCCACGCTGGTCCGGTAAACAACGACGTCGTAGTCGTCCCAATTTCCCAGATGGGTGAGCTGTCCCGCCATCTGGCACCTCCCCCAGGACAAGGCGGATTTCCAAGCCGTAGCGGCAACCGCTTTCACACCTTTCTATCCTACATTCTATAGCGCAACGCCAGTGCACCGGTATTCCAACTACCACCAACCTACCAACTACTAACTACCCTATCTTTCATCTCCCTCGCCATCGGGCTTTTCCATGTGATCCTATCCTTTTCTCCTTATCCTCACGACCTCGTCCTCGGACCAGAGGATCCTCGACCGATGTCCGCGGATTATGGTTCGGCATAAATCTACTTACAACCACCGCCGTACGGTCGTACCGTGTTCTGCTTTGACAGCGACAACGTAAGGTGTAACTGCAGCGTACGTCACACATACGCCACCCTCGTAAGTCCTTCTCTACCGAGGTAAATCCTTTCGTTCCGGTCTAAAGATAACGAAAAATCAGACTGGATTCTACTGTTACGTGGAATATCGTAGGGAAGCGACAATATGGCGAAACAAAAAAAAAATGGATGTGTCCATATCACCCAGAATTACTCTGCAAAGCTCGACGACGACAACTGTGTCGGAGTACGAGACTGCCGGATTTCAGCCAGAAATGTACACAGTTACGGAAGACTCAACCGTGGTTGGCGTTGGTGATTGCTCGGCTGGTATCACAACTATATTTAACCCTCGGTTGGAGCTCCTTGTGGTACAGCGACGAAGGACGAGTACATGCGGTAACTTCACCTGTACAATGCATTGTCTTGGGTTGTATACCCACCTGGCGTCACGTAGAAGACCTACGACACTTTCATGGCATTCGGTTTATTACGTGCTCCGAATTGTATGTGTGCGCTAGCTCATGAGCTTCCAGAAAAAAATAATAATGTATAATTCTTGTATAATAACGTATAACAACTTGTGTACTACACTATTGTAAAAAAGGCTTTGGCCCGTATATAACATAATAAATAAATAAATAAATAAATAAATAATTGATAATAACAATCGTCACAATCTTTCCGGTTTTATTTTGTACGTTCCTTGAGACCGGCCTTATTTTTATCTGCTTTTAATGATTACGTGGAGTTATCTGGTGAACCGATAATCTGTACGTTTGTCATTTGCCACACCGAGCTATTCCGCTCATTTATACAATATCGTGTGTCTCAGTCAATCCTCATCTCTACATTCGTTACAATATACAAGTTTATTATAACGTTGACTTACGTAATTGTGTCTTAATAGACTTTTATTGAGGTGGACAATTCATTTTAACGAGCTGACAGATCCTCATTCCGGTCCGACGATATTCAACAATTTTACCACTTTATATTTTGACAATATAACCAATGAACGATAACACGCAATTGACGAATAATTCATTTCTGCGTATAACAACGAGACTCAGCGACGGCTGATTTCCGAGCTCTGTCACTCGATAGCGAAGTGACGATCGATTATCGATCTCCGTGTGGCTGACCTGTTAATTCATATAAGCCTCACGTATGCGGTCTCTGCCCTCGAGACCTATTTGTCAATCCTATACGTTCAGTTATATTCAGTAATAGAGCTGCTACGCTCTCGCTCCCTTAGTTTGGGCGATGCTCTTCGCCTTATTTTCCAATTCGACATGGTTTTACAATAACGGGTAATTTATGGTTTTACAATAACGGGTAATTTACCATGACGATAATAAGCAGTTGCGATACAAAAATTGACGCTTTACATAAATTACCAGAATTGCAATGTAGTTATTATGTTTTGACGATATGCTATTTTCTCGATAGCGCTCGAGGAGTCGAAACGAGCCTCGATTTGCGATCGCAACACGAAAATGGCAAGTAACCCAGTTCGTCTCGGGAGAAAATGGACAAACTCGTTTATCTAAGCGAAGACGATTAATAGCGAAGAATAAAATCATCGTGTTGGGTAGAGCAGGCTAGACGCGTCACTATGTTCGATAATGAAGTTCGTCGTATCACTATGGGGAAGTGTGGAGCGAAAGTGCAGCCCTACCTTTTCCAACGAATTGGCATCAGAAACGGCGTTCTTACCAACCGAGAAATGCATTTTCCCCTCTCTTTTCCATCGCTTCCTTTTCCACGCTTTCGCTCGAAAGTTCGCCGGTTCTGGTACGTGAGGCTTTGACGCTTCAGCGCATATTCGCATTTCCCCAACCTATCCCAGAAGCCAGAAACGCCTCGTCGTCTCGTGCTCTTTCCGGCTTCCAGTATTCCAACGAGGGAATGAAGCCGGTGGGGTTGCAAAGGGCTGGCAGAGACGCGCACTTCCGCCCAGCTAAGTGTTATCTTTGAAATTGCGTTCCACGACGCTCGAGCATTATTAAATTAAGTTAGCCGGGGAAAAAAGTTTCTTTGGAGCTCCTATACACGCTACAATGGTGTGCGGTGCGAGTGCCTGTGAAATAAAGGGTGGGAGGGAAGGGATGCGGCGAAACTTACCGGAGAAGAGTAAGTCAGTGCGCACAAGAACCGGAAGACGATTCAAGGGTTGCGAAAATAGTGAAATTGTAATCCTTCTCGACGAGGCTCGACTCTTAGGTCAATGAGGGAAGCGCCTTCTCCCGTTTCTGATGAATTATCAACTCTTAAACTTTTCATTACGCGAACCCAGACTGAGTGGACCGACGCGTTCGGAACACCTTAAAGACTTACGCCACAGCTGAATTTAGATTTTCTTTTTTCTAATCGTTTATAGTGTCAAGAATATTCTGTTAAATTTGTATATCGAAATTCAACGAATTTCGGCACGGCCAAACTTTGAACGCGTTTTTCAAGATGTCCCTGATATGTAAAAAATGGCTTGATGGATTTTTATGAAAATTTATACCGATATACTTCAATTGATTCTTCAGTCCTTGACGGTCTTATATTTTTTTTAAATAATAATAATTGAAAATGATGATTGATGATGATTCAGTGTTGGAAAATGGTTAAAAATCGATTTTCTTCAAATGGCCGCCATTTTGCCAATTTTTCTTCCCTCGTCAAGGACCGCATTGTATATAATTTGTCAAGAAATAATTAAAATTGTTTGTTTCTGACAAAATGACAAGTTGAAATCAGGGACATCACAGAGGATCTTCCAAAAAAAAATTGTTTACGTCGACCCATAAAAAAAATACATAATAACAATAAAATTGAATGAAAAAATGTCTAAATTGTCTTTAATATATCCTCCTTCGACCCCAAAAAAATTAAATCGATAGAGCGTACATTTACCGAGAAAAAAAATCACGAAATATGCATGCCTTTTTACCCATTTACTTAAGCCTCTTAAGTAACCGAAAAATTAACGTTTTTTTCGTTTGATTTTATGTTTCAGATGCGCCGAGGGTTTCACGGGTCTGCGGTGCGAGACTAAGGACGTAATCAGCACCGGAAGTGTGTACAATCGCCATAGGGCGCCATTTTCGTGCAAACTCGGACTCTCAACCTCGTACTACTGCTAGCGATAGTAAAACGGGAGCCCCAATAAGTATCGACTATATACTTTTGGTGTTCCCTCGCAATTCCCTTGTATCCACAATATCTCTCGCATATTGCAAAGGGCTGCGCGTCGAGTGAAAAAAAAAAAAAAAAAAAAACTATTGTAGGTCTCGGTCAGTCACTAATACGATAACACTGTGACGTGCACGCCTCGACGAAGCGGAAGTATAAAATAGGCGTAAAACTATGGATACCAAAAGTCCCGGAATTGGACCTTGCGATGTGCCATAGTGCAGAACGTCACGTTTACGGGCGTCACGAAAAATACTGTCGTACGAAAAAAAAAGTCGCGGAAATCGACCATAACGAAATACTGAAGTATGAAAAACGTTCCAAAAAAATATAAAAAAATAAACGTCACGACGCGTCGCCGTGGTATACGAAAGCGTCGCGAAATTGGACGTTGCGCAACGCTGCTAGGACGTAGGCCGAATCGGCGCGTGAGGTGGGTGTATCAACCAAATAAATAAATAAAAAGAAACGAAACGAGTCACACGACAAAGTTGACGAAGTATCGGGCATTAGGGAGCGACCGACGCTTATGGGCGAGTTGCGAGCGTAATATGTAATACATAAAGTCGTGAAGATAACGATTTTTTTTTTTTTTTTTTCTATAAATTTTCCATCGCGGTTGAGTTGTCGGATGGATATACGTCGGTTTAAACTGTCTCATGTGCTACTTGAATCGTTTGACAATGTACATTATTACGATTAGTGGGGGTGAATTTTCGTTGATTCGCGTCGCGAGATCGTCCGATACAGTCGGGTAAATTCCTGAGATAAATAAATAAAAGTAAATACCACGAGCGAGGCGGCGGTGAGGGTCGCGGTTTGAAAACGCGATGTGAAACAAAACTTTTGGCAGGGAACTTTTATGCAAGCGCGAGCCCCGGGAATACTGGATGCATTTTTGCAATTTTACATTCTAATTTTTATTCACATTTCCATCAAGTACGAAGTTGTACTTGACTTGCCTTTTGCGCATATCGCTCAAAAAGAAAATCAATTGAGTCAACAAAGTGTGCGCTTGCGGGTGGCGAAACAAATGTTTGGTTGATCGAATGAAATGCCTCGTTGATAAAAACTAACAGGCCGTCGAATCGAATTTTTGTTTACTTACTATGACAATTATTTCGTTCGATCAACCAAAAATTCGTTTCGCCACCCGTAAGCGCTCACTTTGTCGACGCAGTCGATTGTTTTTCTCAGTGCATGGCTACACTGAGATAAAAGAAATTGTTCAATTAATCAAAAGTCGCGCTGACATACGTGTAAAGCTGTTGTTTATTTGGTACAAATAAAACATTGTTTTGTTAAACGATTGTTCGCATGAAACGATTCAAAAGTTGTCGATACAAAGAAAAAATTTTGTTCTAACAACCAAATAACACCTTTAAACGGACATCAACGCGCCTCGGTTAATCCAACTATTTCTGTTTCTCAGTGTAAACGCTGTTAAAAAATATGTAAATTTAATACACCGGACTGGAATTTTTAATGCAAAAACTGATGCATTAGATTTAATGTACAATTTTGGTGAAAAATTAATAGAAATTTACATTGATATTTAAAGTGCTATTACAGTAAAATTAAAGTACAGTATTTCTAAAGTTCTTAATATACCGTACATGAATTTCTCACCACAATTCTCCATGAAATTTAACACACCATTTTATGCATAAAAACTTCCAGCACCAGTACATTAAATTTCATTCGAATTTTTTTATACAATGTAGTCGAATTAAACTAAATTATTAAAATCAGAAAATTCATTAAGTTTTTATTATACCGTACATCAATTTTTCATAACAATTCTCCATGAAATTTAACATAACAGTTTACGCATAAAAACTTCCAGTAGCAGTGCATTAAATCCAATACGAATTGTTTTCAACCCTCTATAAAAAAAAATCTTTAAACCGGCCAATTTCCATTCCCCGACAAACGCCAGCAACGTTGCAAAATCGGGTGCGCCAAAGCCTGGCCTCATCTGCCGAGTCACGTTTACTTTCCCCATTCTCTTGTTTTTTTTTTTTTCATTGTTTCATCGCGAAAACGTGTATATTTTAAAGCTGATACCGGTTCCATCGCCGCCGCCTTATTACTGTAGAGAAACATTATACCAAAGAGTCCCGGGATCACAGCGAATAAGCGACGATCAAGATACCACGGAGTACGGGCAGACCGTGCGCCACGTGTCCCAAATTCTTTTTCTGTAAATTTACGTGTGTGTGCGTACGCGTGCGCGGGTGTGTGCGCAAATGGCGATTTTAAAGTCAAGTTAAAGCGCGGGTCTGGCTGAAGACGAGGGCGAAAGAGATTGATGGAAGACGAGGATGAAGACGAAACGAGCGAAGCTCGCTCGGCACGAGGCTTCACCAACACACACACACACACACACACACCGAAATAGTTTCGACGACTGCGAGACTACGTCTACGTAAAAATCGCGCTTGGCCAGACGTCTGTTAGGATTCTCGTTAATCGTCGAGTTTTACGAGAATCAAATTTTTTTTTTTCGGGCCTTCGCGGCTGCCAAAATTTTCGCAGCCGACGCACTTTAGTGTCTCCGATCCGCGTCCTCGGGCAAAAGGCGTGCCGCGTGTCGGGACAAGACGGAAGATCCGGGGCGGGCGCGAAAACCGCGCGATAAGAAACGGGACTCGAAGAGTCGCCGGGCAAAAGAGATTTGTGCAAAGCTTGCGATTGTACAGTTAAAGAGTCAGAGACACCAAGACGCACACACACACACACACTAGGATATTGTTAGCCAGAAGTTTATGATATATTAGGTATAGGCGATACGAGAGAGTGGGATGATTCTTTTTTGTTTTGGCACTCGTTGCGGACTTTTATTATAGCAGAAATTAAAGCTACGAGGCCACTCAAACCGCCGCGATGTGCGTTAAGTGTACATTCTCTCCTCTCGTTTCGCTCGTCTCGTCCGAGAGAGGAGAATTCGTTTTTTCGTCGTCATTGACGCGATTTTTTTAACAATTTTTTTATTTTTTTCAAGCGTCGAGTCCGTCGAGATTAGTTCTCGAGGACCCTAGTCAATCCTTCTTCGAGCTTCCGTTCGTCGTTCTCGCTCGCATCGGGTGTGAGCGGAAACGATGATTTGGTTTACACTTTTTTTTTCCGGGCAATTTATTGTCATCACGAACGAGAGGGAAGCTTCCTGTATATTGCGGCGCGAGAAGTCGTCGATGAAAAAAAAAAAAAAAAAAAAAAAAATGTTGAAGATAGTTTCTTGCTTCGAGCGAAACTTGGTCGATAGAGGGTGGGAAGGATGGGCTTAGTCGAGGATATTGGCATTGTAGCTCCTTAGTTCGCGGGATATCGAGGGGCTGAAGTGGATTCGTGTCGCGTGGCGCGCGAATGGTTCGTCGAAAAATCCGAGAGGATTCGCAACGGCGAGACGCGTACATGGACGTTGGACGTCGCGAGGGAAAAGGAAACGAAGGAATGGGGTTGGGAATGACGCGCGGGACGTCAAGAGTCGAAGCCCCTCGGAAGAATCGAGTCGGTATAAAATTAAGGGGGTACACGTAAGCGCGCCGTACTCCGCGCGGCAATCTCGGGACCCTATTTATATTTTATATATATATATATAATTATTATTATATATATAAATATGTGTATAAAACAACAAATTTAATTTATTTATTTAATTAAATAATTTTATTGATTTATGATTAAACGTCATTATCACACCTTGACTATTGTTTGTTTTTTTGTTTTATTTATTACTCCCATGCGATTTACTTTGTACAGTGGAAACCCGTTTATCCGAGGTATTGTGGGGAGAGCGCACGTCGCATAAGTGAGATCTCAGGTTTATGCGTTTTGGCCGAGGTTTCCGTCTTATCCGAGCCTGCACCTCCGTTAACCCTTTATAATGTATTATAATAATGTTTACTGTGACTGCTCAAGTATATACATTGCTTTGTTTTCTTTTCTTTTTTTTTTACAAAAATAATATATAACGTCATATCGTTGATTTGATTCGAAATTATTCGTAAATACTGACTTGAGCTGGTCGCGTAAGCCCTCAAGGGCTTGTTCGCGACCTCCAATCGCCTAAACTTACTTACATAGTAAATCTCATAGACATAGAATCTGTACATAACATTTGATTTTTCTATGAGGCGATAGTCCATTTAAATAACTTTAAAAATTCAGTCTTTAATATTCATTCGTTTGACTGCTTTTAAAATTCTTTATGACCCGACACTTTCCTTATATACGCTGATAGCTTATTAAAACCGTTTATTCCAATGAATGCGTAAGCTTTCCTTCCCAGCTCTTTTTTCCTATTGACTTGCCTAACGCTAAAATGTTGGGCTTTTCTTGTCGTCCTTCATAAAATCTTAGGTTGAGTCGGGTGCCTCGGATAACGCGGAGGCTCGGTTGATCGAAGGTCGGATAAGCGAGGTTCTACTGTACTTTATTATATTTTAGTTCGATGATAAATTAATTGGCAGGTGATTCATATTCGTTGGCCGCGTTCACCTCCATGGATTATCGGCGTTACAGTTTTCGGCTTCCTTTTGGCGGACCAACCGCCCGATCAGACGATTACTGCCTCGCCACTAATTAATTCTCAGCATTCGAAAATTTCCGAGTAACTTCGTAGGGGCGAGCGGGGCAAAATGGCATAGCGGGGAAAACGCAATTTTTCCAATAACTCTTGGATGGTGGCGATGGTTGTGCGTGGGACATAAAGGGGTTGAAAATCCTGATGTATCGTTGGGACAAAATGGGACATCAAAAAATTATTGGAAAATTGAGTTTCGTTCTCACTGTCCCGTTTTGCCCCACTGTCCCATTTCGCCCGGCTCTCCCCTAGGTTTAACGTCAGGATTTCCGGTAATAATCGACTGGGCGGAAGCGAAATCATACTCGAGAAATCGTAATCGTTTCTCGGTCGCGTTGCACAGGTAGGTGGGGCCTTATTGGTTTATTTTCTATTAATGTACTAATTATCGGATTTCGACTGTAACAATCCTTGCCGTGGTGTTTGCCTGGCGTTACCGTCATTAGCGCATAGATACTAATTTTAACGAAACGAAGCATCGCGAACCGATCGGCGAGGCTCGATATGGGATACGGAGAGGCGCGATAGTGTGCGAGTCTCTCCATGCGGGTTCAACATTTGACAAACCCATCGCGTAATTAGGCTTATCGATGTACCGCATATGTATACGCGAGAGCATTCGTCCATCGACTATGCGCGGCCCCGATGGTCCGGTCGAGTCATTAGTGAGATACGCACATTTCGTTGCCACCGCCGGTGTACACAATTGATCCGAACTCAGCCGATGGTCGTTGCCGTCGCGGTGCGCGCCTACAGTCGAATGAATCCAATGATTCACTCACCGACCATAATCAAATTGCGAATTAAAACAATCCCTCGGGGCATCGGACGGAATTTTGAACCCTCTCGCTGCCCGAAGGTGCTTCGCGGTTGAGCCCTCACATACGGATCTAGTAAGGTAAATGCACCGATGACCGGAAACGTCCCAGTTACCGGACAACTGGCCCGGAAACTTGAGTTTACTGCACAGATAATGATTTAAATATAACAGTTACTGTTAAAGTGGCGCATTCACATCTCTACCACTCACAGCTCTATCAGAAAACATCTCTACCGTACTACAACTGTACGGCATTAGAACTCTACCACAATCTCTACCAGAAAGTAAAAAACTCTACCGGACTTGTAATAAAACTCTACCGGAATACAAGGCTATCGTCTTGCCTTGTATTCCGGTAGAGTTTTATTGTAATTCTGGTAGAGAATTATTTTTTTTATTTCAAGTCCGGTAGAGTTTTTTTTACTTTCTAGTAGAGATTTGGGTAGAGTTGTAATATGGTAGAGATGTTTTCTGGTATAGTTGTTACGTGGTTTAATTTGAATTATGATTTGTAATGTCCATTGTATATTTTTTATTGCTACGCCTTTTCGTTGTCACTCATCGTTGTATGTTTGGGCGCGGTGCCCTTAGGGAGGTTGCCTCAGAAACCCGAAAATCGGGACACCCCCATAAATAGCTGTCCAGCCACTTGTACATTTAAAGCTCCCAGCATTTGCGTGGATAAATATTTTTCAAGATACAGCAAAAGTATTCGATGGATGTGTTTCGAAAACAAGAAACTCCTAACCTTGAGATTGGTCACCAGTATTTGCGAAAATGATCGATGCATGATAGAGAAAATTGATATGAAAGCTAGATATCGCCTTAAATGTCCGACCATTGGTGCGTTTACCTTACACGCGGGAAGACTTCAGGAAATGAAAAAAATTATACCAGAAAGACTTTAAAAATAGTTTACATCGGTCACACTTTCTAAAGTGTATCAGGAACAGAAAATAGAGACCTTGTTTTGTTCTGAAACCATCTGGAAACACGAATGCATCATTTGGTGAAAACCGCGTGTAAATTGGTCCAACACTTTCCAAGTTCTTGCGCTGCATACGAATTAAACGACTAATGAGTTTGCTTCTTTATATGTATATATATGTATATATATATATATATATATATGTAGGTAACCAGCGCACAACGAGCTCGCGTCTGCCGTGATGGTGTTGCTCGTAAAACCTCGAAGCTCGGCTATCTCGTCAGCTCCCGCGGTAACTTCGCGAACGCAGCCTTGAGCTTTCGCAACAACCCCGTCGTTACGTATTCAGGTGCGGAAGAGCGTAAAAAAAAGCTCGAAGGCGATAAATATCTCGCCCGCTCCGTGGCTGTATTTTTGTAGCCGAAATGAATTATCGTCGGTGCATAGCCGTGTTCCGCGGTCTCTGTGCGTTACTTATTGCCGATCGTCGAAAAAAAAAACGGCGAGACTCGCGCAACGACTCGACGTCGCTGCCCGAAAAAAAAAACCCAATCAACGAAGCATTAAATATAATTCACGGAACTCGGGGATGCCGCGCCGGGCGAAATGTTATTGAATAAAAAATATATACATAAAAAATAAAAATTTATATTCGCTTCGATACTTTTTTCGTTTGGGTACAACAGTTCGTGGGACACAGAGTGTTGCATGGTATCGATCATGGATATACAAGCTCGCGCCCCTGGTCGAGCAAAACTTCAATTTAAAAAGTACAACACCGATCCGACGAAAGTGTAGCAACGTGAATACATCGAATTTCACTCGCGTACAGGTGCGTTCACCTGTGGGAATCGTGAAACGATTGTTGTTTTTTTTTTTATATATATGAAACTCGAACGGTCGCGAAAAAGCGCCGAACTCCGATACCGCGTACGCATATACTATAATCACAATCGCTATTCTATGGAAAGAGTAAATATTTTTCGACATAGATAGTATATCGGGAGCGTGTAGTGCCGGTGGTACATTCCAGAGTTTGTTCGTCCGAATAATAGTCATTGCGTCGTTTCCACTTTTTCCGTTTTTTTTTTATGATTAAATAATTTTTAGCGCCGTAGCGCAGCGCGACGATTGATCACTTGCTATCGTATATATCCTCTATAGACGTAGGGTAAGTCGGGGTGATATCGCGACGCGGGTGATATCTTTTAACGAATCTTGCTCAGTTTTTAGTATATGTGGATGAAATGTGATTGCAGCGAAAATTATAAGATTGTATGTGCAAGGGTCAGTACGACATGTGACGTGGTCAATTATGATCGAACTTAAGATCGAACGTAAGATCAAACTTAAGATTGAACGTAGGACCAAACTTAAGACCAACCTTCATTACGCGCTTAAGATCTATCTTAAGTTCGAACTTCGATCCGAACTCAAATTTGATCGCAGTTCCAGTTCGATCTTAAGATCAAACTTTAACGCTTTTCGAACCTCAGTTCGAGCTTGATTTCGTGCTGAACTTCGAATTTAAGATCAATCTTAAGCACGAAATCGAAGTCGAACTGAGGTTCGAACTTAAGATAGATCTTAAGCACGCAATGAAGTTCGGGCCAAGCTTCGATCTTAATTTCGAACAAACGTCTTAAAATTCGACGCTGACATATTTTGTGCGATCCCTCTATCCTTCTCTAGCCCTAATGACTATGAGTACTAAGGCCATAAAATCCGTAGTGTCCAGATTGACATGCATTTACAGACCTGCAATTAAATCACGCATCAAAAACCTCGAAAGTTCCGAGATAATTACTTCAGTTCGATGTTTCTAGACTTGGTTACGATGAAAGTTCAAAGGTTTTTCAAACGTTAAACCTCAATTTTTCATTGATTAAATAATCATAGAAATATCACCATGACTTACCCTATTATCTGTCGATTCCTCTACTTTTTGTTTTTTCACGTTCTTACGTTCCGCGAATTCCCGGACGATTAATCGCTCAGGTAATTATCGATAAGGGATCAATCACTGGTGCGGCACTTCGGAGTGCTCCGTTCGCCTGGCGAGGACGACCCGCTGGTGAAAAGTGAATCGGGTATCTCCGGTGATTACGTGACGCAGAAACCATCGGCGATTTCACCTGGTGGTAAAATCCTCGGTGATGACCGGTCATGAATTCCTTTTTTTGGAAATGCTGAACAGAGTGGCGTTTGTCCCCGCAGCTTTGGCTTGCGGTGATTGGCGTTTTACGTCGTTCGCCGCGGGTGGATTACGTCGCTGAAAGGGGAACGAACATGCGCCACCAATTCTCCTAGCCATTCGTCTCCGTTTATTACATATGCGTGCGCGTGTGTGTGTGAGTGAGTGGTTATCTATCTATACAGGTATACGGAATTGCCGTCTCGTCATCGGGCCTCGGTGGAATCGCTGACTCGAACTGAGCGGTTCACACTGAGTGCGACTAATCGAGCGGGCGCAAGCAGTGGCGATGACGAGCGTTCACACGTACGGGCTTTTCGTCGGGTCCTTGCGGCCAACTAGCCACGTACATGTTTCAGAATGACGTCAATTAAACCTCCAAGTATATATGTCGTTGGCCTAATGCCAGAAAGATGTATAAGCCATGCTTGTACACAGCCGATACGCCATTATGGTTTTAAGTGATCGTTGCCTACTGTCTCGAATGTGGAGCTTAGGATGAGCAGATACAACTAAGTTGCAGATTTCTGTAGCTCGAGCGTTGGATCATAAAATGTTAAAAACGCAAATTTATATTTCCGAAGATTTATCGGAAATACGTCAGATCCAGTTTTGAAATCTCATTTTTAGAACCGGAAGTGACGTCATACCGAAGATATGTCACTTGCGGTCGATAAATGAGATTATCAAACCGGATGTCACGTAATTTCGGTATTTCGTGATTTCCTGCCAAAGAATGGGATTTTCAAACATCAAGTGACATATTTCCATTATGACATCAATTTCGGTCGAGCAATGAGATTTACAAACCGGAAGTGACGTATTTCCGGTATAACATCAATTCCGGTTGAAAAATAAGATTTTCAAACCGGAAGTGACGTACTTCCGGTATGACGTGACTTACCCACGAGATGGATTGCGGAAGAGCGTTTTGTTACGTAACTGTAGCTTCAGCCATGTTGATAGCATGCACGGTTTTCGGACATTGTCCTTTGTGTCATACAACGGTTTATCGAACCGTGTAATCGTAGGTATATTTCATAACAAATAGTCTTCGTGTCCGTGCGCACGTTTGTCCCGAAGCGATCTCCCTGGAGAGACCCGCTGTGATTTCTCTCGGTGCGGTTACGTAATTCCCAGCAACGACAGCACGTAGATGTATAGATCTCGGGCTACGACAGGAAATCAGTAGATCCTGTCGGGCCTAACTATTGGGGATTGCTTCGATGTTCCGTCTCGAATGCGTAGCGGGTACACGGCACAGTGGTCAGGCACGCGAAACGAATCACGCACGACCATCGTCAACCAGCAGCATCCCATCCGGTAGACCCCTGATAGGAAATCTCTCGAGGGTCCGTACGCTGTGAGGCGGAGATCAATTTCGCGAGAGGCGAACCTCCTACAATGCCATCGCTCCGTTGCTTTCCGCTTTACGAGCCTCCCCGCGTTTCGCAATACCTGAGGGTAGAAACATCCCAGTCTATAACGTACCTACCTATAACGTTCTATATTCTCGATGGCAAATCCGCTACGATATACGGTTGCAATATCGTAATCAAACTTGTTGTGTATCCTCTTTGAGATAAAGTCATTCTTTTTAAATCAAGTATTGTGGAGAAGAAAGTAAATTCATGCCGGCGAAGTTACGCAGGGCAGAGCGGGGCAAAATGGGACCGTGGGACGAAACGACGACCCCGAAGATGTCTGCACGACATCAAATCTCATCTTTGGCGAGTTTCTTTGAATGCACTGAAGAAGAAAAGTTGTTCACCTGTAGAATTGTATTCTCTGAGTGATCTTTCCCGAGCGAAGTTTGTGCGATGGAAAACACCGCCGCTATAAGTTGATGACGTTTTGTCTCATGCGGTTTTCCAATAATTTTTGGATGCCGCGTTTTGCCTTATCGATACATCCGGATTTTGTTGCCGCATTTTGTTTCACTGTCCATTTTGCCCCGCTCTTACCTACGAGTAATAAGAGCTTCTTGAGTGCGGCACGGGGGATGATCCGTCATTATTGGAGCTGCCTTGGTTATGTTGTATGTACGTCAATCACAGAATTCCTGAGAAACTTAACCCAAGCGATCCGATCGATCATCGAGTTGTCTGGAGAAAAAAAAAAGTACCGAACGGCAGCGGAGAACGAGAGGAAAGCAAGACGTTGGGGTAACATTCCTGCTGGTGTGGTGTTCGCCACAGGAAAAATGCCAGAGGGCCGCACGGTTACCGTTCCTCCATGAAAGGGACGAAAAGATTGGGAGGAAAACTTAGTAGCGACCAGCGGCAACTTCGGTTTTATTGGAAAATCGAGCTCACCTCTTCGAGTACATACAGCGGAACGGACGGGAGAGACACACACATATGGGTGGGTCATACGAGCATCCAACACAGTTCCGCGCCACTGTACACGACTCATTGCTCAGATGCTGGTCCGCGAAGTAGGACGAAATCCTGTCCAAATTGAATTGGAGTAAAAAAAAAAAGAACGGAAAAGTGACCGGATCTCTTCCCAACAGTTCAAGCGATTCCGGCAAAGAAGTTTGGTATCAACTTCGCCCCCGGAAAATCGTGCCCGAGCAATCGTTGATCGCTCAACGATCATCCGAGTGAAACGAGGCATTTCATCTCCCGTTTAGTTGCTTCGGACCTTCGTTACGCGCCAGTCATATCGGCGAAGCACGATCGAATCTGGCGAATCACAGATATGAGGGCGGCTCCTTAAGGTCGTCCTTGCGATGCATGCGAGTCTACTGACGGACTATCTCGAGAACTTCGTAAATCGTGAAGTAATTTTTTTTTATTCGCGTTCGATAAATCGTAGTGCAAATAACAAGGTAGTCGTACATGTTTAGTAATACAAAAAAGAACATAATTATATTACAAAGCGCAAAGGTTGAGTTGACTCGTTTTGTGAATAATTACTTCATTTAAGGTATAATTACTCTCGAGATGCTAGGTAATGGTATTTTTTTAAATTTTATATTGAATTGTGAATTTCTGAGAAATCCATAGCACCTTTCATGTGCATACACTTTAATTTTTGTTATGAAGTGTTAGTTTGGTTAGGTTTTCATAAGAGCACATACATAAAACCTTATTTTTTGTATTAATTTTGTTGATAAAATACTCGGCAACCTATCCTGAAACTTTGTAATCACATTAGAAAGGATTTTAACTACAATGTTACAAAAATTGAACCCCCAAAGTTCACAAAGTTAGATTCGAAAGGACTACTGTAATTTTTTACTTGTAATCGATAAATTGCATGTTTTTAATTCTGTAACGGCCCTGCATTGCATACAAGAGGTCGATGCGAATGGGGGAAAACGTATGGTGATCACCGGGATTCAAACCCGTCCCGGTCGGTTACTGCACTAAAAAAAAATATCAACGGCTCAAGAAAAATTCGCTCGCGGGCTGCCAACGAAAAAAATGATTATTTCAATTCTACTTTCAATTCTTACAATTACATACGGGATTGAAACGCCAAAATGTCACTTTGGCAGTCTCGCCGTCGTTGTTTCAATATCATATGGAAATGCAAGAATTGAAAGTAGAACAGAAATAAGAATTTTTTTCTTTGGCAGCTCGCAAGCATTTTTTTGTTTTAGCGTGAGTACGCACACCTAAAAATATTTCTCTCATTCGAATCGTCCTCTTACATGCAATGTATCGCCGTTAGAATTCCCATAAAAAAGGTCCATTACGACACCTTGTAAAAATTCAATGAGTTTTTATTTATTTAATTTAACAATTTAATAAAATATGAATGTGTCATGCTCGGAATCCAACGAGCAAAAAAGAGAATGTGAATGTGTCATCAAAAAGAGAATCTGTCACGCTCGGAATCTAACGAGCAATCTTGTTATCGTTCCGCGCAGGTCAAGTCGATATCCATCATCGTTTGCATCGAGGGCGGCGCGAATAATTTTCGGAATTCTTCCCCCCCCCCCCCCCCCCTCCCCCCGGGCCCTTCACGAGCCAATGCACTCAGTGGGCACGCAAACGCGAAATCACGCAGTAACGACGAGGTGGGTTGCATAAATACGGGACGTCACTAGTGGAGTGGACGCGGACACTAATCAATTGCAGTTGAATCAGAGAGAATTTTCGATGGCAGCGGCAGTAGCAGCTAGTAGTGGTCCACTCGTCCGTCCAGGCTGCTTCGAGGGTACACCCGTGTGACAAACCCGCGTTTATTCCGTACTCATACTCCTCGCGTGTTGTTCCATCCGGGATGACTATACCTGTATTTTACGCTGGTATTGCTCCTTCACATATATCGTCCCTGTGTACACCGATCGCATAGTCGCTGAAATCGGATAAAAGGGTTGATTGGCCACTCGTCCGATAATCGGGTTTTAACCGTATTCTCGCTGATCTAGACAGGACTGTTCCGATTAAAAGCGATAAAAACAATTCCACGTCGATCAACGCGGATGGCAATGTACTTCATTGATTGCGTGTGTTACTACGTACACAATGTGCAACATCGATGGGCCCGAGCGACTCCCGCGCCACCGCGCGCTATTTTATTTCTGCGACTCTAACGAGGGATTATTGTTTGCATTTTTTTTTTTTTTTTTTTTTTACAAATTCAAATGGACACTCGACGTGTGTTCGAAGTTCCTTTGTTTTTTCGGATTCAATGGGCGGTTTTGCCGGGCGCTTTTTTTTACGCGTCGCGTGGGTAAGCTATCCGGTATTTTTTGGCGTTCGTAAACTATCCGATATTTTTCGGCAAACCATTTTTTTTGTTCCCCCAAGCTTCCGGCGTTCGTTGAATATGCTATTTCACCCGAGTGGCCGTGAATTTCTGCGTAGTTCCGAACGCTGGCATTTGCCTGGCGCGACTGCGAATATTTCATGCTGGTTCTGCTATTGGTAAATAGAATCGGCGGTGGGAGGAAAACCATCGGAGAGGATTAATTACGAGATGCAAAATTTAAGATCGACCAACAGGGGTTCATGAATTCGTATTAATTCAGAAACGATTCGAACAGCATTGAACTCGAGGGAAGCTGCGGCGGATTAAAGTTGTAACGCATCCATCCCTTTCCGGCAAACGAGACGCGTATAAATTCACGCTTGAGATGATTCAATCTAAGGTTCCTGAGCTCATTTATAGATCGGAATTTTATTCAACTTTATCTCCTTTCGCAACTTATCACGCGAGTTCGAAAAGCACTCGAGAGTCGCGCAAATAGATATTTATCGGTGTGTAGGATTCCACCTGTGTGCGTGTGCGTGTGCGTGTGCGTGTGCGTGTGCGTGTGCGTGTGCGTGTGCGTGTGCGTGCGCGTGCGCGTGCGCGTGTGCGTGTGCGTGTGCGTGTGCGTGTGCGTGTGCGTGTGCGCGTGCGTGTGCGTGTGCGTGTGCGTGTGCGTGTGCGTGTGCATGTGCATGTGCGTGTGCGTGTGCGTGTGCGGCGAAATTGGTGATGGACTGGAAGCGTCACAAGTGGCCGACCGGCACTGCTGCGCGAACCAGGGATAGCCGCCTCTCTTCGGCATGGCAAAAGATTTCTCCGGGTGGAAAAAGTTATAAAGCGATAAAGTTACGCCGTGGAACACGCGGGTGCTTCGTTGATCTTTTCCTCCCTCTGAACTGCCGTAACTTTGGAGGCAAAAGCCGACAAGTTTTCGCGCTCGCGTAGCTCGCCCGCCTGCATTCCTCTCCGCAGCAGTCGACAGTAACACAGCCAGTAGAAACTAGGAACGGAAAGAGCCAGAAAGAGCTAGAAGCACCGAATGACGTCGAGACGCGGGCCGTGTTTAACTTTGGCCAAGAAAAATAGAAAGAAGCGGTGCGAGAGAGCGGCTTCGTCGTCGAATTGATCTCTCGTCTCTCACTGTACAGAGAGCGAAGAACGAAAGGGATGGGCGAAAGCTCACACTTGTTTGTCCGTCCTCTCTCAATGTTTTGCTCTCTTCTTACTTTCGTCAGGGAGGGAAAAAGCAGGATTTTCGAGCTCGGGCACTGCGCGAAACTGGTCACGACCAACTATATGTAGCAGTTCTCTCCGTTCGTGTATCCCGGTGCGGCTTTACTCTTAGTTTAGAAAGTTCTGGACGAATCGGGACATCGGGATCAACCGTCCGTTCAAACTTAGCTCAGGGAGAAATAAGATGTCAAATATTTCCCGATCGTTCCGACGAAATATAGCGCGATTTAAGTTCTATGTAAAATCAACGTAACTGGCAAGTAGCCAAATTTTTTAGATTTACATTGATCGGTAAAAGAAAGCGCTTCCGGGGTCGCTGTATTGCCGCGCTCTGGTTGCGAAGCTCCTCGATGAGGCGAAAAAACTGCTTACTCACAGAGTTGAAACGGGCGAATAACTGAAGAGCGTCGGGAAAAGAGGCGCCCAAGTCCTTTGCCCTAAAACTTCTTGCTTCGCCACGAGGGGGTGAAGGCGCTTCGGAGTAGACCAGCGGGGATGACCCGAGCTTTCCCTATTAAATTAACATTTTAATTCAATGAAAACAAAGCGGTAACACCACCGCCAAGGTTGCCAGCGCGCTCGGCGTTCCCCGCTCTCTCCATGGCGGTAAGAAAACTTTTTACATCCAAAGTTATTCGGGTTTACGCGGATAACGAAGTCATTTTGCATATTTAACAGAGGGAGTCGGAGGCGAATTTATCAAGATGGGCTACCAGATTATTTTTTATCGTACCCGAGTATTACATTCTAATCTAGGGTAACCCAGGCGCGGTTGGTCGTCGGTCGGCAGTTTGGCAGTCGATGATCGAATCTCGACTAATACACAGCACTGGCTAAACGCAATTGATGACCACTTTGGCAAGACGCTGCCAATCATAGTTAAACCGGCGCAGGCTCACGACGTCGAACAACTTCGACCCAATAGCCCGGCGATGTTCAGCCAATGTTCGATAGAAAATATTTACAACCAATGAAATTTTTTTATTCAACTTGCACGACTGCTTGATGCTTCTTTATTATTTCGAATTCCTTCATTGTAGTTTTTATCTACAATACTGTAGTGCTGACAGCCTAAGTTTCGTCAACATTATTCATTGAAATGTGAATAAAAGAAATGAATTAATAAAACTTAGATCGTTTAAAGCAATCGGTAAATTAATATTACAGATATGCAGCTTATATATAAGACTCGAAAGAAAAAAATCTCTTCAAGATGAGGATAGCCGAGTGCGTAAGAGCGTCGACAAGTAGTCTCGGCTTCACGGTATCTGGTAAAAAAATTATTCTGATGATTCCAATGTGTGAAGATTGAATTGCAGAAGCATAAAATAGTAATTTGCGATACAAGTGCCGTAAAGCAATCTTTATACGTACGCTGTGCGGCGAGTGCGACTTACTTCACAGTCCGCGCATGATGTTCGCTACACCGCACTAGTATCGCACAATACTTTCTGTAACGAATGCAGGAGAAATGCCTGCTGATTGTGGCGCTGCAAAGTGCTTGGCTTTAAAGCGCCACTTACGCCACTCTCGGCAGGCACAAAAAGTAGCACTTTTCATGCATGAGTTACACAAAAGCATTATATATTTTTCATTCAACGTTGGCTGGACATCGGCGGCCGACATTGGGCCAACGTCTTTTGCTAACGTTGGGTCAATGTTATCATCCCGACGTTAACCGGTCGTCGGACCTACATTGGCGCCCAAACTCGGGTCGACTTTCTCAGACCATCAGGGTTGGTCCGACGTCAACCCGGCTCCAAAAAACCGCACCTGGGAATCGAAATACTCCAACCTGACCCAAAAAATGTATAGGCTGCCAAAGATAAATCTTGTCCAATCCATCATGCAACCAATGGCAACACCAGAAAAAACATAAATACAGCCGCTCGTCTCCGCGAGAGTGATAATGCATCTTGAACGACCGTATGCATTCGAGAATTTACAACTCGTTGCATTGGGTAATTCCCGTCGGAACTACATCACGATTGTCATGAAACAACCATTCCCGTTGAACGGAGAAATAACGATGGGTCTGAACGACAATTGCGAGGAGCCCGACAAAGCGGTGGGAGTCCTTTAATGGCTTTAATCAAAGAAGCCCCCGGTGACATGCCGAACGATAGCGCATCGCCGTTGAAGGTGTACGCCGCCAGCGGCCGAATCATCCCCCGGTCTCGCCAAAATCCTCTGTGCAAGCGTCTCTCGTTGGCCCACCATCGTCGCTTTTCGGCTCATCCAGCCTCGCGCTTTCTCTATCTCCGCTCCCGAAACTCGTAACCGATGTTTACACGAGAGGCTGCCCTGACGACTCTCCTCGCCGTTCCGCCGGCGTCCGCCATGCAGCAATGAATTCACATTACGATGGCGCCCGACGCATTAAACCATAACGACTTGCCAGTAGAGTCGGTGGACCGAATCCACCAGTGCGCCACAGCGACGCTAAAACTCGCTCTTAGTCTATGTTTCGACAATTCTCTCGAGACGTTTCCCAAACCGACGGCAAGGCCGAACGGTCGGAGGTTGCGAGCGGTGGTGGGATTAATATCGTCCCGGTTAGCCGCGGAATATGCTACGGACATGACAAACGCGATAGGGTTGCAAAATGTCAGGAGATGTCTAATAATTCTCATTTGCCGTTATTGTACCGCAGCACGATTTCAATGTAGAAAGGGGGACGATACGATTTCGTGCCGTGTTCGAGACGCAATGAACCGTGCTTTACTCGCGCTTTCGGCATAAATCCACCCAAATAATCCATATGTTCCATCCCGGCACGTAAGTCGGAGCAGGAATTCGTGCAGAGGTTGTTTAATTATTTAATTTTTTTTTTTATCGGTGCATTGTAAATAATCTTCCAAATGTATCGATGTCCGTACTATGCAAAATGTCGTTGATTAGTAGAATCACTACTTGGTAAACCTCTGCAAGAAGCGATCCCTACTGAGACTTACGTACCGAGATGGAACAGATTCATGGAAAAAGTGCGGGTAGATTGTAAAAAAAAAAATCGTATCAAATTTAATGTACTGGGAGTTTTTATGTTTAATTGACATATATAATGTCATGTACAATTTTGATATCTTAATTTGTAGTACTTATTTTGTAGTACGTTAAATTACAGTATATTGTAACTTAAATTACGTTAACGTGTAGTGTAACGTAATTATTGTAACTTAAATTACGTTAACGTGTAGTACGTTAAATTACAGTATATTAAATATGTAGTATGTTCAAAACTTGAAAATTGAATATTGATATACAATTCAAAATTTGAATTGAATATTCAAAAATTTTGAATAATTAAAAAAAATCTAATAATTTTTATGAATCGGATGTTCGAATGATGAAACTCCGATTACAATGAAACTGAGCACATAAATTGTATTCATTGAATGAAGAATTTTTATTACTACAAAGCTAAAGAACTTACGCTCGGTTGCAAGTTATTCCCTTCTTCAAAGCTTAAATGCATACAAGAAATTCTATTACAAATCAATTCGCACTGTTTATCCGGTTATCGATAATGACCATTACGGTCCATTAAAGTCTCAAATTAATATTTCTAATTATTGGAATAATTCGTTTACCTTAATGGAATATTTGGTCCATTAAAATCATTCGAATATTGTGAATATTCAAATACGAATTATCCGTATTCAATTCATGACAAATTATATAAAATTTTGAATATTCGCACATCCCCATTGCTTTACCAGAGCACGATTTTAATGCAGAAAAGGAGTACGATATAATTTCTCGCTGTGCTCTAGACGCAAGAAACCCTCGTGCTGCGCCCACACTTTTCGCCCAAAGTGTAGGTGCATCTTCTCGCAGAGGTTTAAATATTTGATTATCTTTTTTTATCGCTCTATACGGGCCGTATCCCTGATGTTGACTCAACACCGACCTGCGGGCCTAATATTGACAGCTTGTTATCGAAGCAGTCAGTAATTGGGCTCAAGGGGTCAGAGTAAATACGACGCCGGCCTCGCCCCACGCTCCGATTCACCCGTCGCAATTAGTTTCACGACGAATTTTCAACTAACCGTGTCTCTCGGTACGTCGGCCGAGGAAAATTGCTGGGTAGGTAACGCTCATCGGTGGCATCAGCAGCGGGAAACTTCCTCTTGCCTGCCCGCTCGGTAGTCTACATCGCAATGCGAGACAGTAGATAGTTACCTTCGCTCGCCCATTATATCGTGCGCAGAAGCCCTTTGGGAAATTGTCTACAGTCCGGACGGGCACAGAACCTTCGATCAGCCGTGAAATCTAGTCTGATACCGTATTACACTGTGTCTGTGCGGTACACACCCTCAACGTCGAGAACCCCCGCCACCCGCGCTACCAATCGCTTTGCGTCCTTCTCACCCCTCCCGCACAATTGCTCGTTTAGGATCGGGCGAGTGAGCGTACGAGGTATGTACACCGAAAATATAGCTTCACGATGGCTTCGTTATCGGTGGGAAGATCTGAATACACGAGTAGACCACTTCCACACACTTGGTACGGAGCTCGATACACGTTGTGATATTTCGGATAATTCTCGGCCAATACGGATCGGCCGAATGAGTGAGCTTTAACTATCGAAGTATTGAGTAATCAAAAAAATGTAATAAATTCTCGGCAATACGAGTCGGCCAATGAGTGAGCTTTAACTATCGAAGTATTGAGTAATCAAAAAAATGTAATAAATACTGTTTTATTGGCAGTTTGGTCAGCAATTCTAGGCTTCGAATATCCCAAAGAGTTAGACTTCTCGGCTGGCAGCGAAAGAATTTAATGTTAAAACTTAATTTTAGGAGGTGAAAATTTGATTAATTAATTATCGAAAGCCCGGTTACCAATCGCTTCGCGTCCTTCTCGCCCCTCCAGTGCCATTGCTCGTTTAGGATCGAGCGAGCGAGCGAACGAGGTATGTACACCGAAAATGTAGCTTTGCGGAAGTTTGGCTTCGTTATCGGTGGGAAGGTCGGAATACACGAGTATAACAGTATCGCAAACTTGGTACGAAGCTGGATAGACGGTGAGATAAACCCTTCGGATAATTCTCGGCAATACGAATCGGCTAATGAGTGAGCTTTAACTATCAAAGTATTCCGTAATAAACACTGTTATTGGCAGTTTGACCAGCAGTTTCGAGCAGTTTCCCAAAGCGCTAGGCTTCTCGGACAGGAACGGAAGAATGCAATGTTAAAACTCCGTCTTTCGAGACACCGCGTAAAAATCTCGATTAACTAATTATCGAAACCACGATCGAATAATATTTTTTAGCGAACCCCTATGCGAAAAAAAATTATAAATCGAGGAAAGCGGCAGCGTGCGAGAAATCTGATTTTATTTACATTTAGTTAATGAAAAACCCATTCGCAAACTGAAAACCAGAAGAAATCGGCAAGAAGCTCATTTTTTCGCGGTCGCGTGGGGTGCGTTCGGACACCAGTCATGAGGTGTAGGGTTGAAATAAAATATAAAGAAATAGCGTGTGTCATTCGTTCCGAGCTCCGAAAACCCAAAAGCGTCGAGCTTCTCGGATGCGAACCGAATAATTCAATACGGAAGCCCTTTCGATCTGCCGCGTGAAAATTTCGATTAATTAATTATCGAAACGACGTTCGAATATTTTTTTTAGCGAACACCTCTGCGAACAAAAAACAAAAAAGATGATAAATCGAGGGAAGCGGCAGCGGGACAGAATGGTGAGTGTCAGTGGAACGTGCGGCAGAAACTAAACGTACAGGTATAATGGCCCAGTGATATTTCTAACGGGAGCAGCGCGAGAGAGCCGCGAGTTTCGGCGGTGTGACACCGGCGCGGAAGATAGGTGAGCGCGGATGATTCACGAGTGACGGAAATAGAACTGGAGGCTGGCCCTCGGGCGACTCGAACTCCAACTCGTTCTTGCTTTCGCCTATTCCCGCGTACCTCGATCCGGCTCGCTCTCTTTTGCGGTCCAGACTTATCCGAGCGACGAGCGAGAGAAGTAAACGCACGAGTGTGCACGAGGAGCGGAGATTGTGGCTCGTCGTGTACGTAGTACGAGGGTGAGAAACCCGAGCCAACCCAATAATACGAGAGAAATAGAGACGGGCCGAGAGTTTGTGAATGCAGGGCTTTCGCGACTTCGCGTATCTTTCGCGACTTATATCGAGTATAAAAGATTTCTAGGCGTCGTCTCGTCTTGTCCTACACTTGGACGATAACGTAGATAGTAAAAATAGGGACCAACGTTTCTTGCCCACAAACGTCCACAATGTTAATTTTACAAAAAAAAAAAAAAAAACTCTTGTCGATTTACAAATATTTTTTTTTAGCAAATTTAGCAACGAAATAATTTTGGGCGTTTGTGGACAGAAAAGGTTTGTTAAATGTAGAAATCTTTTTTTTAATGTGTATTGTCACGTGACTAATGTTGTCTTGGGTTCGAAGCTTTCACTACATGTCTCTGTGTCTCTTCTTGCCGCTTGCCTACCCTGCTGTCTTGATACGCAATCAAGATATGGATAAGTTCTCTTCGTTCGCCGAGGACGTGACTCTCGCCCGCTTCTAGCGCATCTAGCGGCACTGTCAAGGTAACGAAAACAAAAAGAAATTACGCATAGCTTTCTCTGTGAGAAAGTTCGCTGATTTTAACTTTCTCGTTGAGGAAGATACGCGCAAAATTTTGTAATAAATGAGGGAGTCGTGTGCAAGTTACTTTGCACCTTTCTTCGTAACGTAATAGTACATTACGATACTAGTGCGATAAAACTTTTTCTGACGAGTGCGAGTTTTCAGCACGAGGCGGAGGCGAGTGTTGCAATCACACGAGTTAAGAAAAGGTTTTACGCACGAATATCGTACCAAATTTTATTTCACGAGGTGTGAAACCGGGGATTTTGCGCCCGTTATGCGTCGCAAAACTGCCATTTCTGCACCTAGTGAAATAAAGTAATTTATACATGTCATAAACTTGAAAGTAAACATTTATTGTAGAAAACCGCTGATTGACGTTTGGGTAATTCGACTTTTTGAGGCTATGTTTTGCTGTTGCGTGTAGCGTGGCGAAGGCGTGCGAGAAAATCACTGGAGTGTAAAAAAAAGCATGCGAAAAAGTAACTAAAGTGTAAGAAAAAGTAACCAGTGTGATCTGCGCGTGCGTAGTATTTTTCTCACACGCCTTACTAATAAAGCGCCACTTTCGCCACACGTTTCGGACCCGACAAGTGGGACTTTTTGTGTACGTGTTGCAGAATAGTCATTTACGATACTAGTGCGATAAAACTTTTTCTGACAAGTGTTGCAATCGCACAAATTCAGAAAAAGTTGTGCATACGAGTATCGTCACAAATTTTACTTCACGTGGTGTGAAAATGGGGATTTTGCGCACGTAAAACTGAGCACGTAAAGCGTGCTTAAAACTGCAATTTGTGAAGCACAGAAGGTTCTCGCACTTTTTGCAAATTCCTTTCGACTATAAAATTACAATAAAATCCACACAAACATAACGGAAGTCAGTTCGGTTAAATTGCATCAAATCAAGCTACAAGATCGCTAAAAGATACCTTTTCGCATTTCTCTCTTTTTTTAATCACACGAATAGATCCGAGAGCTCGTCGTTAACTTTATTAATTTCAACGTTTCGCTCGTTCGGCACTAACGCAACATCGCCCAAGTACAGACGAGTTTAACGACCAAGCGAAAGCTCCGGGCTAGACGCCTGTCAGGCGTTAAAGCATTCACTGCTATACCGAAACAGAGTATATAAGCCGGTAGTCGCGAGAAAACGCCGGGAGCGAAACGTACCGGTGAAATCGCCGTGGCTCTCATTCTCGTTCCTCCCTTTATGCTTCCAGCTTGCACATCAGGACATTCATCGTGTTTTGTTTTATTGTAGCCTAACCCGAGATACTCGTATCCCCCCCGTACACTTCCGCTCACATCGAGGAACGTTTCGCGCGTTCTACCGTTTCCCCATACAAAATTTATCCCTTTACATTGTCCCTCTTCCGAATTTATTCTTCCAGATAAACATCCGTTTTATCAAAAATATTTTGCGTCCACTCATTCGCCGTTTTATCTCCCACACTTCATTTCCGGTTTTCCCATTTGGTTTCGTCCAATTCCACTGCGTTTATATTCTTATTTCAACGCTGCTTATCGGAGCTTCCGAGTTTCCACGGACGCACAGGCAGACGCAACCGTCGAGTGGCGTCTCGCAAAACGCTTCAGCCCCGCCTCACCACCGAGGTAAGTTCGTTACGATATAATTATACGCGAACGAGAGAACTAACCGCCACGCGAGACCATACGACAGGACGATGCACCGCGAAACGAGACGTCGACCTCGCGTTAGCATATTCCACACTCGGCTCTACCCACCGCCGTGTCTCGTGATAAAGTGGAATCGGTCATTGTAACATTTCAATTGCAGCTAATTTTTAAGCGAATTTTGTGTGACAACGGACCGCATGCGTGCGTCCTTAACCAAATTCCCTTTCAAGTTCGGTCACAAGAGCCTCGTTCTCGCCGACGTCATACGGTAAATACATCACTTCCGGTTTGGAAACCTCATTTTTCGACCAGAAGTAACTTCATACGGTAAACACATCACTTCCGGTTTTAAAATCTCATTTTTCGACCGGAAGTAACGTCATACGGTAAATACATCACTTCCGGTCGGAGAATCTCATTTTTCGACCTGATGCGACTTATTTCCGGTATGAGGTCGCTTCCGGTTTGAAAATCTCAGTCTTTGACCGAAAGTGACGTTATACGGGCCAATCGCATTCTCGTTTGAAAAACTCATTTGTTCGACCGGAAGTGACGCCATACCGGGAATACGTTACTTCCGGCTTCATAATATAATTTTTCAACCGGAAGTGACGCATTTCCGGTACGACGTCACTTGCGATATGAAGATCTCATTTTTCGACCGACAGTGGTGTATTTCCTACGATACGACGTCGCTCCCGGTAAAAAAAAAACTGAGATTTTCAAACCGGAAGTGACGCATTTCCGGTATGTCGTCGCTCCCGATCGAAGAATGAGATTTTCAAACCGAAAGTGACGCACCTCCGGTATTCACCGTTTACGTGAGACGGGTTAAGATTTCTACAACTTTCATTCGACCGTTCTTCGTGTACATCCACGAATCGACATCCCCAATTGTCTATTGCCTCAGAGTATTCCTCAAGGCGTTTCGCCTTTTCCCAGTGTCCGCGGTCCCACCGTTCGGCACAGCCATCGCCTTCGGTGGTACAACTGTCGGATGAAAAATTTATCGCCATAGCGATAACGAGAGTAAGAAGAGTCGCACAGCGTTTGGTGTTCACCGCACCGGGTCGTTCGGGTCCGCGAAAGCTCGTTAGCCGTTTCCTAATCGTTCCCAAAGACCGGGAGACGCGGAGGGAGCCTCCCCAGTAAAACCCGACGCGAAAGTGAGAAACGGAGAGAAAAGCAAGGCGTATCCTCGTAGCCCCGGGTATAGATATAATAACGCCGGGCCACGTGAATGGCACAGAGCGAAATCATGTAACCGGCGCTCGGCCCTCCACAGGTATAACAAACTTGGCGAGTGGCCTGCGGGACTTGGCGACGAATTTCTCGCCCCGGTGCCGAGATAAACTTAATGGTTCGGGGTAATTCGAGTCTCCAGTGGTTATGGGTCCGGGCTCTCCACCGCCGAGCCTCCTCGCGCCACACGACGGCAGGACCCAGGTCGCATCCTCCTCCCGCGCACGGGAGCGTTCCACCCGGCCGTCTCACCCTTTTGCGAGCTCGAACCACCGGCCACTCGCCATCCCCGATTAACCTCTCGCGAACTGGCGAGCGAAGCTCTCCCGGCCGCGAGGAGCATTAGCCCGGGCGGGAACGGCTAGTCCGAGTAATAATCCAGTGCCCCGTGACACTCACGAACGGACTCTTGCAGGAATCCCGAGGGACGGCGACGGGGACGACCGTGTAGAAGCCCGTGGTAATGCCAGTCCGGTTCGCCACCCAGCAACAGACCACCATCAGGATTCCGCTAAGCCGAAGCCTCATGGTAAATCGGACCGCCCGAGGTACATCTACCAAATTCGGACGTCTCGAGAAGCGGAAGCAGCATCGCCACATCGTGATCCGGGCTGTGCCAGGAAAACTTTTCCGGCGTACTCGCGCTGCTCTTTGCCACCGCCGGCGACTCACACCGTGGCCGATGGTCGGATAGGGCGGCGAGGAAGGGAAACCGGATGGGGCGCGCTGGAGAGATCAGCTGCCCTCCGCCGACGTAGCCCGAGCTTATCGAGGATCAGCAACGTTTCTCGGTAAATATATGTATATATGGTATATAGTTTTACATAGCGGAGGCGAACCGGAGTACATGGTCCTCGTGATTGCATGCAGTTTTTGTTTCTTTTTTTTTACTCTTTATTTTTATTTTTTTTGTTCCTTCGAAGCACATAAAAGGAAAACTCGATTCTGGCATCTTTTCAACTCTGTAGGTTTTTTTTCTCCAAATTTATATAATTGCGTAAATATTCGTGTAGTACCGTGGGAACGCAAGAGGCGCCTTCAAATGAACGCAGTTCGATCGTAGACTTGCGTGCTGAACCGTTCGTAAACGTTGCACCAGAATTTCTTTACATCTGCTCGGTTTATTGTTCAGTTCTTTGATTCGAGCAAATAATCGCCTAACAGAAGAACGCTTTATTTGTACCAAACGGATAGCAGCATTTGGTTAATCCAACCATTTCACTTTCTCAGTGTAAGGGCTATGCGGTGTAAGAAAATGTAAACGTACATATTAAAGTATGTTGAAAATGCTTCCGTATATGTTTAACCGTGAAGTATCAAACATTGATGGGAACTTATGCAAACAAGTTTTGGTGTAACGTAGGGAAGAGCGGGGCAAAATGGGCCAATGGGGCATAACGGAACAGTGAGACAAAACGCAATTTTCCAATCACTCTCGAACGGGAGAGTGGGGCAAAATGAAACAGAAGATGGGGCAAAATGGCAAATCCATAAGTGATTGGAAAATTGCGTTTTGTGAACTTTCCCGTTTTGCCCTACTTTTCCATTTTGCCCCGCTCTCCACTATTCGCATCTGATGGCGCGCCCGTCTACGCATGAACTCCCTTCCTTCCAAGTCGCCTCCGTCGCAGACTCGATGTCCAAGTATTTTGTTCAACAAAATTTTGCGGAAGACGATTTGACCGACGGTAAGAAGCGCCTCTCGGTGTGTCCCAAATTAGACGCTCTTTAATTATTGCGAGACGCGGATTTAATCTTACCGCCCAGTTGCGGTGCGGTCCAAGGATCAAGAGCATTCTATGTAATCGGGGGGCGTACGTCGCGTAAATATCACCCGGTGGGAACCTTATTGCGTACCGTCTGGACGGTAAATAAGCAGGACGTGCACGAGTTCTCGAGATCTTCCCCGGTAATCGGTATGGATACTCTCGGGAGAGGGCCGTACGGTCTTGCACAGGCATGTAGCGCCGTGCGGTAAAGCTGGTTGCGCAAGTGGGAGTAGAAGCGAAGCGTGTCCGCTAACAGTGAACCGAATGGAAGAAGCCAAAGTGGTATTCTCATACTCGTTCGTTTAACTATCAGTACTTTTTCCTGGTATTCGTACATACGTGAGTGTTCGCAGTGCTTGCCTCGGATATCCTTTATGGTACCGGTGGGAGGGCCGGTGGAGTTTGAGAGGGTTGCGCCGAATGCGGGAACTTTTCGCGAAGAGCGTCCTCGTAAGAAGGGTAGAAATGGTAAGAATAACCGTAGCCGGAGGAGAGCTAGCACGCGGGACGGTAAAGCGGAATTCGCCATTTGGCCTTTCCTCGTTAATGTAAGGACGATAGTAAACCATCGCGGGTACGTCGATTCCATTAACCCCGGTACACTGTTGCCGCTTCAGGGCGGAGGCAACCTCCCGGGGAAAAGAGGGGAATAACAAAAGAACCGTAAAGAGGAAGCAGGAGCACGAGATATTCTATTATCTCGAATAGCTGTACCGTGAAAGCCAAACGGTTACGAATAAAATATGAAGTAATGGGCGGAGGGGTGGAGGGGGTGGTGGAATTTCTGTTGATCCGGTGCTTCGTCCATTAACTTTCTTATTTTGTTCACTTTTACCGGATACTCCAGTAATATTCGTGATCGATGCACGCGAATACCCCGAGGTACATCTGTACGATCTCTCGGAACTTTTACTCCGCTTCGCCGACGATACTCTTATCGAGATTCGCCCCCCTCTGAAAGCTTTTTTCCGAAACTTCGGAGAACTCGTCTGTGAGTTAATGAAATTTTGTTGTTGTTGCAGTTACTGCGAGATAGAGGCGATACTGACCAAACCGCAATCAGCGATGGAAACTTGATCGCGCGAGTGTCTGACCAATGCGGGACATTTCCACTCGCGCTGCTGCCACGGGATACGAGATCGTTGAGCTGGGAACTTCTTGCGGAGCTTTGCGTAATCGTATCGGCTATGCACATGCAAACGCTCTTCATCGACTGAATTTAATGTCTCTGAAACGATATCGTACGAGACTGTGGTAACGATTATCCTGCTCTGACAAGCCGTTTTACATACGATTTGTGACGGTCCAAACATTACGTATATGTAGACCGGAGCCGGACAAATACCCTGAGTACTCGAAGATACGTGTAATGAAGTAGCAAGTATTTGAAGTAGGGGAGAGTGGGGTAAAATGGTACAGTGGGGGCAAAACTCAATTTTCCACTGATTTTTGTATGCCCATTTTTGTCCCAACGATAAATCCGAATTTTTAACCCTGTTTTGCCCCACGAACCACCATCGCCACCATCCAAAAGTTATTGGAAAATTGCGTTTTGTCTCATTATCCCGTTTTACTCCGTTGTGCCATTTTGCCCCGCCCGCCTCCAATGAGCGCTGGGTAGTTCTTGAGTACTGATGTATTGAGTACTGGCGGAACTGAATTGCTAAAGTTCTGAGTACTGGCCACTGACTCAGTACTTGATACTTCAATACGCACTTAAAGTACTTAGTGTATTGGCCTAGCTCTGATGTAGACAACTCGAATGATGGAAGAATATGACTGACGTTAGCGCGGTGGTTAGCGCTCTCATTTAGGGACCAACCAACCCAGGTTTGAATCCCAGTGATCAACATGATTTTCAATCATTCAAATTTGGACCAGCCATCACATCATTGGCCACGACCAATCCTCCGAAGTCTCCGCCCGGTCGTCACAGATTGACGCGTTTACTTTTGTAACTGTTTTTTTTTTCGTTTTCCGTCAATGGTGCATCTGGGATTTGGTGTTCGATTCGTGCGAGCCACTGTCACATCTGTTATTCATACGATATCGATAAGCCATTGGGGATTCGATAAACTGCTAAACTCGATTAGGTCTCCGCAGGGACGACGATGACAATCGAATGTCGAATTTGTCTTCTTCCGAACGAGACTAGTCATTTGTTGTAGGGTAAGTCGGGGTGATATGGCAATTGTTTTTTGAACAATGAAAATTGGTGGTCCAACGTTTTAAAAAACCTTAAAATTTTTGTCGTAACCAACTCTAGGAACATTGAGCTGAAGTAATTCACTCAGAACTTTTTAGCACGGAAATAAAATCCGGAAATCCTAAATTAATCCCATATGTTATATTCTCGAGATTTCGGCGTTCACAGCGTATGGAAGTGAATTTCGAAAAACCCAAATCCCATATACTAAAAACTGTGCAAACACCAGCGTCATTCGTTTCTTACCTTAAAAAACATTACGGCCGAATCACCCCAACTTACCCTAATTTTATTTCCTGTAGAAAGAAAAACAATTAATTCGGTAATTGGAGGATTCGAAGTAAAAAAAAATCCCCGGTCAGAGCAGGATATCTTGTCGGTACGAATGTCCTTCAGCTGTCGATTGGACACCGGCTCGTGAGCTGTTCGGCTATCAACGAGACCGGCCAGTGGCGAGAGGTTGTGAGATAAAATTGATTTTCCTCTACCAAAGAAAATCATGCGTGCCTTCGGTTCGTCCAGCGTAATTGGGAATGCGTCTGAATATTGCTTGATTTGAACACACCACCCAAAAACCCTCCTCCAATGTTTCTCTCACCTCCTTTTCGTCTCTACTTGAATTTTTTGTTGTTGAATCCCATCCAACGATTAGTCGGAAAAGTGACATCCCATTTGCCATTCCAATTAATTAGATAATCGATGAATATAAGGTGATGAATATATATGTACGAAATACGCGACGGGAGGAAGTATATTAAACCGATATACGCAACTCGATCGGCGAGATACGATAACAAAAGACTAACTTGTAGCGTATGATGTCCGTGCAAGCTTACTAGTGCCGCAATTTTTTTCGTTCAGTGTCTCCTACTTCGACCACCTATCGAACGATTTTTAATGAAAGTCATAAATCCGCGTCACGGGATCGTCCTTCCGTTCAACGGGGCGGCATGGCACGTCACTCCGATCCACCCTGTTCCTCCTAACGGGTCGAAACGGCTTACCGGCGAGGCAATTAAAAGCGTTGGAATTTTTTTTTAAATATATTTTTTTTATCCCGCGCGACACACGAAATGAATTCGTTCGTGCAACGTTGAACGAAAGAACGACCTCGGAATCTAATTGTGTAAGAAAAAAAAATGTATTTTATGATATTTTGTGCATAAACTGTTCATTTGCCGTTGTGTACGGCTACTCCAGAAATCGACCGTACACTCGAGGCGCAGCGACTAAAACGAACATACAACTAATATTACTTCTAAGTAGGTTTGTATAAAGAATTATAGGGATTATTGAAATTAATATTAAAAATATTCGTAAAATTATCCTCGAGTGATTGAGATACGGTGTGTAAACGTTCGATCGAAATTTTCGGTATGATGAAATAACGATATAGAACAAAAACCACGAATAATTGGTAGGGTCGACTCGGGTGATCGTGACGATGAAGTTACGGTCATAAAGTACATTTCATTGTCACACGATTATTTTTCATTCTTTCCCATTTCATGCGTTTAAATTTAAGCTTTTTTTTCATTCCTATAAAGGAGTTACTATAATCGGGAAAAATAAGTAAATAAAATCACCAACGAAGCGATGGCTTGGGAGAAAAGAAAGACTGACTCTTATTAATTTTGGAGTATTTAACATTTAAAATAAAATCAACATTTATGTTTGCTGATTCTATAAAAAAAGAGGAGGAAGAAGAACACATTTAACTTTGCCATTTCGTGTCACAATTACCGCTATTTACCCTACCAAACGGTGCAGCGCACAATACTGCAGGATCGTTACTTCATTATACCTATTATTATCTATATTGTTATTACTATTTTTAGTGTTATTTTATGTAAGATGTAATGTCGTCGAAATGATGTGTGTACGAATGATTGGTAAATTTTTTCGTGTCGTGACTACGCAACTATCGCCGATTAACCCGGACGATTGGTGGTTTAAAGTTTAAAAAACCAAAAAATTAGCGAATAAGGATTTGCCATTCCAGAACTAGAACTCCTCGTCAATATCCGACCACTTATTGAGATAAGCGCTACTGTAATATACTGTATATTCTTTCGCGTTACTTGTTTGATCTTTTTTTTTTTTTACTCGGAAGAAAGAGAAAACGCCTTTGTACGATATTAGAAGATTCTTTTTTTCTTTTCCATTAGTGGTGTAACGAAATACTATTGCGCGTGATGCGAGTACCGACGACCCGCTTCGGAATGCTAGTCAATTTACAGGATGTAGAAAGATTTGTGTTTCACATCCGACCGATTTTAAGGTAATTGGAGCGCATCGCGTTAGTCGAATGCGTGCTACATTTTTGAAGGCGTTTATACAAACTTTTATGCATCTGTTGATTATAGCGGATGGTTATTTGAATTAAAGGAAATGTCCTTAACGTAGAAAAACATTAATCGCAATGGATTTGCAAAATTATTAACTGGTTTTTGCTAAATTTCAAAAAGGTCATATTCTTTCAGTTTTTTCAATGAATATTCCGTTATTTTTGCTCGATTTTGATGTAATACGGCTCATTTTTCTTCCTTAACGGATACTCTACGAATTCACCGTTTAGACAATCAATAGTATTTTCCGTTTAAGAATGAAAGCCTTTTGTTTGTCCATCGACGAAATTCATTCGTAAAAAAAGCTTTAATTTTTAAACGAAAAACACAATCGAATATCTCTAGACGGGGAATACTTGGAGCATCTTTCAAGGAAGAGAATGGGCCGTGAGACATCAAATTCAAGCAAAAATTACAGATTATTCTCTGAAAAAACTGAAGGTATATGTTCCGTTTTGAAAGTCAACACAAACCCGTTAATACTTTTGCAATCAATTTTTTCCATTGCAATTAATGTTTTCCTCGGTTAAGCACATCGGCTCTAATACAGATAGCCATCCACTATAATCAATAGATGCGTAAGAATTTGTATAAACGACTTTAGAAAATGTAGCACTCATTTGACTACTTTGAAGCGCTCTAATCGCCTTAAATTTGATTAAGGTGGGTCTCTATAAAAAAATTACCGTAAAAGCGAGAAAATAAGATTTGGCAATAGTAAAAACATTTGATAGTTTGTCTGCTCGGTGGATCATAAAGACTATCTCTTATTTGCAGGATGCGCCAATGTAGATATTAATAAATATCATCAACGCGTAAGCGAAGTTGCAGCTTCGAATCAGTACGGCTTTTGGAAGGGCGATTACATCCTTGATTCCTTGTAAATATACGTTCGTTAATTGTTATGAAAACTGTTGACAAAGAACCGCTTTAGTGTTAGAATTTATACGAGATATAAAATCACCGAAGTTTTTTATATTTCCGAGGTATGTTGTCGCGGGCTCGATCGCACTAGATAATCTCCGTTAATGGATGGTAGCGTGTATTATTCCCCCTTACACATAGTGTGTGAACCTACACGTCGACCCGAATGAAAGTATTCAGGGAAATCAGAGTGTGCGAGAAATAAGCGGGCGTCGATTATACTGTAATACAGAAAAAAAAAAACGAAGTAAACTAGAAACTCGACGCAGAGGTGATCACCGTATCATCGAACCGTTCATCGATCGGAACCGCCGAAGACGCCAGTGACTATTATATTAACTGTGTAACGACTGTGAGCGTGCAAAAGATCGCACCACGCGATTTTGCTAATTAACCGAGTGGAACAAAAGAAAAATATAAAGTGCACTATGGTCTAAAGCTAATATTCTAGCGGCACGCGGTACTAATAGTGAAATTACTGTAAAGGGACTAAAAAAAAATGTACAAGTACGCGCGTAGGTAACGGATAACTATCAATGTTTCCTAGCGACTTCCTTCGAATCACGCGTAAGGAAGCGACGAGTCCAATCTGGAGCCTGGTACTATTTGTGACGATGACTTTTACGAAAAAGCAGACATTATAAAATTGACGCTGTGCTCTCGTCGTGTTATCATCATTATTGTTATTATTATAGATCGATTGATTGCAAAATTATTCTTCGAGAAGAAATTATAAGCATGGTTTCGAATAATTTGGAAGCGCAGTATTCAATACGAGGCGTACGATCCGTACGGACGGCTTGTAGTTTGCAAAATTGAGATCATTTAGTTCGCGACGATCGCGATTTAACACTCGACAAGTGGCTGAAACGTTGCAATTCACAAAAGTACTGCCGATTGTCGCAGTACTCTCATTTGTTTACGATTCGTTTCTCGTCCGTTACTACAATTGTGCCGACGTCGAGAGTAAAAGCTAACGTCGAATGTAATGCCTGATTATGAAAAAAAAAAAAAAAAAAAATCGTGACGTACAATTTTGTACACGGATAATTTAGGTAAAAAGATTATTCATTCTAGTCCTGTTTGCTTCGCCGTAATGTAAAATACCATAATTCCTGTGTTAAATGTAATGGTCAATTATGTTATAATAAAAGAAAAAAAGATCAGTTAAAATTTCGATCCTCGGATCATTCTACGTTTTTAACTTAGTGGACGAGCGCCGTCGTAATTATGAGCAAGATTAGTGGTAAAAAATTGTTTTTATTTAGAAAAATATTTATAAAAAGTGTTTCGCTCGGAATCGCGACGATACGCGTGACATTCAACTCCTTAAATGATAAATGGTAAAATGTAGATGGCTCGTGAGATATTCTTTGGTCGGCCATCGTTCAAAATCAGAAAGTTTCATTTCGGCTATCAGATAGGGTTACTATTTTTCATGGTATTTACAAGAACTGATTTGTGACCGAGGCGGCAGGTGAGGGCCCAACGAATATATTCACGTTAACATGGAATTCAGGTATTCTTGTAGCTAACTATGGTGTCCATTTTGTGTATGGAAGTCGAGAACGATCTAAGTTGAACCTCCTGGCTATTGGCGATGAAGACAGGCTGCGTTTCATCCCACTCTTTCGGGATACCGCAATCGGGCACCGTGTACGTGAGAATATCGAACGAGCAGAGGCAATCCAACAGTGGCAAAAAACTTACTGTTCCTGAAAAAAAAAAGAAAATAAAACCATAAATTAATTATTTGAACCCAACCGATGATCCGTCGTAAATGCAATTTACCTGTGATCTGTCTGATGACCTCGCGAATCTCCTTCTGTATAGTCTTTACGTCTTTGGTTCCAACATCGGGCAGGCCCGAAACACCGTTGGCGTCGCCTGCTCCGTTCTTCGTCTGACCTTCGTAATCCACTTTGAAGTCCCATTTCTCGAGCACCTCCTTTGTATTTACATTCGTGATGACGAGAGTGACTTGCTGGACTTTTCTCTCCACGAGCCAATCCTGCACTTGTCCCAGAACCGTGTCCAGAAAAGACTTGATCTTATCATCGGTGGACATGAGAAAAAACAAGCCGAAGTGCTCAGCCGGCTCGAAAGTTTCGGGCGGATAAATTCCTCTCTGGTAGAGAATGCTGTTGATTCCGTAGACTACAAAAAAAAAAAGAAAACAATAACAAAAGATACTTTCAAAAGATGTCGTACGGCAAAGCAAAGTTAACTTACGCAAATATTTTCTAACTAACTCCGCTGAACCTTTGAGAGTTATGCATTTCGTCTTTTGCTGCGTTTCTGTCATAATAACGGAGTACAAGCTGTCGTCAAAAAGGCACTTTGCAAATGTGTAAATAACCGGTTAAGGGAACAAGCCGAGACCCATCTAGGAGCGTTTCGCAGGTTATGCAGCCGCTCTTTTTAACGTTTGTAGTGATCGGGAATCGACCGTTGGGTTGCCCTGAGTTAGTTCCTACTTTTTCTGGTAAAGTGACCAATACGGCTGCGGCTTTTGCGCAACCTGATTGGACGCGGTGATGATTGGGCGCAAAGGTGGCCAATCGGGGACGCGGTTAACCGGGATGTAGGAAAATTTCAATCGCTGAATCGCCGTCGTGTGTAGAATCGAACATATTGCTATAAACATAGCCATACAACTTTAATAAAGCTACCAAGGTATTTTACCGACGGCAACTTATTCTGTTTGGCACGACCGAATCCGGCGCAAATTGCACGTGCAAAACTCTTTCTTACGCTGTTTCCGCTTCAATCACGCGTCCTTAGTCAATACCCTATAAATGTATCTTAACATAACGCGGTCGTTGTCCATATTGTCATTATTGCAAACAGAGCAAACGTTATGTTTAACGTTCGATCATACTACTTTAGTTTTGTGAATATCAAAATAACTAATCCTCAATAACTTCTAAGGATTAAGGATCGTTTAAGTCACCTGGAATCTTTCATCGAAAAAATAGACCGTTGATTAAATCATCCGCAATAACTTAGACATGTTTTTAAATAAAAATTGAAAGTTCGAGTGCACTTGTTGGTAGAACTGTCCTTACTTAAATAACCGGTGACTTAACCGGTAAATTCGCAACACCAGAATCGCCGATGTGTAGAAATGTGAATTGCGTAGCATAAATGTTAGGTGCTTGTGTAGAATCGGTTTGGGAAGAAAAGTTGGGCCGCCGCTCGACGCATGTAGCGGAGCAGCTGATACGCAACTTGCATCGTCGAAATGGTTACGGTTCGCTTTGCTTCCCCATCGCCCCGACCGATGTTCCGCCCCTTTTCCTTTTCGGTTTTCACTCTTTGCAGCCCGCCAGTATAGTTGTATCATGCCTGGCTCTTCTCGCGCCATTGCTCCGCTCATCTGTAGTGCGTGTTCCGACAGCTCATCGACTCTCACAAGCGTAATACCATTTAAAAAAAAAACACGTTTACCGTATCTCTCTCCGGAGCATGACCCCCGAAATTCATCCGGACCTTTCACCTGCATCGATCTACCGCTTACAAAACACAGCCTTAATACGCCTGCTCTCTCCAAGTTCGTTTGTCTTCTCTCGAAGGATATGAAAAAAGAAGTGGTCGCGAGAGTGCCCCCGTTTTTGGACGTGTCGCCGCCTGACGAGGAATGCGCGAACCAACAATTTTTATTTCTCCTTCACCGAGGAGTAAAGTGTACTAATTTATTAAAAATAGTTACGATTTTGTCGTACCTCTCTCGAGCATCCTCGGAGCACGCGAGTAAGTGAACAACAAAGTTGTCACGGTCGTGTAATCGCCGTATCGTCGTCTATACGCGTTATAATTATCATCGGTCCCACATCGGCAAATGCGCAGCTCGGTGTCCTTTTGTTTATTTGTGCAGCATCCCAACGTCGGGACCTTGTAAAAATACAGTGCCTACGTGGGAAAACTGTTTCCCCCCTTGCTCGAGACTGTGCGCGCTGTGCGAGAACTTGAGTCGACGATTTTCACGGATACGATTCTCTCGACGGACAAGACGCGAGATGATCGAGCAACGAAAAATCTCGTGCTCTCTGCACGGTATCGACATTCCTTAGTGTTGACACCTCTGTCAGAGCGACTCTCTGATTCAATGCTGACTGTTCAGAGTTCGCTCCGTCCTCCTCTACCCGATCGAGATCGTGTCCCTTGTTTCACTCGCGGCCACCGCGCGACGGGTCACACTCGAGCTGAAATCTGCGATTCCGAATTTTGTCCCGAAAAAATACTTTTTTTTTTTTTTTTTCTCGTATGACTAACGCTCGTACATGGAATTCGCGGGGAGAAACTTATCGTTCGCTCGCTAGTCCGCGAACGGGGACTGCGATACGGATTTCGGTACTGTCGCAAAACTTATCGGAATTTTCTGCTTTTATTTTGCAACGCAAAGCTGATTGAGGATAACCTGCACGACCGAGCATTAGTGATTCACTTTTCGATCGATTGTCGTATAAATTTGTTTAATACATATATTCGTTAATTTTTTATTTTTCTTTCTTTCTAGAGAAGCGAGTCGTCGAAGTAAATCCTAAATGATCGAGCGACAACATGAGTTCGCTTCAGCAAACCGGTAGATTTTTGCCATTCTCAACGAACAATATTCAGAGAAAGCAATTATCGGCTCAAGGTGGGTTTTCGTTCGCTCATGACCAAACTTTGTGCAGTCGGACCTGCTTGTCAAAACTAATGTCGCGTGAACTATGCGCTTTGGGAATGTTGGATTAGGTGGATTGCCTCAGAGTTTGAGCGGAAGCGACACAGATGTTTCGACCTCGAACGAAAATCTGAGCAACGAAGAACGATACGTCATACGGCACATGGCTCGGCAAGAGCCGCAGGGCCAGGAAAATCAGCAACAGAGCCCGTCCAGGTCCTCCAGTCACAAAGAAAACATACCAAATATTCAGGTGAGCCGGTCAGTTATGAAAACTAAAGTGAAGATTTTTCATAGAAATAACCAAACAAACATTCAATATAAATTTACACAAACAACAAATAAACAAACAAGCCACAACCAACATTCACACAAATAACAAACAAACAAACATTCACACAAACAACAAACAAACAAATGTTCACATAAACAACAAACAAGCAAACATTCACACAAACAATAAACAAACAAACATTCAACAATAAAACAAACAACAAACAAAACCATTGAGTTTGTTGAATCATTGAAACAATTCAACAAACAATACACAAAAATTCAAAAAATCGCTGCAATAAGTATTTATCCGAGCTTCTTAGTGAATTTTTGTTTTATGCAAACAGACGAGTCTTGCAAAATTTTATTAGGGAAAATGAAATAATAATATTTTTGTTCCCAGGGTAATATCCACAACAGAAACAGCCTGAAGGAGAGCCTGAATGGATCTAATCGAAATAGCTTGAAGGAGAGTCTGAATGGGTCAAATCGAAACAGTCTCAAAGACAGTATAAACGGTTCTAATAGAAATAGCCTAAAGGACAATTTGAGTAATCGAACCAGTGTCGGATCTAACAGAAGTAGCCTCGATGTATCGACGAGCTCGTACAACACCCTTATTATTCACAATGCGAACGACGAGAATGCTTGGTCACCGTCTGGACGGTGAGTTCATTGTTTTTTTATATTGAAAAAAAAAACTTTGCTTGGTTTTACCGCGAACGGTAATGGATTCCATTAATGTTCATTAATCGAAGCTTTAATCGACCAGGTTGTCTGGAATAGTACGAGATCACGGTGATATGGGCTATTTGTATTGCGAAGGTGGGGGCAAAGGGCATTCAAATAGTCCAACAATGCAATCGCTGTCGAGCCTGGCACACGAGGATCGTTATTACGATCAATCCAGTAATAGCGGCTGTCAGGAAATAACTGACATTCCCGACGATTATCTCAGTCAGTCTCAGGTAGGAATTGCTTACGACTCTGAAAATATCCACATGACATCAAATTTCATCTTTGACAAGTCTCTGTCTATGCACTACTTAAAAAAAAAAAAAAAATTGTTACTTACGATACTAGTGCGATAAAACTTTTTTTGACCAGTGTTGCAATCTCACGAGTTAAGAAAAAGTGTTTCGCATGAGTATCGTACAAAATTTCACTTCACAAGGCGTGAAAATGGCATTTTCGCACCGAATGAAATTAAAAAAAAAAAATGGTTCACTTGTAGCATTTTATTTTCCACGAAACACAGTCGTTATATTGATGAAATTTCGTCTGATATAGACATTTTCACGGTCATAATCACTTGACTGAGTGTACAATCCTATGATTTTGTTACCCTCACATTTTATGGTATATTAAATAATATGTATCCACTGTATAAAACAGGTCCTGAAACATCTTGCGAAAGAAGTCAAAGTGCCGGCGTACGGAAAGATTCCGAACAACGGAAGCAACTTGGAAATGAGGATGCGAGAGAATGATCGAGGAAAGCAAAATTCCAACGAATTCGCCGACAGACCGCCCCCTTCGTACACCACGACGTTGTTGCCGTTGAAGAGTAAACACAGGCTACTCGGCCCCACGGAGAAGCTTACGCTCTCAAGATCGCAACCGGATTTGTCTAGAATCGGAAAACTGGATCTCGATAGTTACGATTTACGCGCTACGTCCCCTCGGTATTATCACGTTATTATTTTTCTTCGGCTATCGTGCAAAGTAAATTTATGCGATCGAGTGCTGATTTTTTGTTTCCAATCGTTCCAGGCCGCAAACAAAAGGTCGAGAGGAAGTTGAAACGACGGTGGGCGAAATTTGGCCACCGTCCGAAATGGTTCAGATAGTTATACAGGAGAACAGCGCTTTGAAACTCGAATTGGAGCGATGTTATAACAAGGTTGCAAAGTCGCAAAAGTTAGAGCTGGAAATATCGAAGGTTCATCGAGCCCACGAGGAATTGGCGGCCTCGTGCGAACGTCGTGAGAAACTCGAGCGCGCGGCGAGGCTAAGGCTTCAGAACGACTGCAGACGATTGACCGAGCTCAATCGGGCGCTGAGAGACCAAATCGATTTGATGTCCTCCCGATCGGACAATCCTCCGATCGTCGAGTCAATGCGCAAGGAGTTGACGCAGCGGGAGCTGCTCATCGGACAACTCATCACTCAGAGTGAGTCGATAATTATCTATTTCCAGAACGCGCCTACAGCGCCCCATTTTCAACGAAAGAAATTGAGAACGCTTTGCTGGAATAATTTATTGAATAATGTTTTTTTTTGTCCAGACAAAGAATTGGCAGCGGCCAAGGAGAGACAGGAAATCGAACTTGCGGCTCAGCGGGCTACTCTGCAGGAACAACGCACTCATATAGATATATTGGACACCGCATTGACCAACGCACAAGGAAACGTCGTACGCTTGGAAGAAGAGGTACTTCGACCCTTTATACCTTCACAGAAAAATCCTCACTCTCGACATCGTTCTGGAGAGTACGATCGCAAGGTCGAGGGTTTTCTGATGATTAATGTAATGACTGAGCGGAGACTCGGGATTGGGATTGGTCGTGACCGATGATGTGACGGCTGGTCCAAATTTGAATGACAGAAAAATATGGTGATCGTCGGATTCCAAGTGGGGTTCGTCGGTTGCTAATTAACAGCGCTAACCACTGCGCTATCGTCACCTGTTTTTCCATCATTCGAGTTGCCTACATATATGTAATTCTCAGGATGTCGAGCAGTTCTCGAAGACCTTGAAGTCGTGGAACCGTCCTTACATTTCATCTTATGTCCTTGAATTTTTTATTTCCCCGTAAATTTGAGCTTGTTTCAAAATGTATATCAACAAAACTACAACTAACAACCACAAGTACAGAAAGTAGTTACAAAACTGCTACTATTACTACGACCATCCTAAAAAATATGTATCTCAGTTTTGCTGCGATACATATATACATGTATATATGCGATACGTACATATATACAGCTTATAGTGAGTAGCTTTTTTTAAACCTAAAAACAGTTATCGAATTAAGTGTTACTTCATGCGATATGCATATTGTAATATTTTATAAATGTCCCAACACAATATGGAAATTGTCCTTGAATTCCGCACAGACTTTTTACCTGACACCGCGAATGCTGAACCGTTACAACATGTTTTTTTTTATTCCAGAGTCGTAAGAAGCAAGTGTACGTGGAGAGAGTTGGACAATTGCAACGCGCACTGTCGTCTCTTCAAGCATCGAGCGACAGGCGAGAGGAGACCGAGCGACAATTGAGAGGTCAGCTCGAGCGAGAATTGCGAGAGGGCGGAAGCGGCGGTGCAAACGGAAGCGATATGTCGACGAACGGCGAAACGATGCCCGAATTGAAACGAAGATTACGCGAGAGGGAGGAGAAAATAATGTCGCTGGAGGGCGACGTCGCCAAGTGGGAACAACGATATCTCGAAGAGAGCGCTCTGCGACAAGCTGCAATAGATGCGGCGAGCCTTCCCAAGTGAGTATTTCGCACATTCGCCGATGGGTAACGGACGGGTTGTTGATTGATTATTGTCTGAGCCCTTGCTACGGAACGTTCCGTAGCTTTGGCCAAAAGAAACATATTTCAGAAATATCAATCATGTCTTATCCATTCCGACTGTGAATCCGAAATGCGACGCGTTTATATTTGAAACTGCAGGTCGTGACCTTGGGTTCAAAAAAATTTTGCAAAATTTAAATAATTTGTTAATTAATTTTTGCAATCATTTTTTTATTTAAAAAAATGCCATTAAATAAATATTCGTGCGCGCACGATGGGCAAACTCACCAGTAGTTGGAGCGATGGGTGTTGATCGATGGGAAAACAAAAACAAAGCTGCAGCGTCGAGATCCTCCTTAGCGAGCGAGATTCCAGGCTAAGTTTAATCCACGCAACGAGAAACTAAAAAACGTTTTTTATCATTTTTTTTTTTTTTTTTTTTGGAATTTTGTATACAAAGAATAATAGAGACGCGCACCCGTCGCGCTTGTAACTTTCGGTGTACCGGGACACATTTTCGCGAAACACAACCGAACGCCTAGTTAAGGCCGTTTGAAAGATCCGTTGCTTTGTTTGCGCGCCAAGCCTCACAACTATCGCGCTTTCTACTCTCCCGAAACTAAAAAACAAAAACACTCTTACTCGCACACGGTACCTGCGACCGTTAAATTTCGCGCTGCTCCCGAGAATCGCTTGCTCGACTTGTTGATTGCCCTAGCAACCGTTGCTATGACCGTAACATTTTTCGCTCCTTCCAAGAATTGCTGCTTCAACTTGTTGATTTCCCTACCAACCGTCGTCAAGGGCTTCGTGCACGATTCTGCGCATGCGCGACGCCGTTAAATTTCGAATCTTTCCGGCGATTTAAAAATCGCCATTTTCGCGAGCCAACGATAACAGAAATGCAAATAAAAACCCCTCGATTCATCGATGACTATGGATCGATGGCGAATTTGATTGGATGACGAAATCGTTGTGAACAGCGTGACTGAGCGATACAAAGATTTTGCACTGCACTGTTCGATGTTTCACAGCCAATTCAGCAGGTTGTTAGCGCATTAGCGGCATAGTATAGGGCAATAGTTGTCAGGAATTTTTTGAATAATCTCAACCTGGAGGATCCCTAGAGGGAGCCACGGCATTCTTGAAAATTAGGACAAGCGAACGAACAAACAAACAACATTTCAAAATATTTACAAGACGATTATTATCAGGGATGCCAAAATTGCTGCCTTGGAGAAGACCAGTCAGGATGCCGAGAAACTAATTGCGGAGGCTCGATCTGAAAAAATGCGTCACATGGACGAGGTCCATGCTGCACAAAAAAAATTAGCTGACCTTGAATCTAGGTATGTAGAAATTTTTTATAATTTAAGAATCTTCGCGAAGTTTGTTGAGCATGTATTTATATTCTTTATTTTTTTTCCATTGCGCAGAATGAAAGATCTCGAGTCGAAGCTGGCCGAAAGGGACGCGATGATTCGAGTCCTCCAGAAGCACACATACGATAAAGACAGTAGCAGCAGCAGCGGTGTGGGAAGTTACCCTGCCGCGCATTCGTCTCACTCTAGTACGTCGGCTGATCACACCGGTCTCACGGGTACACCGGAACTCGGTAAGCAGCAACGATAAGAATATCCTTGCAACTCATGTATGAGAAGTGCTACTTCTCGTGCCTGCCGAGGGTACTGTAAGTGGCGCTTTATAGCAAGGCGTACTGTTATGAAACAGCGCATGCGCACCCGATTTTACTTGTCGCACGCAAATTTACTTTACTTCACTCGGTCCGAAAATTGTAGTTTACGCATTTTCACATCTTGTGAAGTAAAACTTGGTACGATACTCGTGCGAAAAACTTTTTCTTAACACGAGTGATTGCAACAGTTTCGTTCGGCTCGTATTGCAAATTCACACTCGTCATAAAAAGTTTATCGCACTAGTATCATAAATTACTATTCTCGCACACTTTTGCGGGTGAGAAGAGAGGAGTTCTTACACCACCCTCGGCAGCTACGAAAGTACCACTTATCCTGCATTTGCTACAAAATAGTACATTACGATACCAGTGCGATAAAACTTTTTCTGAAGAGCGTGAATTTGCAGCGCGAGTCGAAGGCGAGTGTTGCAATAACATGAGTTAACAAAAAGTTTGTCGCACGAGTATCGTATAAAATTGTACGGTACAAAATTACAGTACGAGGTATGAAAATGGGGCTATTACGTAAAATTGCCATTTTCGCACTGAGTGAAGTAAAATATTATGCGGTACTAATGCGGTATAGCAAGCATTACACGAAGTCTGTGACGTGCGACCCACTTCACAGCCGGCGTGTAATATTCGCTTTCCTGCACTCGTATGATGGAAAACAGAATTGAAGGGAGAAGATCTTTTTTTTTGTTAACCATATGTTTGTTTTGTCAACAGTGAGCAGTGTTTTGGGCGGCGCGAGTGGTTACGGGAGTACAGGCTCATACGGAGTAACGGACAGTTACAAGTATAGAAAACAGGGTAGCTTTGAGCAAACAAATAAGAGTCTCGACGATCAGCTGAAAGAACTAGATTCCCAACTACTCAGCAAGGTAGGCAGAATATCCACAGTGTAGTAGAAACCATACGATACTTTCTTTCTTTTTTTTTTTCGAAAAGCGTCAGTTCCTATCCAAATCGTCTCCAAACAATGATCACGACACACTTTATTATCGTACAATTATCATACGCACTCTTTTTTAAAATTATTTTCTTATACTTTAAACGAAAATATTTTGCGGTAAGATCAGTCGATTTTTTTCTTTCTTTTGTAATACAATCTCCTCGAGCGATACTTATTAGATATTTGCAGCCCATCAAAGTAATGCAAAACATTCAGCAACAGGTATTTTTTTTTTTCTCTTAACTTAGTAATGACGCCGGGCGTGACTTAATTTTCCCCGGTACCTTGAGAGTAGGAATCTCACACTTTCGGAACGTCATAAAAAATGCGAGATGCGACGCAATCGTCCGTTTATTATAAAAAAAAAAAAAAAAAAAAAAAAAAAAAAGATTTCAGCGTTACCTACTCTCAAGATCCCTCACTTATTGTGTGCGTGTGTGTGCATTTTTCTTCTTATATAACATAATATATAGACCGTCACGTATTCTAACACGTGTTTTAATTGATTTCTTCTTTTTCGCGTGCGGTAAATCTATGCAGTCAATTTAAAAATATGAATAGCCAAATCGTTCCTGGGAAGCGAGTGGTCAATTTTTTTTCTTGAAACTGCTGACTCCTGTGTATCGAGCGAAAATGCGATTGCGACGAAGTCGCAATCGAAATGTCAATAGCATTCGAGTTCGACTACACTAATTCCATTGAGGCGACAGATTTCATTTTAAACTCTGATCGATTCGTCGCACAAAACTGACCGAATCACGAGAATCATATCGCTCCCTTACGATTAACTCTTATCATTCGTTCTCATGTTTTATGTTAAAAAGTTTGAGAAAAGAAACAACAACAAATATACATATATTAATAGATATAGATAACAGACTTGGATTTTTGATGTGATTAATACGTCTTAATTTTTCGAGTGATCCAACTAATTCCAAAACTTCCTCAACGACAATATCCTTACAAAAAAAAAATAAAAAAATAAATCCCGAAGTGCGCATGCTCTGTTGTTGGCGAGCACTAATCCAAAAAAAAAAAGATTTCTCCACATCCTCGATTATTCCTTCTCCAACGCAGGCGTTTTTCTCTCTTTTTTTCAGCGGGCACTTTGCTGTTTTCCAGGATTCTCTAATCCAGGCACTGCGTCGAGAAAAGGAAAAATACCCAAGCCATTATTGGCGGGTGTAGATAGCACAGGTAGTTCCAGTACTGCGTCGAGCAAGAGTCGTCTGTTGGACGATTCGGGAGGCGAAGCTTCCGGGGGTATCATGGAGTTCGCGGCCTCGTCAGCTAGATTCAAAGGTACGGTCTCACGTTTGTCCGACGGTAAGCCCGAGGACATGATGCTCCTCGAGAAGCAAGGGAGAAGTTCGCAGAGGCAGCGAATGCAGGAGGGCGAGCCGCGGAGAGCAGGCAGTTTGCCACCGAGTTCTCTTCCACGACCACCGAGGACTCTGAAGTCGATAAATTCGCGTTACTGCCGATTGAGCGACACGGAGGCCCGCAAGAAATCCGATCCCGGTCCGGTTATCGACACTGCGATAAAGGCCCGCGACTCGTCGAACTGCGGCCTCGAGTACGGCCGATTGGTCACCAAGAGTCAGCGCAGAAAGAAATCTATCGGTGGCGTTGAGACATCGTTTTTGCAGAGCAATTCGTTGAAGAAGACATCGATGACGAGCAGCGAGTACGAGCGTCTCGGCGAGAACGAACGGAACACAAAAAAGGTCGCGATCGGCGATGTGAAGCACAGGGAGACTCAGGGTCGATCGTTGATACCGCCGCCGACTCGTCGAATCGGCGAGTACGGAAGACTCAGCGACGGCGATGCCAAAGCGACGATGCGGAAGCAGGCGGGAAATTCACGAGGACTCAGCACCGGAAGCACTTTGAGCAGCAAGAGCGGTGGCCGGGATTCGGGCGGGACGGCGAGCAGCGAAGCCTCCACTTCGTCTCTTTCACCTACCAAGGCGAGGTCAATACCTCGGCCCAGCAACTATCGTATTCAGTTTTGAGGATCGTCGGTATAAATCGATGTTTTTCGCTCGTCGTCGCTGGGAGACCGACCATCCGAACTGGTCGTCAGAAATTCATTGGGCGACGGGAAAAACGATTTCTTTAAACTCATCGAAGAGCCTGTTTATCGTGTCTCTCGCGCCAAGATTGAAATTGTAAAACGCACGATCTCTCGATTTCGTGCCCGCAACGTAAGGGAGAATTTTTGACGGTGTATGCATTTTTGAAACACCGAATCTCGTTAGGTAGTCGAAAAAAATTAATTGTTACTTGCCCTACGGAGACACTGATAAACGCTATTTGAGAATACAGTTTTGAAAAATCGTCATCTCGTTGCTCATTGGGGTACAATCGACGTCTAGTTCGATAGTTTTCCATTTGTCGCGATAGATCGTCTTTCCGCAGTGTGTAAATATACCCGATGCGCTATACACCGCGCTCCGAGATTAAACCGAACGGCGCTCATAGAACGTACGAAGCCATAATCTACAGCTAGTTTTTTTCCTTAAAATTACTATTAGTGACATTTATGTTTTAATAAAGTTAAGCCCCCCCTTCCCTCTCCCCCACACACGAGCCGATCACACGCCATAATAAGCACATGTGGACGACATATAGTGTAGCGTTAGTGAGACCTAGTCATTACCAAAGTAACATTTATCGAGGATTCAAAGAATTTCGTTGCCCTCTCTCGCAAACCCACCTTCTCTCATACTGTCGAATTAAGTATCAATCTACGAACGATATCAAGAGACACGAGTAATCCTTACCGGTGTTTTTAATATGTGTGTCCAGACACGATATTCGTAACAGTGCCTTACACTCTCTTTCCACGCACTTGGGCAGTACAATTCCTTTTTCTTTTTTTTTTTTTTTTACAATTTTCAAACATCCATCTGTCCATGCACAATCGGAAATTCATCGAGACGTTAACAATTCGTTGAGCACTCGTGCCTTAAAAATGAAACGCGAGAAAGAAAAAGTTCGATCGTGTTTCACGATGCTGAATATATATATATATATATTTCGAGCATAACGATATCGCACCCAATGCTACATCACCGTAACATTATCTTGGGTAAACTCGACGAGCGATGTTCACTGTCGTTTCGTATCCGCGATATCGTCGTTTCTACTGTATTCAGAGTAGTTTCCCATAAGACTGAGAAAAAAAATAAAAATAAAACGATCGATACTGATTTATATTTAAAAGAAAAACGGCCACTCCGTGGCGCTCCAGCTATCTCTTCTCTATTTTCTACGAACAGATCTTGATTGCCCTGCCTTTAGACAGATACAGGTTTATGTAAGGAGTGAACAAAAATAATTAATATGTACGAGCCCTGAAACAGCGTTTCAGCTATGTTACACTATATGAAATTAACTGAAGGTAAAACTTTTTACCTTCGCAAAAAGTAAACCACCAAAGTGTTGTTCTTCTTTATATAATAACAACAACAAAAAATATGGCTCCTAATATAATAATCATATTTATTTGTGCTTGTGTTGAATATACTGCCCTATCGTTTCACAGCGTTAGCCTATGTAGAGTATAGAACGAAAGCATGCAGGATGTTATTTTTTAATTATTGTAAACGTAATATTACTTTGGATTGTGATGTAGTATAGTGTTAGACGAAGTAGATGGAAAAACGAAACAGCAAAAATTTCTATGGGATGCAACACTCTACCGGTGTGAATGAGAATTACAGTTAATCGATTAATCGATGACCGCTTGGTGATGAAGAAAAATAATAATTAATAATAATAATAATAATAATAATAATAATAATAATACCCTCGCCACGCATACGAAGGTGATAATTGTTGATAGTCTTGCATTCAATTCGAAATCTTAGTACGTTCGTGTGTGGCCTCGATGCCAACATGTGAAAGAGTTACTAAATTATTTGCGTCACATCGATACGATGCATCGAGCAATTGGTATTTCTTAAGGTATTCCTTGCGTATAGTGTTGACTTCGCATAAGTTTCAGAGAAATGAGAGGGAATCGCAAACACTTCTGGATGGTATAAAAAATTCGAAAAAATCAAGGATATTAGAGGTGCTGAAAAGATTAATTTTGCATAATAATAATTTCCAAAATATGCCCTCTCATTTCTCTGAAACTTATGTGAAGCGCACACCACTAGGAAGGACTACCTTAATCGAGCGTTACGTAAAAGAAACTGTTCAGCTTTTAATAACTATTTTTTTTATCCCCCACAATGATCGTATAACGATAGCGGACATGATAATGAACAAATACGTGCAATGACGTAATAATGTTTAATAATGATCGCCAAAAGTAACGACGGAGAACAGATGTCGGTAAATATTCAACTTCCATTACCTAACGCTTGATAAAAACTTAATTATCGAGAACTAAGTGTATCGCGTCGCATAATGCTTATCGTCCATAATTACAGTCCGGTTACTTCTGATTAACTTTTATCTGCGACCGTTTGCAAGAAACTCAAACGTAATTACGACGATGAAAAAAAACACACGAAACGAGAGGGGAGCGGTAAAGAAAAAAAAAGAAAAAGATAACGCGTAATCTATCTTTACCATGCAAGAATACCAAAATCTAGTATCGCCAAAGATGCATCCCCGTTGGCCCGTGGCTATACGTCGTGTCCAAATATTGTTCCTAAAATATTTTCGCGTGTCACGCGTATAGTGCACCGAAGAAGATGAAGTGACTTTTAATACAACGGTAGAACTGTTGAAACGTTTGCTCTCTATTTTTTATATGGCCGTATTAGTGATTCTTGTCTTCTCTTAATTCCCTTTATTATTTGTTTCGAAATGTGGTCTTTCGGGTCCTTAAAACTTCATTGCCCAAAAATTCCCGATTACATTGGGTTCGGATGTAGACGGCTGTCGCTCGGGAATTCTCTCGTACATATTAGTGAATTTGCTCCCGCTCAAGGAGACTTGTGACATGTTTGAACGCGCGAAATGAGACAGTCATGATTCTTCTTTCAGTTGGAAATGTAATCGTCAATTTTCTTTTCTTCTTTATTATTCTACGAAACAGGCTAGAAAATAGAAAGTTAAGCGCAATTACGTTACAAGGGTGTTGTTTAATGGAGCAGCGTTTGCAATCATACGCCGTTTATGTCAATTAGCTTTACTAACCAGAAATCATCAATCACTGTATCGTTTTATATAAATAGAAGCTTCGTATACAATAATAATAAAAAAAAAAAACTTGGCTGATGTAAAGAAATTACGATAAATACAAGCTCTGTTGTGAAAAAATACATATTTGTTTTGCGAAGATAAGAAAAAAAAATAACAATCTTTTGTCCCATACAATTTTTATTTAAAAACTGATTTCCGAAACATTTTTACATAATGTATACTGTGACGAGGCGTTATGACGCGCTCGCAGCAACGTGTTAAGCTGATATCGCTCGAGCGGCGAAGCTCGACCTCCTGCGACGTTGCTGAATCGTTTCTCGGCGAGTCTGTGCGAAATTACGAATGACGGACATTTGCTCTGAGGAATCTTCGGCATCGTTGGACGCGTCGACCGATAAGTGCAAGAGGGGCGCGAAATTGGGTGAAGATCGGTGGAACCGATCCATGACAGGCCGCGACCTCCCAGCCCGCAGAGAGAAAGAGCGCGTAGCCCGGTCAACGGGGAGACATCGGAGTTAGTTAGCTAGTGATCGGTGAGAGAATACGATTGAGTGAGAATATAATATAGCGACGAGTACACGCGCGTCGACCGGCCGCGTATGGGTGGGTCTTACTCCGGATGTAAGAACCGTGCTCGAGCCTCGGCGTAGGATTAATATCGGAAAAGTTGCCGAGGAAACTGACGGACTCGTAAGAATGTAAAAGGATGAATTATGGTTTTCCTATAATAAATACGAGTGGTTGTAGGACGGAACGTCACGTGTCTGCAGAAATTATTATTTTCGTGTTGCCCCCGAATCCCACCACCCAGCTGGAGGACGGAGGAACCCGAATGGACGGGAAACAGGTAAAAACCCCTGGTGATCGGGTAGAACTGATCACCTGGCGCCCAACTGGTAGAAGAAGAGAAGACCGTGCGGGCGTCATTATATTTGGACGTGTGGCTTGCGCCGAGTTCGCCGAAATACTCGGCGATGAGCCCGTCACAACACATACACTTTAAAACTACGACGATTATAACATGTCAAAGGGATTCTCGTATGGATAGAACTCCGCAGATGTTGTATTGTTAGTTCGGGTGTATATTCGAAAGATCGAATTCAATATTGTACACACCAAATCCGTTAAAAATAAACGCCCAGATCGTTACGAATCGATTACACTTATCTCGGTACAAACCTGACGTGTATTGGATGCGTGGGCCTCAATACAAGGTCCGGAAGCAATCGAACTTTTGACGTCAAATCTATTGGCTCGAGGTAAAAATTGCGCAATAGGTGAGCCATCATTGATTTAAGTTCAAGCATTGCAAATTTTTGACCTGTTGAATAAAATAATAAGTGTTTAGATATATCGCTGCGTTTATATGGTTCAACCTTCGGAAGAACTGTTACCAATGCAATTGCGCTGCCCAGCACTGAATGGTATGTACGAGAAGGGGTGCCGTCCCACTATTCGTTCGGGTAAAAATCTGTCCGGATCGAAGGTGTGAGGATCCGGCCAAAAATTAGGGTCTCGATGAAGATCGTATATGTGTATGTGGGTTATTGTTCCTGCCGGTATAAGGTACTTGTCTAAAAACAAAAATTACAAAAACAACACCATCGATCAAATCAAGACCCGATAATCTGATTTTATTAAAGCAAAGAATACACTTACTAAGATGCATGTCCTCTCCGAGATCCCGCGATATGAGGGGGACACTCGGATACAATCGAAGTGACTCTTTGAGGCAACGATCAAGATACGTGAATTGTTGAATCTCAGCAATATCCATTTTACCACCGCTCTTGTCGAGTACCGCGTCAATCTCTTCTCGGGCGCGTCGCTGAAATTGAACAGCGTTGCAATACTACACCTCGAACAATTAAATAATCGACCGGCGCTAATATACCTGGACGTCTTTATGCTCGGCTAAGAGTAACAGCGCAAAACACATGCCCATTGCAGTGGTGTCGTGACCCTATGAATAAAACATGATTCGTCACAATACTGAACTAGTAGCTATCCGACCATGATCGCTCGATTTCTTACCTCGAACATAAATGTATCGACTTCTTCTCTGATTCCCGCCTCGTCTATATCACCTTCTTGCATAGCCGCAATTAAAAGATCGAGCATCGCGAGTCGTTTCTTCGAATCTGAGTAAGTTCCGGGATCAGCATCGTTATTTAGATAAATTCCACCCGTATCTTCGTGATACTGCTGACGTTCATGAATAATCTGCGGGAATGGCAACACAGAAACATGAGACACGATATTTTTTTTCTTTTTTTCAAGAACAGAAAACGAAACTTCTATGGCGAGAATTGAAGGATCACTGTGACCTTAACCTTTGCGGAAAATCCGTGAATAATCTCTAACGTTTTTTTCTGTTTTCGTCCAGTTGGCGAAAGGTTGAACACGAAGCTGGAATGTATCCACGGTCTCAGCAGCCTGATTCACATGTTTAAGGATAAGATCATTCAATTGAGTATATAATGCATCGAATCGCCGAAAGATACTGGTTATTATAACGTGCCTATGAAGCATAAGTTCACCCATCTCGTAAACAGAATTTCGGTATTTGGTATGGAACGTTGTCATCTCTCCTAACGATGTACCCATTGCCGTTTCTAAATTTTTATCGAACGGTAAAATTAGTGAACATGGCCCGCTCGTTTCGCATGTTTTCGCAAATGTCATGTTCGTACGATCTAGCGATATTTTGTTCTCGTTAATGCATCAAATTTACATAATGCTACTTGCCGCATATAGTATTCAACGTGTACTTCGAAATAAAGGGTAAAAGATCGCATTCATTCTTGTCCTCGGCATCTCGAAGGTCTCGAACCATACGTTCACCTTCCTCGTTGAATACGTTTACGAATTCGCGCATGATATTTAAGTGGAAAGCTGGAGTAAGAATCTTACGTCTCTTGTGCCACTTGCTTCCTGCAGGCGTACGATAACATATTTATTTATTCAATTAATTGAACGTTTCAAATTACAATCCTAAATAATAACCAGACCTGTGCTCGTGAGAAGACCCGTTTTGAACCAAGGATGAAGAATATCGTAGAGCGAGCTCTTTTTTATGTGTTTGGGACTTGTTAATAGAGCCTGCGATGAATAAACTTGTTACGGCGAGATTGAAATTGTAGTGACGCAGCGTTTAGTAGTCAATGATGAGGGAAAAAACGTCGGTTCAAAATTCATATCTGCCCGAAAGCTTTAATACAAATAGTGAGAACGACATTGCCTCATAAGCAGCAGTAGTAAAAAATAAACTTTATATTATTACGCATTTTAAGAATTTTAAAATAAACTTTTTACTTCACCTCGACGTCGTCGGGGTGTCGAAGATTTATGACAGACCAATGGCAAATCTGGGTTCTATATATCGGGTAATAATCGTCATTCGCGTTATGTAAAACATCCCATACGTCAGCTACAATGTAATGTTAATGAGACATTTCGTATCGTAATAAATATAAATGTTGCACATGGAAGTACCGCATTTAGATTACAATGTACGTTTACATGACAATTACCTTGTGAAACATGGAAATCGAACAGATTGCCGACAATCGGTAGTTTCGGCGGTCCCGGAATTTTTCTGAGGAGTACCGAATTTCGGCTATTCCAATGGAGATAATATAATAAGGATAACGTCGCGATCGTCAGTAAAATCGGTACGAATATCATGGTGACCGTTTTGTTCGTCGCGAAAGAAGAGTGTTTGCATCGACCGTATACGCAAGCTTGGTAAACAAGAAAATCCGACAATCCAAAAATACTACAATCCGATCGTCCGGCTCTGTTGCAAACACTCTTGACGAACGATCCGGTTCGACTGACTGTATATGTTTCCTCCGACACTTTTTGTGCTATCTATCTGTGACGACTACGTTTCGCAAAGAGTTATCAAGTATTTCTCGCGAATAAAAACCGGTTGATCCCCACGCATTACCGAAGTATGATTGGAAAAATAATGATAGCGACAAGCTGGTGCTACTACGATTTTCATTCCGCTGATACATAATATATATATAATAATGTACGAGCACGTGTTATTAATATCATGCAAATCTACGGAATAAAAAAACAATCTCAGCGCAAGTTAATGGAACAAAATAATAATAATAATAATCGTTTGTTTCTCACTTATTCTAAGCCATCGCCTAATGAAATTGCGTTTTCAATTAGTTATTTCATTATTCGGCCGTAATCTTTGATGGGACAAACAAATCAATGCAAATAAATCGATACTACATTGTCCTCACTCACTCAAGTCGGATCAATACACCCGTCACAATGAACAAAATACAACGAGTTGAGCGAATCTTTCAATTTCCCACAATGGAGCTAATATGTAGATCTATCGTACAATTAAAATAAAATTCGAGACGTATCTTAAGATGATGGCTCTTTCTTTCCAACTCTGAGGCTCGCGGCACAGTTGATGGAAGACAAATTCAATATTTTCGAAATGTTCTGCCAACCACTCTCGATTAGGAGAGTACGACACGAATTCATCCTGTCAATCTCCTTATCCCCTCCTGCTTAGTAAAGTGACGCGTCCGTCGTACTCGACGTCCCCAGAAAGAAAGACGCCGACACCTTGCCGAAATTGTCGGGTGGACCGAGAATGACGTGAGACACATTTACAAAATACACATTTATTTCCGACGATAAGAAAAAATATCAATCTTTTTGTCCCATTCAATTTTTATTTTAAAGTTCTTTTTAGACACATTTTTATATAATGCATGCGTACACTTTTAAATTACGATAATATAATGTCAAAGCAATTTTCGGACAGATAGAACTCCGAAGATGTTGTATTGTTAATTATGGTGTACATTTGAAAGATCCTATTTAATCAAGAGACGCGGTAGCGTCTCGACGCCAAGTACTTATACTGTACACACCAAAACCGTAAAAAAAGTACCAGATCGTTACGAATCGAGCACATTTATCTCGGTACGAACCTGACGCGTATCGGATCCGTGGGACGCAATACGAGATCCGGCAGCAATCGAACTTTTGATGCCAAATCTATTGGCTCGAGGTAAAAATTGTGCAATACGTGAGCCATCATTGCTTTAAGTTCGAGCATTGCAAATTTTTGTCCTGTTAAATAAAATAATAAGTGTTCAGATATATCGCTGCGTTTATATGGTTCAACCTTCGGATGAACCGTTACCAATGCAATTGCGCTGCCCAGCACTGAACGGTATGTACGAGAAGGGGTGCCGTCCCACTACTCGTTCGGGTAAAAATCTGTCCGGATCGAAGGTGTGAGGATCCGGCCAGAAATTTGGGTCTCGATGAACATCGTATATGTGTACGTGGGTTATCGTTCTTGCCGGTATTACGTACTTTTCTGAAAAAAAATGTACAAAAACAACATCATCGATCAATCAAGACCCGTTAATCTGATTTTTTTAATGCATAGAATCCACTTACTCAGATGCAAATCCTCTCCGATATACCGCGATATAAAGGGGACACTCGGATACAATCGAAGTGACTCTTTGAGGCAACGGTCGAGGTATGTGAATTGTTGAATCACAGCGGTATCCATTTTACCACCGCTCTTATCGAGCACCGCGTCAATCTCTTCTCGGGCGCGTTGCTGAAATGAATAATTATTAGTTTCATAATTATAATAAGAATAATTAGACAATCGACCGCCGCTTTTTTACCTGGGGATCTTTATGATTGGCTAGGAGTAACAGCGCAAAAGACATTCCCATTGCAGAGGTGTCGTGACCCTATGAATATAAAAACATAATTCGTCACAATTCTGAACTAGTAGCTATCCGACCATGATCGTTCGATTTCTTACCTCGAACATAAATGTATCGACTTCTTCTCTGATTCCCGCCTCGTCTATAGCGCCTTCTTTCATAGCCGCAATGAGGAGATCGAGCATCGCGAGTCGTTGCTTCGACTCTGAGTAAATCGCTGAATTAGCATCGTGATTTAAATAAATGCCACCAGTATCTTCGTGATACTGCTGACGTTCATGAATAATCTGCGAGAATGGAAACATAAAAACACGAGACACGATATTCGTTTAAAAGCGAACAAAAAACGAAATTCTTGTAGCGAGCTATGAAGAACTGTCGTGACAGTACCTTAGTGGAAAATCCATGAATAATCTCTAACGCTTCCTTCTGTTTTCGTCCAGTTGGCGAAAGGTTGAACACGATGTTGTTATGAATCCACGGTCTCAGCAGCCTGATTCACATGTTTAAGGGTACGATAATTTCATTAAGTACATCATGCATTGAATCGCCGAAAAATATTGGTCATAACAACGTGCCTATGAACCATAAATTCACCCATCTCGTAGACAGCTTTTCTGTATTTACTGTGGAACGTTGTCATCTCTTCTAGCGATGTACCCATTGCAGTTTCTTAATGTTTGTCGAACAGGGTAAAATTATTGGATGACCAATTTGTTTCGCATGTTTTCGCAAATGTAATGTTTTTGCGGTCTAGTTAATTTTTTATTAATTTTTTCGGTAATGCATCAAACGTAGATAATGCTACTTGCCACATATGGTATTCAACGTGTACTTTGTGACCAAGTGTAAAACATTGTATACATTGTCGCCCTTGGCATTTCTAAGGTCTCGAACCATCCGTTGACCTTCCTTGTCGAATATGTTTACGAATTCACGCATGATGTTTGAGTGGAAAGCTGGAGTAAGAATCTTACGTCTCTTGTGCCACTTACTTCCTGCAAGAGGACAATTTTATTATTATTTATTCAATCATTTGAACGTTGCAAATTCCAATTCTCAATAGTGACCAAACCTGTACTTGTGAGAAGACCCGTTTTGAACCAAGGATGAAGAAAAGCGTAGACCATACTCTTCGTTATGTGCCTGGGACTTGTCAATAGAGCCTGCGATTAACAAACTTGTTACATTGATATTGAAATTGCAGTGATGCAGCGTTTTAGTCAGTGACGAGATAAAAGTCTTCGGTTGAAATTTAATACCTGCCCGAAAGCATTAATTCAAACAGTGAGGTCGAGATTGTCTCACAAACAGCAGTGAAAAAAGAATTTTGTGTTATTCAGCATTTTGAGTCTTTCAAAATAAACATTTTACTTCACCTCGATGTCGTCAGGGTGCCGAACATTTATGACGAACCAATGGAAATACTGGACTTTATATATTGGGTAATAGTCGTCATTCATCTTACGTACAACATCCCATAATTCAGCTGCAATATAATTTTAATGAGACATCACATTACGTATTGTAATAAATATAATCGTTACATATTGCAGTAGTACAGCGGTTACATGACAATGTACAAAGTAAAATTACCTTGTGGAACGATAAAATCGAACACGTTGCCGATAATCGGTAGTCTCGGTGGTCCCGGCATTCTTCTAAGGATGATCGAATTTGGTCGGATCCAATGAAGATAATATAGGAATAACGCCGCGAGAGTCAGTAAAATCAGTACGAATATCATTCTGACAGTTTCGTTCGTCCGAAAGACGAGTGTTCGCACCGACCGTACACGCCCGCTTGGTAAACACGAACGGACTAGAATCTCATCGTCCGGGGTGTCTCGACGAGGCTATCCGTCGCAAATACCGTCGACTACGTTTCCTTCTCGACTAACTACATACTCTTCCTCTTCGACTTTTTGTGCTATCAATATGTAATGATCGTGTAATGATCGTGAAGTAGAGAAGAGCGAGTAAAAATGCGACAGTGGAGCAAAACCGGATAATGGTACAAAACGTAATTTTCCAATAACTTGTGGACGTTGGCGGTGATGGTAATCTGCATTTTTTTATGCATTGTCAGGCATATATTTTTATCGGTGCAACCGATTTAAAAATGCCTAGGGACTTTTTTGTTCGTGGACCGATTCTCTGGGTGCGGATATTTTTTTTTTTTTTTTTTTTTCCTGAAACATGAACGAATCGTCAATTTATATTGATTTTAGAGCGATTGTCAGCCGTATCTTTTTACCCGTCTGTGCAATTAAAAAATTCCTCAGGACTTTTTTGTTTGTTTGTTGATTTCCGAAGTGCGGATTTTTTTTTTTTTTTTTTATCTATTTTTTTCTTTTTTTTTAAGGCTTCTCAGTCTGACCGACTTCAAGTGCCCAAGGACTTTTTTGTTCGTAGATTGATTCTCCTAATGAGGGGGTTTTTTTTTGTTATTAAGATCTGAACGACTCAATTTATTCTGATTTTAGAGCTATTTTTGATTAACTTTTACTTTGCATCCGGCTTCGAAAAAAAGAAAACCAAGTTTAAACGCAAATCTGTACGAATAGTAATTACTTTATATATACCCAACGTAACGAAAAGAAGAAAAAATTTCGTTGTTCGATTTCGGTTTCCTCGTAGAGGAAGCTATAATTAAAGTACAATTCTCACAAAAAAAAGGTCTATTACAAGAGAGTGATATTTTTTATTTTCTATGTGTTTTTCTTCTTCGATGCAATTTTTTTGGTGTAGTTCCTCTCTGATACCATTTTTTATGTGTCGCTCCTATCCGATACAATTTTCGATGTGTTCATCCTCTCCGATATAATTTTTTTTCTTAATGTTGTGTATCTCTCCAATATGATTTCTACTGTGTTGTTCCTCGTCGATGCAACATTTAAAAGGTGGAACGAAGAGCAACGATATATAGAAAATTGTATCAGAGGGGAACGACATATAAAAAACTGTATTAGAGATGAATGACAAAAAAATTGCATCGGAGGGTAACACTACATAGAAAATGGTATTGGAGAGATACAGCATTGAGAAAGTTGTATTAGGGCGAAAGAACACATACAAAATCTTATCGGAGAAACACATTTCGACACATTTAGACAATTATATCGCTGGCATATATCACTTCGCGAATATGACGTTATAGTACAGAGATCGAGTTAGAACTGTATAATTAATTTCTATAAGGTAAAAAATAAGTTAGGTTAAGTTCGTAATTTATAATTTTTTATTTGATTAATTCGTCGATGATTGCACCAAATATTAATATACACACGGCATCGCATCATTTTTTTCATACACTGATCACGCACTAAATACCGATAAGGTAAAAAAAAAGTGAATAAAAAACGCTGCGATTATAAATAAATAACAAGTCAGGGTTCTTATCGGGCATTGGGAACTGACTATCTCGGCAGCAGTGTAAAGTATGCGGCATTGTTTGCGATTGTACGTAAAAGTGGGGATCGCCGCCGTGATTTTTCTGTATGCCACCGCGGACTTTTAACCGGATTTCTTTAATTACGGTTTATTACCGTGAGTTCATACCTCCGCTCACAAATGTATTGTCACAAACATAAATCAGACTATAAAGCTGTAGTATAAAAAAATTCTGTTAAGTCATTTTTTATCGTTCCAACATTTATCGGCGCCTGCGAAAAGTTACCCAGCCGGCGGATCGCAGGGTTGCCAACTTACGGATATAATCACTTCCTATTGGTACTTGTCTGTGATTGGCCGGCTGTAGAACATCGATTTTGGAACACGTGAGATATGGCGTCTACAGTCCACGATCAAAAAAGTCCCTAGGCATTTTGAAATCGGTTGCACCGATAAAAAGATATACCTGACAATGCATGAAAAAATGCAGATGCAGATATCTTCAGGGTCATGTAAGTGGGGCAAAACGGTGTTGAAAATCCGGATGTATCGTTGGGAAAAAATGTGGCATCCAAAGATTATTGGAAAATTGAGTTTTACCCCCGCTGTCCCATTTTGCACCGCTCGCCCAGAATTTCGCAAGCAGAAACCGGTTGCTCCTCATCCACCACAGTATTAGTCTTGTAATAGTAATTACAGTGACCAGGTGTTCATTGAAATAGCTATTGCTACTACAACTTTGATTCCGCTGATATTGTAACATTTAAAATGCACGAGCAGGTATTATTATTAATTTTATGCAATTCTCCGACATCCAGACTTGGGTAATGAGATCCAATGCAGTTCAGATAAACTATTGTTGCGATCCTAAAATAAAGACTGTTTTATGATTCGCTGGCACGATGTTTTCGGTCGAGCGTTTCGTGTCCTTGTTTTTAGATTATACGCTACTTCCGGTTTGAAGATCTCATTTTTGGACTGGAAGTGACGTCATACCGGAAATACGTCACTATCGGTCGAAAAATGATTTTTGATTTCTTACGACGATAGTGCACTGCGTTGGCCACTGCATTATTGTGTGCGACCCACCGGTAGCACAGAATAGAACCAGAATAGTATAAAAGGGTATAATAGGGAAATAGTGGGGATTGCGGGAAAGGGAATTTGAAATAATCAGGACATTTGAGAACTGAGACAAACAAACATCTTTCCAAAATATATATATTATTACAACTAAAGTTTTTGCGGGTAACAAAATATCGGAAAAGTAAACTATGCGGAAAAGATTACTTTTCAATGGGAACAAACTTGACGCGAACGGGATGCGCTGATCTCAGCACCAAATCAGGCAACAGGCGTACCTCGGACGCAATTTCGATGGGTTCGAGATGGAAATTGTACAACAGGTTTCCGATCAATGCTTTCAGCTCCAACATGGCAAATCTTTGACCTGCAATAATGAAATCATGGAATCGTTATGTACGTACTCATTCGTTGCAAGATTAATTAAATGCGAAGGTAGGTAAATACCGATGCAATTTCTCGAGCCCGCACTGAACGGTATGTAAGAATACGGATGACGTCCTTGAAATCTTTCCGGCAAAAATCTGTCCGGGTCATAGACGAGCGGGTTCGGCCAATAATTGGGATCACGATGAAGATCAAATATGTGAAGGCTTATCAGTGACCCACCTGGCACGAGATAATTCTCTAAAAAAAAATGAATATACTGAGTATTCATGACATCAATGCGAAGAAAAGTGAAAAGTGAACCCCGATTAACCGGTGTCGGATTAACCGAGAAGCGCATTAATCGGGCGTTTTCTGAGGTCTTTTTTTTTTTTAAGCACGGAGCGCGAAAAAAAATGAAACAGGTGATAGACAAAAATCGATGGAAGTGCAAGAAGCAAACCAAAGTCACTGAGTCCCTCCAAGAAAAGACTGGCTCACGTACTATTAATGAAAAAAAACATCCAAAACTTTACATTCTAGTGCACACTATTTAACAATTAAGGGCAAGTTGTACCAAATGTAACTAGTCAAAATAACGTTGTATCATTAGCCATTATTGACTTATACACTTCCGCTCTCTAATTCGCATTAACCGGGACTTCGATCATCCGGGGACTGTTCGGTCCCAAGCATCCCGATTAATCGGGATTCCACTGTACATAACTAGTATATTAACATCGAGAAACGTTGACTCACTTAGCTGCAAATCTTCGCGAATAGTTCGCGAGATGAACGGCACGCTCGGATACAATCTAAGCGATTCTTTGATGCAACGTTCGAGATATGAGAATTTTTGGATCTCCGCCATGCCCATTTTTCCACCGTTCTCGTCCAATACTGCGACCACCTCGGCTCGTGCACGATCCTACGGGATCGAAGGCGATATTTAAATATGCGGCGAGACAATACTTATTGATAATAAATTTATACAAAATGCCAAAATTTATCGCGTTATCGAAAGCTCTTATCTCATACCTGAATGTCCTTGTGCTGAGCGAGAAGTGCCAAGGCGAACATCATGCCCACAGCTGTAGTGTCGTGGCCCTGTAAAAAAAAAGTTATGTATATCGACATTACATTTTTTTATTAGCTTTTTTTATTATATTTTCCATGCATGCACCTCGAAAATAAAGGTGTCGACTTCCTCGCGAATTCCAGCATCGTCGATCATAGCTCCTTCCCGTCTAGCAGCGATCAGTAGGTCGAGCATAGCCAGCCGTTTCTTTTTTGCTGCAAATCCAATGAGACTCGCATGATTCTTTTCTTGTGACGGTCAAATAGTTAGCCGCCCGTTATATGTTATGTTATATTGCAGAGCTGGGCAAACGCACACTGATAAAAAAGTACAGTTGAATCAACTAAGATTCGGGCAGAGACGTTCTAATAAATATTTAGTTGGTCGAACAAAATATTTTAATGACTCAAAAATATTTTGGTGAAATTACCCAGCAAATTGTTGAACAAGCAATTTTTTAGCTGCACCAACAAAATATTTAGTTGAACGTCCCTGCCCGAATCTCAGTTGATTCAACCGTATTTTTTTATCAGTGCACTAAGTACTTGAAGTACCTATTGAGGTATCCAGTACTGAGTCAGTGCCCACTACTCGGAACTTCAGGAATTCAGTTCTGCCAGTAGTCGATACGTCAGTACTCAAGAACTACCTAGGGCTCAGTACTTCGAGTACTTGATCCTTTAATACTTAGGGTATTTGCCCAGCTCTGATATATTCTATACAATAATTTTTTACGGGTAAATGATTAATATCTTTGCAAAACTCACTCGCATAGAGCCCATCGTCCTGTGCCGTTGTTTCCTTCTTCGAAGTGATGCCTTTCAAGAATTCACCGCCAGTCTCTTCGTGATATTGTTTTCGGTCTTCTATTATCTAGTAAATCATTCGATTAATTGCAGTTATTTTTTTTTTTTTTTTTTTTTTTTTGCTGACACATCGTTATATCGAACACTATACTCTTAAATGTGAGTACCCACTTTTGTGGAAAAACCGTGAAGCACTTTGAGGGCTTTGGTCTGACGTCGACCGCTCGACGTGAGATAGAACATCCAGTCGTACTGAATCCATGGCCTTAAAATTCTGAAATTCACAATTTCACGGACTCTTAAATATTTTCTGTCACTATTAATTTTTTTTTCTTTTTCAATGCATCTCTGTTCTTACCTGTGAATTATCAGTGTACCCATGTCGAAAACGGCTTCCCTAAAATTTTTCTGATCCTCGTCAGTATCCTGGAGTGGAGTTCCCATTGCAGTTTCTAAAGAGATTCATCGTGTCAAAAATATCGTCAAAACCCATGATCGAACGACATATCCGAGTTATCATTCGAGAGTTTACGAAAATCGTACCGCATATTGAGTTGAGGGTAAATTTCGTGAGAAGTACGTTAAGGTCTTGCACTGTTTCTCCGCTGGTTTTTAGGGACTCGACCATCTTTTCACCTTGCTCGATGAATATCTCGACGAACTCTTGAAGAACGTTGAAGTGAAATGCCGGAGTGAGAATTCTTCTACGAGCGCGCCATTTTGTACCTACGATTTTTAATGGGACTCTTTGAAGTTCAATGTCTTAAACCTAAGTTATAATACAATTACGATAGAAGATTTACCTGTACTCGTGAGAAGTCCTGTACCAAACCAGGGATGCATGAATTTGTAGAGCACACCTTTCTCTATGTGTTTAGTGCTTGACAGGAGAATCTGTTTTAAATGCAACATTTTATGTAGATATGGGGTTGATTGAACAGCGCTATTAAAATTGAGTCGTTGCATGCAGAATTACTATAAAATATGATTATAAAAAAAAATGACATACTTCCGCATCGTCCGGGTGTCGAATGTTAATCATCACGTCCTTCACGCTCCAAAGTTTAAATATAGGATAGTAGTCCGCGTTCAACTTTCGCATTTTCAGTCGGACTTCCTCTAAAATATTCAAAAAATTCATAAAATCGCGATACGTTATGGGGAGCCGAGACGTTTGAAATATTGAAAAAAATCGATTTTTGTTTTGCTTTGCATATATGTATAGTTGAAACATTGAAAATATGTTCTCGTCATGTTTAGTATGAAATTCGCAAAATCACAGATGGGTTAGCGGGAAATGCAGAGATACAGGCCCGGGTCACGTAATTTCTCGAACTTCTATCGTGATTTCCGAAAAGGTCTGCTCTATTTTTGGTGATTGGCACACGATATCTCGACAGTTGTAAATATCGACAGGAAATTTGAACTGAAGCTGCATGCGTATAACGGTTTCCAAACGAAACCTTAGAAACGATGTAAAATACATAAATTCAATTATTTCATACGCATAAATAACACGATTGTTTTTCCTCACGCTGTTGTCTGAATTTTTTACCGATAATTTTTTTGTTTGGGTTACGTTTGTAGGGTAGGACATTGGGAACAATAGTTGTTCCATGATCACTAAAGAAATTTTCAGTCGTTCTCTCGGAATCGCATGCACAAGCAATCAATACATGTTTGGTACAATCGACAATTACAACGTTGTTAATAATAATATCAGAATTCTGAATGTATTTTCCACTTTGGTAGCGTTGCCGTACATACTTACCATAAGGACAAATCTTTTGACTCTGTTGCAGCCTTGTTATATATAATCTAAAGTGACCGAATAAATTTGGTAACAAAAAAATGTCTTACCTAGCGGTCCCATGAAACTCATAATATTTCCCAAAAACGGAAGAGCCGGTGGACCGGGAATTTTGTCGATGAGTTTGCCCCTTCTACCACCTCGAACGCTCCAGTGGACAAAGCACAAGCCCAATATGGGCAATAGAATCAATATGACTGCCGCCAAAATCATTTTGTACAATTTGAAAAAAAATGTCTTTTGAGAACTTTATATTATTATTTTTCAATCTCGCCTAGGCGCTCCCGAACGTTTCATGAAAATTGAATATATCTAACTTCCGAAGCGCGGAGCTTATTGTATCTTGACAAAATGTGTGGAGTTCTTCCTCTGGTTTAGATGGACCAAGTACACCGGACGAAAACAGCACGATCACTGCAACCTCGGCTAGAGACTCGTCTCCTATATGACGATGTGGAGTAGCCCCAAAAAATGATCAAAACAACTTGGGAGTTCACATGTGTGTCGCTATTTTCATGTCGATAACATTCTCTGAAAAAAATAAATAAAAAATCAAAATATACGCAATTCTTGTCTGGGGGGCGCGACCAAGATCGAGTGAATCGTTGGTCTTGAATTATGATCCCCTATATTATGAGATGTATTGGCTGACTCCTATTGGTCAAAGATCCGTTTAAGGAAAGGAAACTAATGGAAGGGGCAGACCAACCCACTATTCCTTATCTCTGATGGGTGCAAAGTATTATATTTCATATGTCCGGCTTGATGCGGCGTAACGCAATCCACGTGTACATTAATTTTTCTGTCTGTCGGTTCGTCACTTATCGAGGCTAATGTACAAAGCGAGCCATCGAAATCTCAAACGCAGTTGTGTCGCGAACTTATCTATCGACCCCCCCGGGTCCGAACGGTGAGGTCTTTTTTAATAAGGAAATTTGATTAATTATGCTTATACTGTTAAAATAAATTGTAAATTTAATGGACTGCAACTGGAAATTTGCTTACATTACTTACATTAATTGAACACTAATGTACTTCTTTGTAAAATTAGAATACCACGTATTAAAATTATAAATCTTTTGTCTAAAATTTACAAAAATGTTTATTAAAGATAAAAATTTTACTGTAAAATTGTAACGAACATGTGCTTCAAATTTCAGGAACAGTTTATGTAAAACGCATCCAATATTGTTCATTAACTGTCGAAGAAAACTTTTTATTTACGGTGTACACTGTATAAAAAATTTCTTTGAAAATAAATGAATGGTATTGGAAGTGTTTTTATACAAACTGTTTCTGGAATTTCAAACACATGTGTGTTACAATTTTTACAGTTATAAGTTATTTTTACAGTGTAGTCTTTCGAGAAAAGGCTATAAAAAGTTTTTTCTTTGCAAGCCAAGTTATTATTCGACAAAGAATGTTCAATGCGGTGCTCGAATCGATATCGGATACTATTGAACTACATAATATCTGCAATGGACTTTGAAAAAATCTATTTCTATTTCGTCAACGTTATTTTTGCAAGGACGTTTCCGCCTCTACGCGTCTAATAAATGAAATAGATATCGCTGGACCTCGTGGATGTTACGAAAGCGACGAGCCAGACATTCCGTAATTGGTGCATTGATACCGAGTTCACAACATCAAACATAACACTAAATGTTTACGCGGGAATGCGTATCGATACCCTGGTCTCAGACAGCTATTGAACGTTGGAGTTTGATCGTTGTACCAATGTACTGCCGATTGTATCTTGTGAAAAAATCGTATCCGTTAATGAGACTCGTTTTGCAGCGTAAATAGTTATCGCGCTAAAGAGTTTCACCACACCCTTGTATCCTCTTCAAGCTACATTGTAATCTGTCGGTGGGTAGAGAGGAGCGGACGAAGATTCCTCATAGAGGAAGCTTTGTTTCAATTAAATTTTTTTTTCTTTCAATTTTGTACTCGACAGTCTAATTACTCCAAAAAGTGTAAATACGATAATTTTGCACTCAATTTACAGAAGGGCCGTTACGCTGTCGTATTTTGCAAAGGAACGCAGATTTATTAAACATACTCATTTAATATACTTCGACGAAACAAAATTTAATTGGTACCCCAAAATCAGTGATTTACTTCGATACAATACGTTCTCCTACGTGCAAAAGTCATAACCACAAAGTTTCGAAATGCATTATCTGCATTCGTTTTGAAACACGCCACTATAAATGCGGTAGGGAAGAGTGGTGCACAGTGTATCATTCTTTCGGATGAATTATTTCTGTCATTAGAACATCATAATAAAAAATACCATTCATAATTCATTTATATGGGCTTTCGGGCAGACTTTAAACCTGAAATCACTACTGAAAAAAAAAACCGATGATATTTAAATAATTCTATTGACAACTGTTTGCGAAATGGCACAGATACAATGTGTCACATAGTTGGGCACAATGTGTCAAGTAAGAACTGTTCTATTCTTACATGTTTATTATGCGTTTCTTTATTATATGATCCGATCGATCGTTTAAAATATATGCCGATGATATCTCAATTCTGGTGATAATACTTAGTACGAATAAGTTAAAAAATATTGACCGTGTCCATAGTACCAAAAAATCGTGAGGTAAAACAGCGAGCTTCCAGCGGCCGTTAGCCGTCTTCTCTCTTCGCCGTTATTCTCTTCTTCCTGTACACTGAAAAAAAATATCAATGATTCGAGCAAAATTTGCTTGCGGGCTGCCAAAGAAAAAAAAAATGTGCCAATTCTACTTTCAATTCGTAAAATTTCATGCCGGATTGAAACGATAACGTGTTACCTCGACAGTCTTGCCGTCGTTGTTGCAATATCATATGGAATTGTAAGAATTGAAAGTAGAATTGAAACAAACAATTTCGCCTTCGGCAGCCCGCAAACGAATTTTTTTTTCAATGTATGTCTAACATGAAAAAAAAAAATCACATTATATACTCGAAAAGAAACGTTGCGGTGATATTTTACGCTAACAACCTCAAGCGATGACACATTGAGCCCCGCAACTCAGTGACCCCACCAGCATCAAACGATATTTATATTTCAAATTAATTATTTAAGGTAAGCGGTCCAGTTCTCGTTATTAAACGCAATTTATACTAATAACAAATATTTTTTGTTTAATACAACAAAAACAATTGTCGGCCTGTTGAAGAGCGAATTTTACTTATTGCCGCAATACGTATATTTTTGTACAATATTTCCTTTAACAATATAATAAGTGTGTGGCAAAGCTCGCGTTTGGGTACTTCTAAGCCGCAATTGCTTCAGTTGCTTCAGTTGAGTGTCAGGACATTCTAGCCGAAGTCTATCGCAACTTATCTAAACGCATTAATTTGCAACTATTAACGAAGATAAAACTTTCTATACCAACGGTGTCAGTACAAGTAATATTATCGATTGGATTGGTAAAAATTTGTTTTTCGATTACCTGCTTTATTAACTTTGTCATGGCAGAAAGCGCACCGGTAGCTTAAGCAATTATCAAAATAACCGAAAAAGTCGCGATAGTTTCGGGTAATTTTTTATACTGATGATCGAACCGCAAAAACATTCATATTTCACTGCCCTAAAGACGAGGGAAACGGGGCCGCTTGCCAAACTAAATATCTGATAATATCAGCATCGAGAGACGCACAGTCATTAATCTGTCTATCATGATTAATGATCAAAAATCCGAATTGCGTAAGAACGTGAAGTTGGCTTTTACATTTTCTCCTAAAGACGAATCTTTTTTCATCCAGGGGCCCAAAATTTATTGTTACTCTCTATATTTTGTCACGAGCGTTTATCTAAGTTTCCTCAGGGCTGGCAGAATTCAATTTAGCTCACGAAACGACTCAACATTTTTAAAATTGATGCACCGCAAACTTATGAAAAATTGAACGTGGCTCACTGTGCGCGATCACACGCTGTACCCCACTCGCTACTACCATCATCAAACAGTCTGCAAAATGCCGACCCGTAAGGTGGAGCCCCCAACTGTCCTAGTACCGAACCTCCTGTTATTCGCCTGTTTTACCCAAGCGAATCCGAACATTTCATCGATAAAGCTACATCACGTTGCCGTCAGATGTCTTCACTGCGAGGAATGCTAGGAAACATTCGCATTACTAATGCACGGCGATTAATTAAATTGATCCTAGAATAAACTGTCTCGGGACCGGTTCTCCAGAAGCCGATAACGAAGATAAACCTCTTTATCCTATCTAGCCATTGAAGTTCCTCATTCGCGTAATCCCGCACGGATTACCTTTTATTTGTATAACATAAAATAATCGTTACGCGTCAAAAGGTATAAAAATATGCATAAAAAACCACATCATTCATTGTTTTCCATCGTAGATCGAAAAAATGATGAAAAAAAATCTCGTTGGTTTACCGGGCGACCCCAGTGCAACTTTAGTTCGGTAACCCAGTTTGGGCCGATTTGAGTCACCGAGCGCACGACCACTTTGCCTGTGCAGAACGGTATCTCGTGATCCAGCGATCAGGAGTACCGAGGTAAATATTACACTGATTTTTATACGAGTACGGCTACGATCGAATCGCCGGCACCGTCGATTGGAAGGACAATGCGAATAAATCTGCGGAGATCAAACACCCATGGCCGAAACGTAGTAACGAGGTTTGGAGTTTCGCATTGTCCTTTCAACTGACGATAGGAGTAGGAAAGAGCGGGGCAAAATAGGACAGTGGGGTAAAACGGAACAGTAAGACAAAACACAATTTTCCAATAATTTTTGGATTGGACAGTGAGACAAAACGGGGCAAACAATCGGCATGTATAGATGAGGCAAAATGCGACATCCAAAAATGATTGGAAAATTGTGTCTTGCTTACTGTCCCGTTTCGCCCCACAGGCCCATTTTACCCCAATCTCTCCTATGTATCGTAACAAAATTTCGACATCGACCACTGTCCGACTAACTTAACTACACTGATTGCGTGTAATAAAAAATTCAACACTTCTTGCCCTTATTTACGTTTCATACATTCGACAAGTTCGAACTGAAATTGCCGAAAGGCCAAGAAAAAGTTTCGGATATACACAATGCTATAAGGAAAATCCCTTCGCAGAGCGAATCCCCACGAAACCATACCGCGAAATTCTCTGTTCGCATTTTCCCTTAATCGTGTCATATCTTTCGTACGCGACCCACTGAAAAGTTCGAACTTGTCGAACTCTCGTTCGTCGCCGAAACAGTCGAGATGTATCTCTTTCCGTCAAACCTAAAAAAGGCTTCGGACAGATACAAGCGGATAAGGAAAATCCGTTCGCAGAGCGAATTACTACAAGATAATTCCGCAAAGTTTCCTGTTCGCTTTTTCTTATCGCTTTCCCTTAGCCGGCGCATCCACCCTTCGCGTCAAGATGCTTCGCAGGGGGGGGGGAGGGGGGGGGGGGGGCAGGGGGAAACAGGGGGTAGTGAAGTTCCGCGTAACTTTGCGAGCTTTCGAGCGAAGTGGCACAATTCGAGGCAGAGAGAGGAGAGGTTGAGGACGAAGGGTGAGAAAGGGGAAAGAAGAAAGCCCGAAGGTGTCGGGTTGGGGGGCGGGCGGGGTGGAAAGCGGGTTGCTGGCATCGGAAGTATACATGCGCGGGCTTCCGCACTCTCTCTGTGCCGTTGTGTCAGGAGAAGAGAGAGACTCTGCAAGCGGGGCTGGTACAAGCGTTCTGGATAAACCTATATATCGTCCCTTGAGAGGGGTAACGAAGAGAGCGCAGCGTAATGGGTCTCGGCCGAGTTCGAGCGAATTCCGTCAGGGACGCTGAACAGGCTTTACAACCATCGGCGTGTGTATACACTGTTACTTGCACAATGTGCTCTGCACGTGGATACATATCTATATATATGTATATATAGGTATACGTATACATAAGTAACAAAAGTAGTATAGCCGGAACGTGAGGCGACGGCAGGGGCGTTCGATCAAATCGTGACGTTGACAACGCGCCTCCGCGGCTCCGATTCAGCAGACGGTGGACGGTGGGGATCGATAGCTCAAGACTGTGTTAATAATTTGTACGTAGACGAGACGTGTGTATTTTCAAACGGATTTCCTACGGTGAATACAATAATTACATAGACGTCGATCGGCCGGTCAGTCTCCCTCGTTAATTGTTCAAAGCGAAGACTGCAGAGTGAGAAAAATAAAAATGTTGGATCAAGGACGAAGAAAAATGTTTATTTTCTTCGTTACCTAATAGAGTTTATATCAATTTCTAATACATTCATTTGTTTCATAGTATTATTCTTATGATTTAATCATGTTTATTCGGAGCTAATAAATACAAAAAGGTCACCAGATTCATGTTCAGCGCACAAAAATACGTCGGAATACGTCGCAGTTAATTTTATGAACGGAAAAGACATTTCATAACGACAAAAAAATATTTCATAAAAAAAATTCCAAGGACATTAGGTGAAATTCAAGGATATTCCAGGATTTATTCAAGGTCAGGCAAAATTCGAGGACAATTCCAGGACTCAAAGGACTTGAAGGACCGCTGGACACAATCGAATTGAGTATTAAACCTTTAATTTGGAGTACAAATTTTTGAATACATTTTTTTACTTACGCTAAAGAATAGCCGTTATTTGAATCTAACAAGGATTTTGTTAAATCAAGTAAACATTTCTTTAATCTTAAACAAAAGTCATTTGAAGATCGAAATTTATTTGATTTTAATAAATCTTTTTCCTGGCTGCTCGCAAGTGTACTGAGTCGCAGTCCGAAGATTGACACAATTTTTTCACGCGATCGCGAGAGATCGGTTGAACTAGGAAGCGATGAGACACGAAAGAGATAGTTTATCCGTCGAGGCTCGTGTTTAAGGCGCACGTCTGCGTGAGCGATGGGACGATGTCCCGGTGGAGATCCTGTCAGCGCAAGAACGAGAAGGAAGTACGTACAGCAGATTCTGCAACGTGTCATTATACGGTGCGTTGTGTGCGAGGGCTTTGGACTTTGCGAAGTTTTCTCGACAGGTCATGCACCATGCGGGACGCGTGGATGATTCTCCGATAAGACGAGCGGCCCCGAGCCGAGCTCCCTTGCCAACAGCGAGCACGGCTGCAGAATGCCCGAGGATTCGAACGATGAAAGTTGTGAAAGTGGAGGCGCTCGGACCGAGAGAGAGAGAGCACCGACCGACTTTTAATCGCGCTCTCGACGATTCTCGGCGCGATATAAAACTTTAAGTCCTGTGGCTAAAATAAAAACAAAAAAACGTCATCGAGGCCTTGCCGTTCGTTCATCAACGGCTCTCCGTAGGATACTTTTTTTCCTCGATCCACGCAACGTCACGACGGTCGATCAGTCTCGAGCGTCGACTGAGACGCTATTTATGATCAAATAAAAAAAAGAGAAGTAGTTTTTTTTATAAGCGTAGCTAACGCTTAACGCTACGGAACCGTAGCTTAACGCTACGGAACCTAATTGCGAAAAGTACTGAGAAAAACTTCAAGTACTTACGATACTTTGCACTTGAAGTATTTTTTCGTACTTTGCCCAGCTCTCTCTCCAAGATACATAAAATTCAAAGATCATAATAATATATTGACGATCGCGTATTTTCAAAGGGTCTCTAAAGGTTCAACTGCATTCGTTGAAAAAACAAAGTAACTGATGTTTGGCACGCAGATGTTTTGTTACCAGAAAAAACCGACGAGTCAGTCTGTGGCGACGCTGCAGAGTTTATGAGAGTTTTGCGAAATCGCTCGAGGCTGCTTTTAGTAATCCGGTCCACAAACATTCGATTCATCCTTTCGTTGTTATTGCGCTGGACGAAAAAGATGATTTTCATTGACCATTTTTGTGCACCGACGAGGAAAATTTAATTGCCAGACCTGTAATCGATTCATTCGTAATCGCGGCTCTCGACTTTCTAGTCTGATTCGTTATCGGCCTGAGATTGTTGTACTCCGTCGTTGTCTCCTCTTTGCATCGCCACGACGGTCGATCAAAAGACTTTACGAAAGTTGTACGAAATCGCTCGAGGCTGCTTTTAGTAATCTGGTCCACAAACATTCGATTCAACCTTTCGTTGTTATTGCGCTGGACGAAAGAGATGATTGACATTGACCATTTTTGTGCACCGACGAGGAAACTCAATTGCCAGACCTGTAATCGAGTCATTCGTAATCTCGGCTCTCGATTTTCTCATCTGATTCGTTATCGGCCTGAGATTGTACTCCGTCGCTCTCGCCTCTTCGCGTGCTTCGTATGCGACGAGAAAGTGAAAAAAAAGAGGTAACGAGCGAGCAGGCTGAACCGGTGGATGGAAGTGACATACATTTACCACGACGACGGCGATGACGAGCCTCGAATACGAAGACGAAGTTGTCGAGTGTAAACTGTACACGGACAGAGTGCAATATATAGCCGTAGAAACGCGATGGAAGGTCGCGAGTGGCTATTAATAGAAAGACCGTCGGGCCTCGGACCATCAGCTATACGGACATACAGCGATCGTGACTCGCTAGTGTATACCGAGCCGTCGCTCTTTCCTTCCCGTTTATATAATGGCCAGGACAAAAAAAAAAAAAATCAATTTGGCCGATTGGCAAAGCAACGTTTTAACTCGCGAGCTTTCCCCGTCTTACGCTCGTTAAACTGCGAAAAATAAATGGGCGGATCAAGCAAAGCGCCGTGACATACGTTCAAAGGTGTTATTTGGTTGGCACAAAAAAAAGGTTTGTTTGAATCGACAAACAATGCTTTATTTGTACCAAAATGGTTACGACCAAAATTTAAAGGTTTTTTAAAACGTTAAAACTTCAATTTTCATTATTTAAAAAATTGTGTTCATATCAGCCGACTTCGCCCATGTAGATAGTTTCTGATAGTATGTATTCAATTGGTTGAACTTTAATTATGGTTGCAACCATCTTTTTTTTGACATTGTCATAACTATCAAATGAAGACTTTCCCAATCGGAACTTTTCTTTATGGTATTGCTGATTTACTATGTAATTTTTTCTTTAACTTTTTCGTCAATCCAAAAATTTTTATCGTCAGTGGAGCAATCTGGAAACGATTGATTCGCGTCGTTTGCATTAAAGTTTCATACGCAGTAAAATACGTACCAACGTTTCTTGTCCATTTTACAAAAATGTCTGTTAATTTTACAAATATTTTTTGTGAAATTAACAACAAAATAATTGTGGACGTTTGTGGTCGAAAGAGGTTTGTTAAATGTACAAATCTTTTTTACTGTGTAGAACATCCAACCGAAACGGGATTATCCCGGTTACTCTGCCAAAATGTGCGCCACGTTTCAAGATAAATCAATCGGCAAAAGTGCAAATGAGACGGAATTGATAATCGATCGAGATCATTCGAGACATTATAGCCGATACATAAAGCCGCAAGCGGGAAGAGTCTTTGGGGCCTCCCCGCGTTCTCCGCGAATTCGCTGTCCTACTGACCTCGTATACCATACGTATATTTTCCCCCTCGCCGCTTTCCGACGGCCGGTTTCGTCGCGCAATTTATTGCAAAATTTTCCCAGGACTTTCGAGTCCAGCGAATCGTGAAGCGTTTAATGCTCGCATTGAGAAAGAGAAGCCGTTCAGACCGACATTTTTTAACGCGAGAATTTTTATTCCTCGACATTAAATCGGCACCGTGAATTGGCGAAGATAATTACGCATAATGTCCCGAAGCTAATAGGAGACTAACAGGATCGTTTAACCTCGAATTGTTTCCCACCTAGAGTCCCAATGTTGCAGCGATTCGAAGTTATATTTATTTAATCTGAACGTTGACTTAATTCTCTCGGGTTCCCACTGGATTCGGAAAATTCGCGTGGGCTCGTACCGAAATAGATACGCCGTATATCGTACATGAGCAGATTTAATATACATAAACGTGGGTAATATGCAAGCGCGTGTGTTCCGCGATCGCCCACCACCGTATCGCGCTTATGCGCCAGTCATGCGCAGCTGCGATGAACGCTTACCTATTCCGAGGGGTTGTACATCAATGCAATGTCGGGAGAATTTTCCTTACCCGACCTTAAATCCACACCATGGATTCGCGAAGGCGATACAAAGATTGTTAAGCATAATGTTACGCAAGGTACAACTATTTTTACACATAATGTTACGCAAGGTGTTACCCATAATGTCGTGAGGCTAATAGGATCGTTTAATCTGATAGGAACTGTTTTCCCCCTAGATTCGCAATGTTTCTGCAATTCTAAGTAATATTTATTCAATCACAACGGTGACTTCATCCTCCCGAATTCCCACACCTATTCCGGGGAGTTGTAGGGAAGAGCGGGGTAAAATGGGCCAGTGGGGCAAAACGGAACAGTGAAGCAAAACGCAATTTTCCAACCACTTTCGAATAGGCGAGTGGGGCAAAATGACACAGAAAATCCTGCTGTATCGATGAGCAAAATGGCACATCCATAAGTGATTGGAAAATTGCGTTTTGTTAACTTTCCCGTTTTGCCCTACTGTTCCATTTTGCCCCGCTCTCCCGTACGTCTATGCAATGTCGGGAGAATTTTTGTTACCCGATCTTATATCCGCACCATGGATCCGCGAAGGCGATACAAAGATTGTTACGCACAATGTCGTGAACCTACTAAGAGGCTAATTGGATCATTTAACCTGGAACCGTTTTCCACCTAGATTCGCAATGTTTCCGCAATTCGAAGCAATATTTAAATTTTTGTAACACCCTGAAAAATGCCACTTTGGCATTTTTCAGGACTCCGGTCGATGGCCCATTGGCATTGTGTATGTGAAGGATGTGACTAATACATAAAGAGATGTATCAGATATTGTAGGTATAAACTACATGATAATGTTAATAAATGCACTTTTACCACTACTATTTATTAAATTCAAATAAATATTTGTATGCGGGACGACCGGCAATTAAATTCTTTTTCTGGCTGCATAATCTCGTAAACCTAATAGGATCCTGATAGGATCCTTTGACCTGGAGCCGTTTCGCACCTAGATTCGCAATGTTCCCGCAATTCAAACAAATATTTATTTAATCACAACGGTGACTTAATCCTCTCGAGTTCCAACTGGATTCGGTGAATTCGCGTGGTCTCCAACCGAAACACATACGGCGTATATCGTACATGAGCGGATTTAATATACATAAACGTGCGTAATATGCAAGCTCGCGTGTCCCGCCATCGCCCACCATCGCATCGCGCATATGCGCCGGTCGTGTAACTGCAAGGAGCGTTTACCTATTCCGAGGGGTTGTATATCGATGCGATGTCGGGGTACACACTACACACGACTACTAATCGATAGCTGCTACGACCACTGCGTATACAGTGTGTACACCGCGCCAGGATCCTCTCGCACCGACGAGCCATTTATGTGCACAAGCGTACGCGCCCGGTACCTACCCAAGACCCTCGTTTACTCCCCTGTTCAATCGTTCGCTCAGTGGCTGCGAGCTATTCGACGTAACGCAGAAGGGCTGGCACCGGCGGAGGTACCAAAGTTTTAACGAAGCCCATACCCATCGATGCGTTAGCACGAACGAACGCAAAGAGACCAACTTTTTATTTTGACACAGGGGAGAACGGGGCAAAATGGCACAGTGGGACGAAACGCAACTTTCCAATAACTTTTGGATGACCAATTTTGCCCCATCGGTGTATTCGGATTTTCTGCTCCGTTTTGCCCCACTGGTTCATCGATAAATTATTAAAAAATTGCCTTTTGCGCCACTGTGCCCTTTTGCCCCGCTCTTGAAAATGTGGTTTCTAGCTCACTACTCATGTGTAGTAAAATATGTCTGTACATATTCCATGTAATGTAGATTTTATACGACGATCGCTTTAATCTCGTTTCTTGGGAGAAATTCTTCCGCTTGGAAAACTGTCGGGACGGTGAGTAGTAAAGTTTTTTGAGAGAAGAGGCTTATCGATGAAAATATTGTCGATTTCTATTGAAGTTAAGTGCAACTCGAGTCGCTGGAGCGTCTATTTGGTCCCTGAGTTCTTTAGACGAGAGAGATGCGGCGGAATAGGTTTTATGATGGATCGAGTGCGAAAGAACGAGTTGAAGCAACTGCACTAGAATATAGGGAAGGGAGGCGTAAAATGGGACAGTGCGGCAAAAAGGGACTCGGGGACAATAATAACAACAATAACATTCCATGGGATTGAGAGAGTGGGGCAAAATGGTGCAGAAAATCTGGTTGTGCAGAAAATAAGTTTTTGAGTGTTAAGCCGAGCCGTATCGATGAAAATATTGTCGATTTTTATTAAAGTTATACGTGTAACTCGAGTTGCCGGAGCACCTTTTCAGTCCCGAAGTTCTTCAGGCGAGAGAGACGGGGCGAAAAAGATTTCACGATTATACTCATCGAGAAATTTTCACGCTCGGAAAATTGTCAGGATAATGAGAGGAGAAGGCCAGGAGTATCGATGAAAATATTGTCGAGTTTTATTAAAGTTACAAGTGTAACTGGAATTGCCGGAGCATCTTCTCGGTCCCGGAGTTCTTTAGAGACAAGGCGCAAGAGAGACAAGGCGCAATAGGTTTTGTGATGGATCGAGTGCGAAAGAGTGAAACTTGAGCGAACTGCACCAGTATAGATGATTCATAAATGCAGCGAGTAAATATACCTATACACATTACATGTAATGTAATAGATTTTATACGACGATCGCTTTAATCTAGTTTCTCGAGAAAAAAATATGTCCCCTCGGAAAACTGTCGGGACGTTGGGAGACAAGTTTTTCAGAAAATCCCACGCATATCGACGAAAGTATATTCGATCCCGGAGTTCTTTAGGCGAGAGAGATGAGGCGGAATAGATTTTATGATTATATCCATCAACACGTTAGCACGACCGAACATAAAAAGTCCAACTTTTTATTCTAACTTATGTGAAAAGTCGGTGACTAGCTTACTACTTATAGGTGGTAAAATACACCTATACATATTCCATGTAATGCATAGATTACGGCAGTCGCTAGACAATCTATAGATTTTATACGACAATAGCTTTAACCTCGTTTCTTGAAAAAAATTTGTCTGCTCGAAAGACTGTTGGGATGGTGAGACATAAGTTTTTGAGAAAATGCCACGCACATCGAGGAAAGTATTGTCGATTTTTGTTGAAGTTAAGAGTAACTCGAGTCGCCGGAGCGTCGATACGATCCCGGAGTTCTTAAGGCGAGAGAGATGGGGCGGAATAGGTTTTATGATGAATCGAGTGCGAAAGAGCGAGAGTTAAGGCAACTGCGCCAGTATATATCATTCAGAAAATGCAGCAAGATACTACCGCATTTGCCATTGTAGTACACGCGATGCGTATAGCGTGGGAAGTGCGCGGGAGTGAGACCCGGGCCGGGAAATTGTGTAATTTATTCAGTGAGCCGGGGAGATCGCACTCGACGACCGCTTGCCATGCATATACGCGCCGTTCCGAGCTCAGCCCGACGATGTATGGAGAGGGTGGCATTTATTCCGGAAATAAAGCTTCTGTCGCAGGAGAGCCTCTTGTATGCATCGCGCGGCACACCGTTGGAGGAGAATGTCAACGGTGCTCTCGGAGAGGGAGAGAAGGAAGGGAAAGATAGAAACAGTGTGAGGACGACATGAAAAAGAAATGAGAGCCCGGAGAATGACACGGAGGTACGCGCGACCAATGCTATGCATTTAACGTCGTGGAATCCGAGGCTTTTCCGCTGAAATTGTACTCCTCATCTCTCGCGATCTCGTGTCTCTCAACAATGATAATACAAACGGAAGCCTGAAGAATTCTATTGTGCGCCCGAATCGCCCGACAAGTCGTGCCCGCTCGTTGTCGTTATCGTCGTACCCAACCGAAAGTTTCCGATGCACTTACTATTGTCCGAGGAAACCGTGCGATAGGTTCTAAAACAATCGTGGTGTCGATACATTTCAATTTTTCAGCATCATGTCGACACCGAAGGAGCCGCGGTAAACATTTCAATGCGATACCGTGGGTCTCCAGCTCTTCGAGGACAATTCGCACCGGAGCTGGGAAGTACTCGAAGTTTCAGGTACTTGTTTGGTACTTCAAATACATACTTGAAGTACAGTTTAGTACTTGGAGAACAAAAATACTTTTTGGTACCTACTTGTTGTACTTCAACTACCAAGTGCAAGTACTTTTTAAGTACTCGTAATTGTATAAATATAATTGTATAAATAATTAGCAGACGTGTCATCGAGTCATTCGTAATCGCGGCTGCTTTTAGTAATCTGGTCTACAAACCTCCGATTCTTCCTTTCGTTGTTACTGCGGTGGAAAAAAAGATGATTGACATTGACCATTTTTGTGGACCGACGAGGAAACTCCGCAGAGAATGGTCCACAAATAATTGCCGGATGTCTGATCGCGTGTATCGGTCTGAGATTGTTGTCCGTCGGTGTCGCCTCTTTGCATCGTCGCAACGATCATTCGAAAGAGTTTACGAGAGCCGTACGAAATTGCCCGAGGCTGCTTTTAGTAATCTAGTCCGCAAACGTTTGAATCTTCCTTTCGTTGCTATTGCGCTGTGGTGTCGATACATTTTTTTTTTCCCCCAGCATCATGCGGACACCGGCGGAGCACGCGGGTTGCGCAATGGGAGCCAAACCTAAACCTGCTGGTAGGAAGGAACATCCGCTTACGAGCGAGTTACGAGTTTTCTGAGGGGCCCCCTTCGTCGAGGGCGAAATGGGAGGGTTAAGGAAGAAGCGCGAACCGAACGTTAGGCCGGAGTGAGCTGTGCCTCGCGCACATCATCGAGTCTCCCATAGTACATACCGTGTGTGTAGGATGTACAGTATACGTGTAGACTGTAGGAGTGCACGCGTACCACTTGGAAGTGCTGCGAAGCCGGGGTCCGCTTCTCCTGGAGAGGTACGTGCTCGGTCGGTCGGTCGGTCACTGAACCGCCACCACCGTCGCTTCCAGCACCGTCTCAACCGTCTCCGTCTCCATCGCCGCCGCCTTGCCATTCCATCCCATCCTGCCCAGGCGCGATCGAGGCAAAGTACCGTTACGATCTGCCGCTACAATCTACCTGGAAACCAACGACGGTACAGTATAGTCGAGTGCAGTATAGTCGGCGCAGCGGAGATAGCTGTATACGTGGGATCGAGAGAAAAGAGGGGGGAGGAGAGGGGGACGAGAGTGCTGAAGAAAAGAAAAAGAACTTAAAAAAAAAACGACGAGTGAAAGAGACGGAGGAATGAGGCCGACGAAAAAGAATCTGTTCGGCAGGTCCGGCGATACTTCGGCGCGATATTCTTTTCCGTTGCCGCAGTTTGGATTTGCAGGTACTTTGAACCAGAGCTGGGCGAATACCGTAAGTAATCGAAGTGCCGAGGACTGAGTAGTTCTTGGGTGCTAAGGTCATGAGGATTGGCAAAACGTAATTGCTGAAGTTCTGGATACTGGACAACGACTCAGTATTTGATGTTTCAATACGTTCTTAAAGTAGCAAGCACTTGAAGTGCTGAGGCCTGAGTGATTCTTGACTGCTAAGGTAATTGGTATTGGCAGAATGGAATTGCTGAAGTTCAGAACACTGGACATCGACTCAGTGCGTGATACTTCAATGCGTTCTTAAAGTACTTAGTGTATTTACCCAGCTCTGCTTTGAACTGTCCGAGAACGCGCACGTACCGTGTATTCAGAAAATCTCTGTGCACCACCCGCAATCCCAAACCCGATAGCACTTCCCATGCCCCGATAATAATGACTTTCGCATGTGGCGGATAAGGGGAAACGTGCTTCTCGTGTTCGAGCGAGAGTTAATCACGTGGTATTGTGTTTTACGCGAACGCAGTCTATTCGTTTCGGGTTTTCACGGAAATCGCACGGTGTTATTAAAGAATATCAGCATTCGCGAGAACGATGATAAAATTCCCCGTCGCTATCGAACTGGATCATTTGTCAGGTTTATTAGAGTGACTTTCGGCAGTGTGACAATACCCGAAAGATCCGTTTCCGTGTAAAGCGCAAGCATCTATAAATTGAATACACTCCTTTATTTCCTGTTTGAGACGGCGCGTAGCCGAGCCCGAGTACAGACAAGAATTATGCGTATGCATAGGTGACTACATTGTCACATTGACCCAGATCGGCACACACGGCATCCCACGAGCTACGATAATCAGCGACGGTACTCGGGGAAGGCGCGAGAGTGTGCAGTCTATAAAGGAGTAGCCGCGAGCATGCGAGAGCTAGTCTATTCGCCCACGTACTATGTTACGCACGTACCTAACGTATGCCTACTATATACTCGCCTGCGGATATGCTATGTAACGCCAGTGACTCTATCTATCCATCTTGGGTGAGTCTCCATGTACGCTGCACTTGCCAGACGCTCGCCATACAGGATCAATCTCTAATCCGGGCCGCGTATGTACCACAGTATTGAATACGACACCGTGCACATCTCCAGGTACATTCGGATCAATCTGGGAGGGCAGTTTGCACTGGGGTTGGTCCTTGGCCGTGCGGGGAGGAGCCAGAGCCGATGCCCCGCGTTGAGGTGATTTTTTTGAGAAACCTCCAAAAAAATGATGTCAAGTCTGGTAAGTGATCTACCATGTGTTTCAACTTGAAGTGGTGAATATGGATCACCCTGGTTTATAGCAACAATGTTCTTATGGTTGTGTTTACTTTGCGCTCCACTGTCACTCAGTCTCCACGTTGTGTTCCTCAGACTCAGAAGACAACCGACAGGTGTTATTGATGTTTTTGCCCCTTTCATGTCTTTTTGACTTTCGGACCTACTTCCACGATTTGGCACCTTTCTTGGGATTACCGGTTCCTCAGGGTGTCCCTGATGAGTCCCCAGCAACCTTACTCGTAGCCGTGCTAGGGATCGTAGTCAGCCCCCTCAGAACCCCCTTTAAGAAGGTAAGGCTGAATATTCTAGGATGTCGCCTGGTTTCCTGGAAGCACACTTTGCGACACACCGTACCACAGTGCCATATGGCCCTCAGCACGTTAGCTTACACCCTGGCTGAGGATAGCTATTGCGGAGCGTCAAGTCTGGTAGACAGACTCGACGGCCACCCCGGTCTGACACGTCAAGCATTGCGTGTCTGTTGATCGCCGAGGGAACTAGAGTGCGGGCCATAGCATTAAAAGCAGCGCGTACGTTAAGAGAGTGCGGGGACTAGATGGGGTTGGGGGTTGTGCGAAAGACGGAGGAAGCTCGCGTCAGTGCGTTCGATCTCTCTGAACGGGGGCAGAGTGTGAAACCCAACCATAGACTCTTCACTCAGCATTGTCGAGGGAATGCCGGAGAAGAGACAGACCCGATACCTTGCGTTCAGTTCATTTGTTTCAGAAACCCCCAAAAAAGTGATGTCAAAAAAGTGATAAAGTGGTCAATACGAACCACCCCGGATTGACACGTCAAGCACTGTCAAATCTCTGTTGATCACGGACGAGCAAGAGCGCGGGATAGTATTGAAAGCAGCACCTACAGTTAAGAGACTGCGGGGGCGGAGGAGGGGTTGGGGGTTGCGCGACAGACAGAGGAAGCTGGCGTTAGCTCGTTCGATCCCTCTGGCTCGCGAAAGAACGCTGGCAGAGGGTGCAACAAAGCTGTTCAATACGACCCCATGCATCTCCAGGTCCACAGTCGGATGAGTCTGCGAGGACAGTTCGCACTGGGTTTGGTCCTCGGCTGTGCGAAGAGAAGCAAGACCCGATACCTTGTCTTCGGTCGATTTGTTTGTGAAACCCCCAAAAAAATGGATCTCAAGTCCGTTAGGCGCTCTTCTTTGAGTTTCCACTAAAAGCGACGAATGCGAACCACTCCGGTTTGACACGTCAAGCCCTGCGTCCCTGCTGATCACCGGGCGAGCGAGAGCGCGGGATGGTATCAAAAGCAGCGCCTACAGTTAAGAGAGTGCGGGGGCAGGCTGGGGGTTGCGCGAGAGACAGTGGAAGCCGGCGTTAGCTCGTTCGATCCCTCTGGCCTGCGAAAGAACGGGGGCAGAGGGTGCAACACAGCCATGGACTGTTCTCTCGGCATTGTCGAGGGAATGCCGGAGAAGAGAGAGGCAAGAGGGTGCGGAATGACGAGAGATGCGCGCGAGGGCGGACGGGGGTCGACGGAGACCGAAGGGGTTGTTAAACCGGCGTGGTTGGTTCGAACGCGGGAATACCGGCGTCGCTACCGCCGCCGCGACCGACCCTACGCCGTCGGGGGGGATGGACGCCGTTTCCGTGGCAACCGTGGGTCCATGGTGGTCGGGCTCCGGGCTCAGCAAAACAGCCATCGGAGGCCTAGGGGCGTGCGAGAGAGCCTTCGGCTAATGTACATATGTACCCTATGTATTGCCCGCATTCGTGTGGCTTTCTACGGATCCCTCTCGCTCTCGGAATCATAGCCGCAAGGCGTCCCTCTCAATCGTGCTGCTCGACTAACATCAATGTTATCCACTGTATACCGTACGGATGAATATACCCGTTTATCGGAGATTCCAAGGCTGATAACGAAAAACAAAACTCTTCGTCACGAGGGTCCAAACTCGTCGAGCCTTCCGTCGGCGCTCCTCGCTCGTCATAATTATCGTTAATCCTGTTTTGTAGACATGTTAAAAAAATCTTCGTACGAAATTTAATGTACCGGTACTGGAAGTTTTTATGCGTGAACTCGAATATTAAATTGCATGCACGATTGTGATGATAAATTAATGTTCGGTGTAGTAAAAACATAAAAAATACTTTACTTTCGATCATTTAATTTGATTGCAATGAAAAAGTATATTAATTTGTCGTCACAATTGTACATTAAATTGAAATTACTAGTTTCTGCACAAACACTTCCAGTCCTGTGCATTAAAGTTACAATGTTTTTTTAACAGTGGTACTGTATGAACAATTCGTATGATATTTAACTACTTTATCCTGAACGAGTAGAGGAAGTTTTTATGCGTAAACCGGATATTTCATGGACAATTATGATGAAAAATCGATGTACATACATTCCATTAAAAACTTGAAAAAAAACTTTACTTTTAATAATTTACTTTAATTGTACTATAAAAGCACTTTAATTTCACTCTAAAAGTCCATTCACTTTTCATGACAATTGTACATTAAATCAAATGTACCAGTTTTTGCATCAAAAAACTTCCATCCAGGCACACTCAATTTACAATTTTTTTGTTTTTAAGTGTGTTTTGTCCAGATTCGGGTCCGCACACTTTCATGATTTGCAGAGGTTGTCGCGGACAGGATTCCGTCGGGCGGCATCAACCCATTCGACGAATGAGGTATCGACGTACGCCGGACGGATAACAGGTAACATTTGTAGATTAATGAACGAAAAGCGGCGAAGCATTCATTAGCTTCCGCGTAGGTGGAGCTTTAAATCTCTATATTATGTAGGTGGCTGATAGCCCACAGCGGAGAAGTTCGCGCTCGATAAATTGTTATCGCTATTCAACTGCGAGGCATTGAACGTGTATGCGATGGGGCATTAAATGCCGCTCCGTCGGGTTAAATCGAAGCGACTACACGCGCTTAACCCGACTCTCGATCCTCCATGGCACAGACAGAGGAGAGCACCGAGAGCAACGCCAGGAATTATCGTCGGTCGAACGGATGAACCGCGCGAGCTACCTATCTATCGCATACATTATGTGCCACTGTGCATATACATCTAACTCATCCAAGTGCGGCGCGAAGGCCGCGAGGGATTTTATTAATCCGGAATCTCGACGTAGCGAATATTGTGTGGAAACAGAAGATCGCACACATTGACGGAATTATTACGAGGAAATTTCATTGTATCCGGTCAAAAGTTCTCGGAAATTAAATTAATTCCGTTCATTAATGCATCGTTTGACGAATTGTTTCAATGTGAATTTCTACGAAATTAATTGTTATTCGGCCCGAAACGAAAATCAAATGAATTTTTGGAAGCGACATTGTTCGGTCTTTACGAAGGCAATGGTATCGAATAGAGTGATGATTCCCTGAGAATGGTAATGGAACTACTAAAATATTTTATGTAACTCATGAAAAGTGCTACTTTCCGGGTCTACCGAGAGTTGCGTAAGTAGCGCTTTATAGCCAAGTGCTATAAATTCCCGGCGCAGGCGCACATCGGGCCGATTTTACTTTACGCACGCTTCTTGTACTTTACGCACGCTTCTCGTACTTTACGCACGCTTCTTGTACTTTCCGGCTTCTCGTACTTTACGCCCAATCAGCAGGCACAGAGTAGCACTTCTCCTGTATTCGTTACAAGAAATATTATGCGATATCAGTGCGCTGTAGTGAACATCGTACATCGTCACAGCGTGCGTATAAAGGTCGCTTTACCGCATTTGTATTGCACATTACTGAAATGCTATTAACAGTAGAGAACGAACCGTTTAAACTGCAATCTTGAAGAAATCAAATTCAATTTTTTAACCGCGGTTGTCTCGTATGTACGATCGGCAATGGTATCGAATAGAGGGATGATCGCCCGAGAATGGTAACGTAACTACTAAAATATTAAGTGCTATTAACAATAGAGGACGCACCGGTTAAACTGCGATCTCAAAGAATATCGGAAAGGCTGTATAAACTAAGGACTATGGTATAGGTAAAGTTTGTTGCAGCAGTCGAAGACTCGGTGCGAACTCTCCACCGGTTCGTCCACTTTACTCGCCGTTTGACCTGGATCCTGAAGCAGCATGCCGTTCACGACCTCCGCGGGCCTCGCTCGTCCGGCTGGCAAGCGATAAGCTGCGCTCTCTCGGCGTGCAACACCCAGCTTGTCGGCTTCGTCGTCGTAGACATGGGGTCGGTTCCCTCTCAGGCGCGCAACACCAACAACGAAAAGCTTCTCGAGTCTCGCCGGGGTTCTCTACGTAGTTATATACTCTATATATGTACCCACTACTTTTCCCCGGTATAACAGAGGCGTCACGGGCTTCTTCTACTCTTCACGGGCTAGAGCGCTACCGAGCTCCTCTTTGCATAACTAAAGTCCATTTTCACCAGGCCCCACTATGAAATCTTAATCTCGCTATGCATAGCTCTTTACACATTTATAAACACCAATGATGATGATGCGTCGGGTAAACCGACTCAAAACACTACTTGGAGAAACGACACTTATTTGCAGATCAAAAGGTCTTGTACTCAGCGCCGACGTCACACCTGACTTCTCGATATAACGCTACTCGGACAAACTTTTTTTTCTTTTTTTTCCAACCAGAAACAAAAGCCACCTATTCCTGACACACATCAATGATGACGCCTCGGGGAAACCAACTCGCAACACCACTTGGAAGGTACTTATTTGTAGATTCAAAGAACTGATCCTTGAATTCTGACTTCACATGCGACGTCTCCATATAACGATGCTCCAAAAGACTTTTTTTTATGGAATCCGTCAGAATCAAAAGCCAACTCTTCTGATAGACACCAATAAGGATGACGAAGATAATCCAACTCGAAACGCCACTCGCAAGGATGACACTTGTTTGCAGATCGAAAGAACTGGTCCTCGACGCTGATGTCACATGCGACTTCTATGAAATGTCATTCCAACAAACTTTTTTTAATAAATTTAACCAAAAACAAAAGCCAACTAACGTAAAAGGCCCAGTTTATGACACTTCTACGCACCTCTCTCACTGTGAGCGTGGAAATCATAGGGATAAACAGTGCGGACCAAGTGTCGCAGTTTTTGACCCCCCGAACGCGCGCTACCCATTAGCTGCATATCAAATGGTGGAGGGGGGGGGGGGGGGGGGGGGCAACTATGCAAGAGGTACCCCTGTCAAAAACTGGGACAGTGTCTCATTGGTCCTCAACGTCGATGTCACATGCGACTTTTCCATGCAACGCAACTCCAACATACATTTATATTCGTCCCAATCGAACCAGAAACAAAAGCCAACTGTTCCGAACAAATGGGTTGGTAGCTTAGTCACGGCGCGTCAAAATCGCGTTACATCCAGAAGCCCGTCCAGTTGCGTACCTACCGGCTAATCGCAAATTGCTGTGGACTCTCGCGGCCGCAGAGCAGCAAACCGTCTTGGCCCGTAACACAGAGACAACCTTAATACGAGGCTGTGTGAGTTATAAGCGGCAAGAGGTACGCTAAGTGACGCGGCAACTTTCCTCGTGATGTACGTGTTGCGCGCTCTTCCATGCTATGTATAATATGTACCTACCTATCAAGGCGCAGACTGTGTAACGAGCGGATCCCCGAGCAAAGCGGAGTAGTCGACGAGAAGGAAGAGGAGCAGGCCGGAGCAGGAGGAATAGCTATAGCCCGGAAACCCGGGGTGAAGCCGTTCCAGGTTGTGGGGAAGATGAGTATAGCGACCATGTGTGTGTGTGTGTGTGTATGTGTGTGGGTACTTGTGCGATATAGACAGGAAAGAGGAGCTGCTAGGTCTCGAGTGCGGCCCCGGTAAATCATACGTTGCCGGAGAACGCCGCACGCTTCGAGAAACTACTGCGGTTCCTGTATATGCACGCGTATTACGTGTACGTGTTTAGTACGCGTCGTACCATCTCCACCTCCGTAATACGCCCGCAGTGTGTCCTTATCACTGGGCACACGTCCTATCCGGTCGCGCACGCTGCTGCCCACTTTTTTATTTTCATTCAGAAACAAGATCGTGGGAATTAATGGTCTCTGACCTTTGGAGCCTGCTCAATAGGTGGTCGTTCTATTTCGCGTCAAACTTGCATATCAAATATAATTGTGACTCGCTGCGTACCGGAACTCTTGAATGAAACTGGTGCGTCAGTGGAGAAAAGTTTGAAGGAAAAAAAAAAAAAAAAATGTCGTCGTGTGTGTTCTCGCGCACTGGCGCCATCTGCGTGAGTACACCGACTTTACGATTTATTCGCACGCGGATGCAACGCCGTTGGAAATCGGGGTCAGGCAAAGGTTAAAGAGAATGAAAATAGCTTCGTTAGCCGATAACTTCCTCGAGCGTGGTTCCGCGCCTTGGCGAATCGGTCGCCGCGACGGTTCATTCCGCTTGATCGTCACGCGAAGTAAACAAATTCGCGATAGTAGGACTGCGCATTGCATACTGTACACAGTATTACATAAATATATATGCACGGCGCGTCAATCGTACGTTGGGCGTTCGGTGGCGATCAGTTTGCCATGCAAATCCGTGTTGCAGGCTCAATAATTAACGACACCATCCGGCGTTGTTGCCTTTTCGGTTGTTACTGGAAATTCGCTAATGACGAATTGCACCTGATGAGTATAATTCGTTACATCGATAGCAGCTATCTTCTCGTGTAACGTAAACGAATACCGGAAGAACAGGTGTGATTTAACGGAGATACTTTCGAGACAATTTTTTTTTTTGTTTTTTTTAACTCTCTTTACGCATTAGCGGAGAGCGGGGCGAAGTGCGACAGTGGGGCAAAACGGGATAATGGGACAAAATGCAATTTTCCAATAACTTTTGGATGGTGGCGGTGATGGTAAGTGGGGCAAAACGGTGTTCCACATGTATCGTTGGGACAAAATAGGGCATCCAAAAATTATTGGAAAATTGAGTTTTATCCACGGTGTCCCGTTTTGCCCCACTGTCCCATTTTGCACCGCTCTCCCCTACGCATAGGGATATTTTTTGTATACGATAGATCGATACCTGTTCGGTATAGTTCGTTCAATCCATACCTACTATCTTCCGTGTACTGTAACGAATATCGTAAGTACCAGCTAGGAGTAACGACACTCGATCAATCGGAAAATGGTCCAAGTGAGATTTAACCGTTCGAGGTACAATTCAGAGATTTTTTTTTTGTAGATCCATGCCTGTCGAGTAGAATTCGTTACATCGATACCCACTATATTACGTGTACTGCAACGAATACCCCAAACACCTGCTAGGAATAATGACGGATTCGGTCAATCGGAAAACGTCCCAAGTGCGATTTATCCGTTCGAGATACATTCTAGATTTAATAAAAAATGAAGAAAATTTTCGCTTCACGCATTACGCATGAAGATAATTTTTGTATACGGTAGATTTTTGTATACTCGGCAGGCATGGATGCCTGCTGAGTATAATTCGGTGCATCGATACCGTCTATCTTCTGTGTACCGTAACGAATACCGCAAGCACTTTTTATGAGTACCGACACGCTCGATCAATCTGAAAACGACCCAATTGAGATTTAACGGTTCGAGATACATTCCAGAGGAAAAAATAACGAATTTTCTCTTTCGGGTTGAGGTGGCTGAGAATGAACGAGCGCGACCGCACGACAGAAAATTTATAAAAATCGTCATCGGGATTATGCATAGAGTAATGATTTTGGTATTCGGTAGATCCATGACTCAAGGCGTATGCGCGAATGTCTTCATTAGTAGATACATACATGAGAAAAACCGCCATTACGCCCAGCCGTTGGATACTCGTGTGGACCCACTTTGTGCGGAATGGCTGCGGGCTTTAGGCAAAGATATGCATATGCACTTGCAGACATATCTATACTACAAGGAGAGCAGCAGAGCAACTCGCTTGTGGAATATGACGGCGCCACGCGATCAAACGGAAAAATGGCCAAGTGAGATTTAACCGTTCGAGATACATTCCAGAGAAAAGATAACAAACTTTCTCTTTCGGGTTGAGGTGGGTAAGAACCATGACGTCCGGAATGCCAGAAAATATATCAAAACCTTCATCGAGGTTATATGCATAGAGTGATAATTTTGGTACACGGTAGATCCATGACCCGTGGCGAATCTGGGAATGTCTTCATTGGTAGACTATCCCTAGCTGCTGGATACTGCATGAACCTACTTTCTGTGCAATGGCTGCGGGCTTTAGGCAAAGATATGCATGTGTACACTGTAAAAATAAATTGTAAATTTAATGTACTGGAACTTGAAATTTACTAACACTACCTACATTAATTGAACCTTAATGTACTTTGCTTGTAAAATAAAAGTACCAGAAACAAAAATTACAAATCTTTTGCTTGAAATTTACAAACATTTTTATGAAAAATACTAATTTTACTGTAATATTGCAACCCACATGTGATTGAAATTTCAGAAACAGTTTATGTAAAAAAGCTTCCAATCCTGTTAATTAATTTCCAAACTAAATTTTTGAACAGTGTACTTACAGATATGTCTATATTACAAGGAGAGAGGCATAGAACTCGCTTGTGAAATATGATTACCCTACTCAATCAATCGAAAAAGGCCCCAAGTGAGATTCAACCGTTCGAGATTCATTACTGAGAAAAAATCTCGAAGATTTATTTCGTGAAAACAAAACTTCCTCTATGAGGAAGCAAATCAACAAATGGTCTCTTTTGGGTTGAGGTCGGTGAGAACCAACGAACGCGAGCTTCATAGACCGCGCGACTTCCGGAATATCGGAAAAGACATCAAAATCGTCATCGAAATTATGCATAGAGTGACAATTTTACACAGAGGAATTTATATGATTTATTAAATCATTCATATGATTTATTCACACATAGTCGTGACGTATGTGTGGATGTCTTCATTAGTAGACGCATACGTGAGAGAGACCAGCATTATTCCTACCCGCTGGATACTCGTGTGGACCCACTTTGTGTGGAATGGCTGCGGGCTTTAGGCAAAGATATGTACATGCACTTGCAGATATATCTATAGCACAAGGATGGCAGCAGAGTACTCGCTTGTGGCATATGACTGCGCCACTCTGGCTGAATGCCCGATCGCCTGGTGTACTGACCTACCCTTGGCAAGTCCTTGACGCGTTCCTTTCCTCTCCGCGACTTTGACAAACCACCCACGCCAACTCGTAACCCGTTTTGTTGAAAGATCTGCGCCAGGACCTCCGCGAAATGAAAAAAAAAAGGTAAAAAACTGACGACCGTTCCAATTATTTTTTTTTCTTCTCTCGATGGTAATTAGTTCAGTGCCTTCACATTTGAGCGGCCGTCGCAGTTGAATTCACGAATATCAAAGGAAAAATCGACCGGGTTTAACGATGTTTGGGCCACGTCAGTCAGTGAGCGAGTGAGAAAGTCACACAAAGAGTCTTTCGTTTATTAAATTTATCTCAGAAACAAAACCGTGAATCTTCTTGAAATGTTGACACAATCTGTTTCATAGTATGCTCTTCGCTGTGGTAGATTTCTAATTCGAATCTAACAGAAATCGGCGAAGAAAATCGTCACGTTCTGTCATTACCGACCGATTTCCGAAACGTTTACACGGTAGTTTATATAGCTTTGTAGACGCATTACCAAAAAACTATATGGTCGAAAAATCTGAAAAAATCGCAAACCATTCAGTCTGTCTTTGGCTGGATTTTCGCTCAATATGAAAAATGCTATGGATTTCCTAGAAATTCACAATTCAATATAAAGTAAAAAAAAAGATAATTACCGAACATTTCGAGACTAATTTTAATTCCAATGAAGTAATTATTCCCAAAACAGCGCCGTTACTCGTTAAACCCGAGTCAAATAAACCTTTAAAATTTGCCCTTTCCAATATAATTGATTTTATTTTGTATTACTTAAATATCTACGACCGCTTTTTTATTTGCCCTCTAATTTATCGAATACGAGTAAAAAAAATTACTTGCCGATTTACGAAGTTTTCGAGATAGGTCGTCAGTTGACTATCCATGGCAAGGACCACCTTAATAAACTTAGCGGCATGGGGGACGATCGCGGAGCGCGGTGGTCAAGGAGATACGAGCAGAGTCACGAGACTCGTTTTCTGGTACGTTTGTTATATCGTGCCGATCGTTCGGCTCGGTGTAAGGTGAACTGACCTACCCCTCGAGGAGAAGAAGCGATCGCGCACGGTCTAGAGAGACACAGTGGTAAGAGCCGTCTGGCCTGAACCATCGAGACACGACGGCAATCTGCCTCGATACCTGTTATTTCGTTTGCTCTCCACCGTTTCCCTCCCGCCTGGTGCACGTCCTCCCGTCTACTATAATTACCTACCGTTTTAATTAGCACTTTTAGGTATCGGCTTGTGTTGTTGCCGTGCCTATTGGATCGACGCTGCTGTTCGATTTATGCACGAGGACGAAAGCGCACAGTAAACGAGTTAGCAGGCAAAAAAATACAGACTGAGAGAAGGATCTCATCGAAATTACCATAAGAATGGCAAAAACAGACAGAATCTTCAGATATATGGAAACTCCAGCGACATCCGGGCAGACATTCGTATTAAACAGCACATTCTGCTGGAAAATGTGGTAAATTTCGCTGTCGCAGATATTAGCCTAATATCCAACTTCTTCTTATTAGGAAATATAGTAATCTACTTTAGGTCTGTAGGTTGCATTGGCATACTATGTCGATCACATTTTTTTATGTAGACATACGTAGACAAAATTTTATTGACGAAATTCTTAGTTCTTATCCGCGAAATTCTTAACTTCATCCACAAAATCCCTAATTTTACCTACGAATTTTATCCACAAAAGCCTTAGCTTCATCTACAAAATCCTTAGTTCCATCCACGAGATTCTTAGCCGGATAAGCCAAATTTTTGCCATCCCGCCGTCTGAAGAAAACCGCTACACGGATTAGCTAAAAATTGCTATGGCCCCTGTGCGAAAGTCACACATCGCTAATAGTGTCGCTGGTGCAGCACGTCGAAATTGACCATACGCCTCGGTAGTTGTTCCAAGAACCTTCCCTCAGTGTACTTACAGACGAACCATTCCCAAAATTCCGTTGGAATTTACTTTCGAATGTACGCTACAGACCAAACAGTTGAAATAAAAAAAAAATAATCAAAAGATCGCCGCAGACACCTAAGCCCGTTTCTTATCTTATCAACGGCCTGCAATCAGCCTCGGCCAACGTGTTTGAACAGCCGACGCACAAGATTTTCGGTCTCCGTAGCTCGGCACCGAAAAAAATTTCCCGGCGATACTCGACAGGTGCGAGGGGTTCGGAGGGGTGACGTTGAAGCCGGTTTGTGCCCGAACCGTGCAACACGCCCGAGTGCTTTTCACCTGGCTCGGGCGTGATTCCGGAGGCGCGGTTTCTAGGCGCTGACCTACCCCTTGCCCGATGACGAGCAGGGATTTCGTCGTTCTCCCCGTTATACAAAGATCGAATCACCTCTGGCGCTGACGGCGACCCCGCGCGACTCACCACGACGCCGACGCACGGTGCATACACATACGTGCGGCCAATGCACATGTGCATCCACGGGAGCGTGTACGTACCGCATGCTATTCGCAATCTATGTTTGCGAGTGCCGGTGTCGCGGACAGGAAAATGGAGCAGAGTAAAAAGTGCCGCGCACGTGCATCCGAAGTATTGTGCCTATAACGCCGGGACGGTGCATACAGTTATAAAGCCCCGCGTCTATACTCGCGCACGGCGAAACGAAAGGATGGAAAGTGCACCGTTGCATCCTGTCCGATGCATCGGCACACTCTAACAGCCCCGGCGGTGAAATTCACTGACCTCTCGATTTTTATATGAATTTCACCAATTTTACATACAGGCGCTCGGACACAATCCACGGTGAAACTGCGTGAGGGATATATATATCGTTCATCTAGATATTTTTTTTATTCAATATCTCGCAGTGTACGCGTATGAAAATGAATATCGTACGATTGTAAAATAGGTGAAAAAAAAGATCGTTAAAACGATTCGATATCGGGAAATCGGCAGACGGATGGGTGGGTGAAAAAAAAGGTTTCGAGTCGATGGGACACCGGGAGTGGGTTACGCGGCTCCGTTCCGCTGAAGCGTATAAAAAATATTGACGATGCGTGAGTCGGGGCTATGTGTTTACACACGGTCGTTGGTTATTTCGGAGTTTTACTGCGGGCTTTTCCTTGCATGGGCAGTGCGCGGGGTCGGAGTTTAACGGTTTAGCGGTAATGGTGTATAAGGGAGGGCGGGGCAAAATGAGCCAGTGAAGGAAAATGCAATTTTCCAATTATTTTTGTATGGTCCATTTTGCCCCAGCGATACGTCTGGAGTTTCTGCTCCGTTTGGCCCCTCTGTCCAATCCAAAGATGATTGGAAAATTGCGTTTCGCCCCGACGTCCCATTTTTTTTAATTTTATTTTATTTTTATTCATGGGACGAACCCTTTTTAAAAAAATTTACAGAATGTGAGTGTGGTTGCACAGGCAAGTAACGCTACTAGCTTGCAACAGCTGTTGCATGATTAGATAACCGGACACAGTGTTAAGCGGAAAATAGATAGCACTAGGAATAGAAAAAATAAACTACAGTAGAACCTCGATTATCCTAACCCGATAATCAAAAATTCACACAATCAAAAAGCAATTTTTTTTAACGGCATTCTAACACGTGTAAGACATATGTGACATAAATGAAATAACAGTGTAATTAAACTTCATAACATATCTTTAACAATATTCCAACATCGAAGTCTTGTTTGAAGAGCTTCTGTGAAATAAAGTCGTCAATTTTTTAAAATTACCAAACGCTACCTACGCGCTTTTGAGCCTCGAAATCTCGAAGCCGTTTCAGGATTAATAACGTGCGTAATCGCGATACAAACGATTTTTGCTATTACAACTAAGCTCTGACGAGAGTTGTCCGACTCTGCTGCACAGTAAATAATAATTTCGTAAAATCGGTATACGAACTTTCGTTAAAATAATTTTTTCACATAAGCGATGAACTTCGTCTCTTCACGATCGAACATACGAACCTGTCTTTTTATTTCCCGTATCATTAACAATTTTATATTGTACTTTTGTTTCTAAAACTAGAGCCAGATGGTGCGATCGGAAAGTTAACATATAAAAAATGGTGGCCCCATGTGGACAATAAGTTGTTGTAAAAAGTGCAAACTGGGCCGAGATTTCCAGTCCAGATCGACAGACTGATTCGCGAAAGATCGCTAGGCGGAATCGCCTCTCGCCCGACTGTTCCATTTCGACCCGCTCCTCCCTACATCGTATGCGTAGGCTTTGGTAATTCATCGACATCGGTACCTATAAAGTGGCTCCGTGTGCGCAGAGCGCCGTATCGCAAATTTCGTTCAGAAAAAGCTCGGAGACCGCGTTGGGGGGAGAACGACAATGAAAAATTGCAGGTGATTATAGTCGACCCTCTCGTTCGGTTTGTCGGTGCGAGTATATCGATCGAGGGTGGCTCGACGTGTTGTATCGCTGCCGCGCGCTCGGCACCGCGGACGGCCGGATAGACGCGAAGCGAATAGGGGTGCTTCGGGGGTGCGTTATACAAGGTGATTTGGATTCACCCACGGCTCGAAGTTCTGCGATATTATTGACCACGTTGCGGCGCCGCGTTCACCTCCTCCTCCTCCTCCGTACTCACACTCGGCTCCGTTCCGTAACACAATTCACAGCGCACACAACGCCAAACCGATAACACGATTTCGAAACGCTCTACTTCACCGTCGCTCGAGATTTCACTGCTACGATATTATACGCGCATACGTATATGACTGCCGCTACTTTTCGCGTTGCGGGATTTATAGGCAAAATATCGTTGTCAATGAAACTCGAAGATCTCTCCCGATGAACGTTACGATATACGTTAGCTTCCGATATTCTGGAAAGATATACAGTAGGACACAGTAGAACAGCGTCCGAGGTAATGTGCGGAGAGCGTAGGTCGGATAACACGGATAACATACTAAATTCGAACTTGTACTACTATTATAGGGGAGAGCGGGGCAAAATGGGACAATTTTCCAATAATTTTTGGATACCCATTTTGTTCTAACGATGCATACGGACTTTCAACCCCGTTTTGTTCCGCTGTCGCATCCGAAAATTATTGGAAAATGGTGTGAATTTATACGATAGCTTCGGTTGTACCGAAAAGTTTTTCGTGGACATCGAAACGTTTAAGAGAGAACAACCGTTTCGCCACCACGTTATCAATTTACGATGATCGATTCGGCTATGAAGATATCGAAATCGGGACTATCTCTCGCGATATTCACACGCTCTCTCTATCGTTGTCGCACTCTCTTGTGAGCTATCGCGATAGCTCGCAAGATCGCCTTCAATAAAATACTATCTTACTCTGAATTGGTAAATACACTCTTTATTTTTATAATTTTCTCGATCACGTTCAATCATCAGTCGGAAAAACCATCTAGCATGTGAAGAAAAACATCGTCAAGCACATTTTTGTCGAGAAAAAAAAAGAACTTACGTTTTCGCACGTTTCCCGCCCAGCTTAAAGTCGCTGTTCGTTCGACACAACGGCTAATCTGATAACGTGACAACTTTGCGATACAGTCAGTGTGGAATCCCGTGAAGCACGAAGATGCGCGGCAACTTGCAAAATAAATCATTCATAAAGTTTTCTCTGCGAGTTAGTTAAGTGTCGCGGATCAATGGAAAGCTCTCCTACCATCGAAGCTGTGGTAATACCGTTTATATGGTACAGAATATGAGTTGAGCATATATAGGAAAGAGCGGGGCAAAATTGGACAGTGGGGCGAAACGTAATTTTCCAATAATTTTTTGATGGGACAGTGGGGCAAAATGGGGCATCCAAAAACTATTGCTAATTATCCTCGTGAATTTACACGATACTTTCCGTTCTGAAAAGATTTTCGTGGATATCGAAATGTTTGTGGGACGACGACTAATCCAACAACGTTGCGATACATTTGGATCCAGTGGAGCACGGACATATGCAAAATAAATAATTCATAAAGCTTTCGCTGCGAGTTAGTTAAGTGTCGGGGATCAATGGAAAGCTCGTACTTTCGTAGCTCTAGCGATGCTGCTCGATGGCACAGAAGACGAGTTAAACCACCATTGGTGCACAGTGTAAACAGCATTGGACGTAACGTTACCGCTGCTCTCGCGCTATTCTCGGTTTATCGAGAGATCCGATTCGCACATATGTTCCAGCATACGCGCCCGCGTATCCGATGTATCGACTGGTACCTCTGTTGATTCTGTTCCGTGCACAATAGCTTTGCGCTGTTATTACGCAGCATTTTCGTTGTGTACATAACTGCATATTGGAATTTCAAGTTCGAACCTCGATAATACTCGCGCACACGGTTATTGCTGCACATACGCACACGCACGCGCACGCGAGCTTGCGCGAATTTCGATAAAGTGATTAAACTATCGTTTATCCATTGATATCATCGAGCAACGGCTCTTGGCACGTGGAAGATAGCTGCGCCGAGAGAAACGGATGCTAATGGATGGTAGAAATATACTGCAACGTAGTGTATTCTACGTTACATATTTGTGGGACGTTATTTATTACAGTGACAAGTATCCGTTTATACAAAATACATAACAGTATCAGATGGCGCCGGAATTTACTGCAATATTACATTGTATTGGTAAACATTTTAGCAGTCGTTGTCCATAGTTTCCCGATAATTGAAAGACATATTACTATAGGCTATAGATATTTGATCTGATAGTTCAAGTGCAATGCAGTTCAGTGGATGTAGGGGAGAGTGGGGCCAAATGGGACAGTGGGACAAGACTCGATTATCCAATAATTAATGGATGGCCCATTTTGCCCCATCGATACATCCGGATTTTCTGCCCCGTTTTGCTCCACTGGACCATCCAAAAATTAGTGGCAAATCGCGTAGTATATGCTATGTTACATATTTGAACGGCGTTATTTAGTACAGTGACAAGTATCTGTTTATACAAAATACATAACAGTATCAGACGACGCCGGAATTTACTGCAATAATATAGTGTATTGACAGACATTTTTAGCAGTCGCTGTAAACGGAACTCCGATAATTGGAAAACGTATTACTGTACGCTACGCTCTGATAGTTCAAGAGGGCAGTATCGAAGGACGGAAATAGCCAAGTGGAATTCGACGATTGGTGAATGCAGGGGAGAACGAGGCAAAATGGGACAGTCGGACAAAACTCGATTCTCCAATAATTATTGGATGCCCCATTTTGCCCCACCGACACATCCGGATATCGGGCCTCGTTTTGCCCCTCTCCCGCATCCAAAAATATTGCGTTTCGGCCCACGATCCCATTTTGCCCCCCCCCCCCCCCCCCCCCCCCCCATAAGCGCATCATCGAGTGAAACTTCGCGGGAGATGCTACATCGCCGAAGTCAAGGTAACATCAAAGCGGACTCGTTTAGACATCCCTGACACGTCGACGCGGAGGGTCGGAAGAGGATAACAGCTTGTGCTGCGATCCTGATAGTACAGTTTGAGTAAATAATTCCATATACGATATTAGCAGTGAATTAGCTTCGACGATCGGCCGAGGCTTTAGTTGGCGTGGAACAGGAGGCAAAGTGGATCGAGAGGAGAATGCGGAACGGCGAGAAGCGTGCGCTTAAGCAGCAGTAGCGGAAAGCAACTTGAGCACACCGACGCCGGTATTATCAGATGACACCAGAATTAACTGCCATATTATATTGTATTGATAAACTATATCAATATGTATCGATAAACATTGATTGTATTGAGTTTGGTGCTACGCTCTGATAGTTCAAAAGGGCAGTACCGAGGGACGGAAATAGCCAAGTGCAATTCGACGATCAGTGCATGTAAGGGCGGGTGGGGCATAATGGGACAGCGGAACTAAACTCAATTGCCCGATTATTTTAGGACGCCGCATTTTACCCCATCGATACATCGGGATTTTCTGCCCCGTTTTATCCCACCGTTCCGTGCAAAGATTATTGGAAAATCGCGTATATTCTACGTTGCGTATTGGTACGACGTTATTTATTGCAGTGGCAAACTGTTTCAATATGTATCAATAAATATTGATTGTATCGATTTGTAGTACTCGCCGTACGCGGAATTCCGATAATCGGAAGATGTATTACTGTAAGCTCTGTTAGTTCAAAAGGACGGTACCGAAGGCCGGAAATGGATGATTCTGAAGATATCTGATATGACATCAAGTTTCATCATTGGCAAGTCTTTGTCGATGCACTGGTTTGGGAAGAAAAAAAAAATGCTTCACTCGTAGAATTTTGTTCTCCAAGTGAACTTCCCCGAGCGAAGTTTCTGCGATGCAAATCACAGTCGTTCCAACTCGATGCAACTTACTCTCGTGCAGTTATCTTCAAGGTCATGATCCTGAAGATATCCGACATGGCATCAAATTTCATCTTTGGCAAGTCTCTCTCAGTGCACTGCTTTCAGAAGAAAAAAAAAATCCTTCACTTGACAATTGAATTCTCCAAGTGAACTTTCCCTTGCGAAATTTGTGCGATGCGAAACACAGTCGTTTACTCCCGTGCAGTTATCGTTCAGGGTCATCGGAGCCGACCGAGTGCGATTCGGCGATCGGTGTATCTATCAGGCGTATCGTCGGGCGAAGCTTCGTGGGAGACGCTGCATAGCCGGCCTCAAGGTGGATGTGCCCGTGACACGTCGATACGGAGAGTGGGAAGAGGAGAGCCGCTCGCGTCGCGATCCCGATCGTCTAGTTTGAGTAAATAATTCTGTACATGATATTAGCAGCGAATGAGCTTCGACGATCGGGCAAGACTTTGATGGCGTGGAACGGGAGGCAGCGTGGATCGGGCGGAGAATGAGGAACGGCGAGAAGCGTGTTCACAGGCAGCGGCAGTAGCGGAAAGCAACTTTGGCACACCGACGTGGGCAACGTCGGTGTGCCTCGGAGCGCGCGAGCCAGCAATCCTTCGCAGAGAGTCGACGGGAAAGCGCTCTCGCACAATTCGCTCGCTCAACAGAGAGACGACTTGGCAACGGTGCGTGGGGCTACGGCTGTTCGCTATGCTGTGTGTGGCTCTTCTCCGGAGCAACGTCGCATCGACTACGCGGTGGCGGCAGTCGCTCTCCCCTCCGTCCCTCGTCGACGTACCGCCGCTTTCGTTTGTGTGTGTCTATGTGTGCGCGCGCGTAACACGTATAAACGCAGCTGGGCTCGAACATGTGAACGAACGCGCGAGATCGCGCGAGGTGCCGTTGTCAGCACCCCGGCAAATCAGGTGCGGCCCTTCCGCATCGGAATTTTTTTGTTTTTATTTTACGCGAAAGGTAAACTGATATATTTTTTCTTACTCTGGTGCTATATCTTGGTAGGATTATTATTCGCACGCGTGAAGAGTACTAATAATTCTGCTACGTCTCTACCATGTATCAACTATGTATCAACTATGAATCTCTGAAGATCAACTATGTATCTAGTATGTATCTCCTACACTGAGAAAAAAAATCGATTGAGTCAACAAAATGAGCGCTTACGGGTGGCGAAACAAATTTTTGGTTGATCGAACGAAACAATTGTTGTATTAAGTAAAGAAAAATTTGAATCGACGGCCTGTTAGTTCGATCAACGAGGTATTCCTTTCGATCAACCAAACATTTGTTTCGCCACCCGTAAGCGCACATTTTGTTGACTCAATTGATTTTTTTTCTCTGTGTATGCATCCCCTATGCATCTCCTATGCATCTAGTATGTATCTCCAATGCATCTACTATGTATCAACTATGTATCTTCTATGTATCAACTATGTATCTTCTATGCATCTACTATATATCTACGATGTATGTACTATATATCGTTAATCTTGGCGAGTATCGTCCCGATATAACGCGGGAACGTGACCGCGCTACTGTTCATTGTCAACGAGATGACACAGAGAACGTGCCCCGGTCGTTATTATTAACGTTGCAGCGCGGCATGCGAGCGTCGGTTGTACAGTTAACGCACCGATCGAATCGCCGCCATGTGAGGCTGCCGTGGAGCCCACGATCGCAGCGCGACTTTCTTTCTCGTTGTACGCCTGGAAACTGTTATCGAATTAGGACACGCTTGGAAATTCGATGCGAAACAAGAAACTGTTACTGCTCTGCGCGGATTATCGCCACCGGCGTGCAGTCTCAGATCTCCCATTTCTCGTCCTCTCGAGGAAACTCCCGGGTTCTTCGAATCGCGACAACTTGTTGGACACATTTTGGCACAATCCGCCCCGAGCCCAACAACGACCGTCGCGAATATTCGGGAACGCGTGTGAAGCAACAACTTTTATGGAAGTTTGCTCGAAGAATCTTCGTTAATGAGACGACGATAGTTATTCATAATCCACGGAGATTTTCCGTGGGGGAGTCTCGAATAAGGGATAGAGAAAGTTTCCGTGAGAGACGGAGGAGAAAGAGTAAGGTAATAATTTATCGTATAGCCGGTGGTACGAAGTGAAAGGATCCCGCTGCAGCGCCACAATGGGTCCAGAGGAGCAACGTGACGGAATTCTCTCTTAAAAAGTCCCGTTCCTTTTGTATCCGTCGTTCTCAAAAGAATCTTCGTTCACGGGGCTACGAGTGCATCAACCTAGACCGATCGAGACACTCGGGATCGATCGAGTGGAATTGATGCAAAAAAAAAAAAAACAAAATCAAAACTCAACCGCTGTCATTTCGTTCCGACCGAGATGACGGACTTTGTTAATCTCGTCCCACGAGGTTCCAGATCGATCGCACGTTTTTATACGCTTTCCTGAAAAATCTGATGACGCTCGCACAAAAGAATTCCGTCGACACGCTTTGTTTTTTCTCTTTTTTTTTTTTGCTGCAAAAGCATATTCGCTACGCTTCCACGCGGGCCTCCAGCGAACAAACGTTGCACTATCGAAACTATAAATATTCGATGATCGTTAAATGAAACTCGATAGCTTTTGTATCGTTTAAAAAAAAAAGCTACGTCCACAATGGTCGCGATTAATCGATGCAGCGAAATATATGCGTCTAGACGCAGCACAGATAATTAATCGGTATAGACACGGCCGGCATTCCCAGTTGGTTATTTTAGATGCGGATTTTTCAAAACAATCGTATAAAGATCCCGATAAAAATAGTTCTTTTCCCGATTCCATACTAACGCCCACCGGCTAACTAACGGCGACAAAAAAGAAATTGCGCACTTCCGACAGTAGGTTACACAGCGCTGGCTTCTCGACCCGCAGTGGCGGACAAAAAGAAACATAACCTCTTTAGCAAAATCGTATCGTAGACCTTTCCGTTAAATCATCTTTTTCCCGCGAAAGTTTTGTCTTGTTCTTTGCTTCGAGGATATTCAGAATGAACAGGCGAACGTTGCGTTCGGCGAAGAAACACAGAGACGTGCTATGAAAACAATCGTACAAAGATTTCGCTAAATATAGTTTCTCACGTTTCATATGAACGCTCACCGGCTAATGAGCGGCAAAAAAAAAAAAAAAAAATTTCGTCCGTCCGATCGTAGCTTCTCGCCCCGCAGTGGCGTAGAAAAAAAAACATAACCTCTTTGACGAAATCTTATCGTAGACCGCCTTTCTTTAATTCATCTTTCCCCCGAGAAAGTTTCGTGTTGTTTTCTGCCCCGAGGATATTTACAATGAAAAGGCAAGCGTTGCGTCCGGCTCAACAGCAGGCGTACTCATAACATCAGCTGATGAACGTAAAAAAAAAGTCCCACCCATTCGATCATAGCTTTTCGCCCGGCAGTGGCATAGAAAAAAAAATCATAACCTCTTCGACAAAATCTCATCATACGCAGCCTTCCCTTTAATTCATCTTTTCCCCGAGAAAGTTCAGTGTTGTTTTCTGCTCCGAGGATATTTAGAATGAAAAGGCGAGCGTTGCGTTCGGGTCAGCAGCAGGCGTATCACGGTGAGGGCCAACATATACCGTGACAGTGTAGTATAGAACAGCGGCAACAGCGAGCCAGCCAGCGTAGTAGACTGAGGACACAGAGACCGAGGGAGAGAGAGAGAGAGCGGGTGCTGCGAAGAGCGCGCTATCGTCGGTGCGCGAGAGGAGCCGAGAGCCGAAGGCGACTGCTTACGAGTGTGAGCGAGCAGGCGCGCGAGTCGGTAGTCGTCGTCGACGCGGCGCTTCAGTTCGTGTCGGACCTCCGCCGGAGTAAGATCGTAACGTATTCCCGCTGCGCGCGCACTCTCGTTTCTCTCCTCCGTCTGTGCTGTTTTCTTCTCTCGGCCCGCCCTCCCCCACCCGCGCAGCGCGCCAACTGAAACCTTCTCGCGCCGTTTACCCACTGTTACACGCGCGAATCCGTACATCGTCTTTCTACCAGTGTGTTTAACGGTAGTCCAGCCGTCTCTTCGCGAGAGAGAGAGAGAGAGAGAGAGAGTGAGAGAGTGAGAGAGTGAGGATTCCGACGGCGAGTCGAAAGCAGTGAGACGAACGGTTTCGCGTGTGTGCGCGCGCCTGCGCGTGTGAGAGTGTCCGAGCGCGTTGGGCCCACGGAATTAACGCACGAGACCCAGCCAATCGAGTTTAATACCAACGCGATAAACCTCGCGTTGGTCGAATCGTCTGTCGATATGAGACAAATTCTACAACACTAGAAAGCTCTTCGAGCAATAAAAAAAGCGCAAGGTCTCGTGTGCAACGAGCGGGGAAGTACAACGAGCGCCGGAGAGAATTTATATCGAAGCCTGCCGAGCGTAAGTCGGCGGGAGGACCGCGCGTTCGCAAGGTGCTACAGGGCGTCCCGGGATTCAGTTTTTGAAACGTCTCGGGAGGACCGTCTATGCCGAGCAGGAGAGTTTCGCGATGGGATAAACCTCGCGTTGGTCGACTCGAGTGAAACAAGTGAGAGCGTCGCGGAAAAAAAAAACGAGCTTCTCGCGCGTGAGATACACAAAAGAGGCTCACCGGGCGAACTGGCGAGAGTCGACGAAGTGAAAATCGAAGCTCGCACCGCCGAGAAAGCTCGACCGGGGGGGAGGGGGCAATAGTTCGGAATAATTGTTTTTTTGTTCGATTTCCTTCGGAAATTTGTGGTTGCTTTTTTTCGGTTGTTACCGAAAGGTTTCTCGACTCGTGCACTGTCCGTCGGTGAAATCGGCCGGCGGTGCTTTCCGCACCTGTGCTCGGCGAAGTGGCTCGCCGCGGATAGAGCGCGCGGGCTCGCTAAAGTAGGTTGCCCCACGGTGCGTGTCCTTGGTCGACGGAGAGCATACACGGCGTAACCAGCGAACCACGGCCCAGTTCTCGACGACGGCGCACACTTTTACGTAACTCGACGTTTGTCCATCTTCGCTGTCGCGTCTCGCGCTCTTCGGGAGACACGCGGGCGTTTCGCTGCGCGTCGCACCCGATCGTGCGTTTCCGTGAATCTAACGGCGAACAAGAAAAAACAAAGAATTCCGTTGAAACGGATTGTTAACAACACAAAAAGTATCTCCTGGTAAAAATCGGTGCGGCTCGAGTCGTCGATTTGTTTCTCCGCCCCGAGGCCTCCCAAGAGCGGTCTGAAAGACTCGACACCAACGTCGCTATCGAGTTATGGAGATTAAAAAAAAGAAATACAAAATAAAAAGATTATAAGAGTAAATCTCGAGAACAGAAGATAATCGAGGGAGCGAAGCGATTCGACAGATAAGTTTGTCGGTCGAGTGGGGAGAAGTGGAGGCCTGTGCGACAATCGAGCAGTTGTTCGCGCGGTACGAGGGACGCCCAGTGACACACGGAATCGTCGCTGGTTACCGTGTGTAACTTTCAATCTACGCGTACTCTGTCGGGACGCCTCTCGGAAGATCGGAGAGTCGCAGCGACGGTTTGAAGCGGGTTTCGACTCGCGCCGCTTCTGTCAATGTCGAGTACTCGTTAACGTTGTCAACACCGAGAAAGCGCCAAGGGTGTGTGCATATGCATATGTATATATTATATATATATATGTATATATTTAAAAAAAATAAAATAGAATTAGGCGCGAACAAAAAGTGAGCTGCGAGTTGTACGAAGTGTCGCGTCGCACATTACTGCGACGTATTTACTATATATATTATATATATATATATATTTTGGTAGTGAAATAAAGCTTCTCTGATTGTTGTTCGCTGAGAGTGCTATTTGTTAAGTGATATTTGTTAACCGAGTGAATTAAAGATCAGTGATCGTGTGTCGCTACGTCAGTCGCCCTGTGGATTATTATTGGATATTACCGCAAAGAACGCTGGGAGGAACTCGGACAAAACATATCGATCAGCTATCTATGTGAGTAGCGGATGTTTGTAGTCACTTTGTAGTTAGGTTTTAACATTTTTGACTCTTCAACAAAATTTGTGGTCAAAATAAGTCGGATCTCTCGATATGTATTGCTGGCGATTAAGAAACGCTCCCTGATTGGCTGTCGTGCGAGCCTGAAGCTGGAGTTCGATTACCAATTTCGGGCGAATAAACCAGACCATGTGTTTGACAGTTGCCGCGGTTGAATGTTGACAGTGGCTGTTCATAGCTACGGGTCTATCGTTTTTTTTTAGAAATAAACATTTAATCTATAACGTTGTAGGACTGAAAAAAAACCATCCAAGCATTTCGAAATTTTTTGAATCTAACGGTTGATTTCTATGGAGAATCGTTTGCAGTTGATTGTAGTGAAGGATATTTTTAAGTCGGGTGCTAAGTTCACGTAGCTATGTGTTGTTTATTCAAAGTCATGTTTACGTCGCGAGATTTGAAACCCTTCGTACGTCATCTTCGTTCTCGGTGTACGATAATGTTGCGCTGGAACGACTTCTTTATTTCCGTGACACATTCGCGTCACACAGTTGTATTATAGCTACATTTTTACGGAATGAAATTCCAAGTTTGCTTTGTGGTTTGTTTATTTGACGTCATGTACACAACTTCGCGAGATTTGAAATTTTTGTACCTCACTTTCGTTCTCGGTACGCGCGAACATTACGCTTGAACTACTTTCATTTCCGTGACGCATTCGCGCCACATAGTTGCATAGTTACAATTTTACGTTACAAAATTCCAAGAGTGCATTGTCTTTGGTTCATCTGACGTTATGTACACAGTTGCGTTAAAACGACTTTTTTATTTCCGTGACGCATTTGCGTTACGTAGTTACAGTTTTACGTTATAAAATTCGAAGAGTGCATTGTGTTTGTTTTATCTGACGTTACGTGCAAAGCTTCGCGGGATTCGAAACTTTTGTACGTAATTTTCGTTCTCGGTATATGTTGACGCTACGCTGGAACGACCTTTTTTTCCGTGACACATTCGCGTGTGCCGGACGGTGTTCGAGCTCGATCGAGTCATCATTTATATTATCCGCACGAGATTTGCGCGTTCACCGTCCAATCCCCGTGCGACATACTACCCTTGCTCTTTACATACTTCGATATTAAAATATAAATACTTGTTTTACACCAGTTTGAATTTACAAGTCAGATCGAGACCATTTTTGTTTTCATGAGTTTTTTTCATGAGGAAACTCGGAATGATGTGTATGGAGTTGACAATGACGGGCTAATGGATGAGTAATAATCTTTACTTTTCTTCGTATATCTTATCGATTTTCCGTTCCGGTCGTTCGGAAGATACGATAAACTGAATATGCTCAAAGACTACACGTATTTATAAGTCCCGTTAGGCCAGCCGCACACAAGTGACGTCACGCCACTGACGATAGTGGAAAAACTCGACGGAGTCGCCGCGAGTGCCAGCGAGAGACGCAAATGTATTTTCTTTTCGATCAATCTTTCCCAGGGACAACTCGTTTGTGTTGGCAACAAAAAATTTTTAGCGTCTTACTATCTTTTTTTTTGTAAAAATTAATGTCTTTTCGAGGAAAAGAGAAAGTCCCGAAATAGTTCGTTAAAAACGTTCGAGCGCTTCACACTAGTGAAACGAGTGCTACATTCTTAAAGTCGTTTATTCGAAATTTTACGCATGTATTTGATTATTTGCATTGCAACAGATGTTCTTAACGTAGAAAAACATTAATTGCCATGGATTTGACAAAGTATTAACTGATTCGTGCTAATTTTCAAAACGATAGATAATCATTCAGTTTTTTCAGAAAATAATCCGCCAATTTTGCTCGAAAGATGCATTTTTCCTTGAAAGATGCTCTAGGAGTTCACCAGATAGATATTCGATAGTATTTTTTCGTTTAAAAATGAGAGCCTTTTGTTTATCCATCGACGAAATTCCTTCACAAACAAACAGCTGTCATTTTTGAACGGATAATACTATCGAATATCTTGATGTAGAATTAGGGTCGAATTTTACGACATTAGTTTGAACTTGAGATCGAACTTAAGATCAAACTTAAGTCCGAACTTATCTACGCAATGAAGTTCGGGCGAAACTACGATCTTGAGTTCAAGCTAATGTCTTAAAATTCAACCCTCAGTAGAGCATCTTCCAATAAAGAGAATGAGACGTAATACATCAAAGTCGAGCAAAAACTGCCGATAAGTCTTTGAAAAAACTGAACAACTATCTATTTTTCAAAAATTAGCAAAAACCAGTCCATATTTTCGCAAATGATGTTTTTTAAAACTAATGCCATCTGCCGTAATCCAAATAACCACCCACTACAATCATTGGATGTATAAAAGTTTGTGTAAACGACTTTAACAATGCAGCGCTCATTTGACTAGTAAGAAACGCTCCAACCTCCCTAGGACGGCTCAGCTGCAAAATTGTCGAACTTTCGGGCGATACCGCGATAACGTTGAGTGTCTCGCGAAGCCAGTGATCCGATACGAGCGTGTTCTCGAGTTACCGAAGTCGCATGTGTCATCATAACAAAGACGAGGACAAGGGAGGAGTGGTTTGCGCCTTCCACGGTACGTAAGATAATTACCTCTTTGACGAGAAATTAAATTGGCCGAGTGAGCGCCGGAGCAGCCAGCCGGCTTTGCTACCCCGCTCGTCCCGGTATCTTGGCAACCGACGCCAAACTCTAATGTTACGGTCGCTATAAATCCACCCGGGATCCCGACGCTCCCGTCTACCTATACCCAACTGCTACTGTACAGTACATATTCTAGCGGTATACTAACTGCGAGGAAACAGAGTACATAGTGGGTATAACGTTCCCGCTTCCGCGACCGCTCCGCTTTGGCGTATACTCCACTTTGATTTCGCATTCACGAGACGCTCAGCCGTTATTCATAGTTACGTCTCATACCGAACTTGCACGAGTTCGCTAATAAAGAAAAGTAATAAATTTTTTAAAAATTCCGGCCACCTCACGAACGGGATCGGCGAATTTTTCACCACTCAACAGGTTTATAGACTCCAATTTTTCGAACGATTTCAGATATTACTGGACGGTTTCCACGATTTTTATTTTATCATGCTCGTAAGATCCGTTCGTGAGAAAGTGAAATGAGTGGTAGATTGTCAATTTTGTGTTTTAAACTATGCTCTATGAATTCACCAAGTAGATTTTTTGTAGATTTAACCGTTTGACAAACACCGTCCATTGTTTAATCGATGATTTTTCCGCATAAACAAATTGCTGTAATTTTTAAACGACCAAAACTATTAAAAAAAATTACTTCGTGATTTCGTACAGCAACGTTTGAGGAACAAAACGCGCAGTGGTAAGTCAGAATCGGTTGAAGAATAAGGATTCCTCTTTGAAAAAACTCGAATTGTTCACTTTACGTTATGGCAAAAAACACATCTTTATCAATAGTAATGCAAATCGACTTCCCTTACTATTAATAAAACCGCAACATTTTGGAAAAAAAAAAAAAACCATTTGTGAAAATTTAGCACTAACCGCCTCAAATTCACAAACGATAAGAACAAATGCTCGCCACATACACTCGAAATTCATATATGATAAAAAAAAGTTCACATCTTATACTCGATAGTTGCCCAGTCCCAGCGCATTCCTTCTGGAGCTCTTTTCTAGCCAAGTTGACCTGCAATATTCTCGCTGTCTGAGAACTGTCTCGGCAGATTATCATGCTAATACCACGGCTAAGGTTTGAGCTGTGAGGCACACGTACGAGAAAGAGGAGAAGGAAAGAACGTCGAAGGTATGGCGCGCGTTGCTGCACGGCTTCGCTCGCTACGAGAATTGATCTCGAGCTGTTCCAGTAACCTCGTTACTCGTTCGATCGTGACACAAACACACACACATGCCTACTATCCTTATGTACCACGCCATATAATATATATGTATATATATCCAAGATCTTCATCCTAAACCACTATCCCACTCGGTTGTTCGCTATCGTCTGCGTTCAAGGCCGCTCCCAGCGATACGTTATATATACCTTATTCTCGAAACCTGTTTTCGTCAACCCTCTCCGATCGAGTATAGAGAAGCAATTTCGCGAACGCGAAACGCTCCCTGCGTTTATTCTCGCAAACGTCGAGAGCCCGTGTAGAGGCTTCGAACGAAGTGTCTAATAGCTTCATAATAATAGAATGCAGGTATTCGTCTCGCTCGAAGGGAAAATGAATTAGTTAGATGCAACAAAAAAAAATATAATTTTCCACCTTGCCAATAACGATATCGATCTTTCGTTTCCATAACAATTTTCTTTTATTGCGACTTAGCATATTGCTCGCATTGCAAAATACGTGCCAGGCGTTTTTTCTCTTCTTTTTCTTTTTTTTCCCCCCATACAAGTCGTAACAGTAAAAAGTCGAACGAACCGTGGATCAAAGTTCTTCGATAATCTCCGTAAGCGTATAAACGATGAACATATAATTGAAATACAATTTTTGCTCTTGGTAATAGCGACATCGATCTTTCGTTTCCGTACAAATTTTGGAGCTGGATGCTCGCGTCAAGGGAGGAGAGTCGTGACTGGCGATTAAACACCGGAACGGGATCGCTAGAGTTGTCCAAAAAGAGAGTTATTCCAGGCGCTATTCGATCGGCTTACGAATTTGCTAATATTGAGAACACACCTGGAATCTCTCGTACTGTTTTTCGAGAGACTATACACAGGCGGCGACTATAAGCTCGTTATGCAATTGGTACATCGTACCAGTTTAAGCTATTGCTTTTGCCGCTATTTATGCCACACCCTTACTAGCTATTGTAAAAACCAAAGCTGGGCGAATACACTAAGTACTTGAAGTTCTGAAGACTGGGTAGTACTTGGGTACTGACAGAGCTTGAGTGATGAAGTTCTAAGTACTCGATGCTGAGTCAGTACTTGATACTTCAATAAGTGCTTGAAGTACTGAGTACTGGGTAGGACTTGAGTTCTGACGTATCGAGTACTGGATAGCACCAGAGTTCTGACGTATTTAGTACGGGGTAGTACTTGAGTACTAAATACATCAGTACTGAGTCAGCACCGAGTACTTGGAACTTAATCAAGTTCCAAGTACTCGGTGCTGACTCAGTACTTGGTACTTCAATACTTACTTCAAGTACTTATTGCATTTGCCCAGCTTTGGTACAAGCAACATTTCTGTCAATGGGCTCTTTTTTACTTCAACTCGTGCTGGTAATTTTTTTTGTTACCCATTGTGCCTTAAAAGTTACTCGTGTTTCAAAATAATTGTTATCTTATTTTTTTTTCTTTCGTATCGTTCGAAAAGCGTGGTATGCAAGTCGTAACGGTAAAAAAAAAGGTCGAACGTCTACCGTGGATCAAAGTTCTTCGATAAACTCTCTCTTCCATTAGAGCTAAGGAAAGCGTCTATAATGTCGCAACACTTCCTGGCATGGCCACTTCGCGATCCCGTCTCGATTCTCGCACTCTCACATCGTGGACTCCGGTCACGCGGGACTTCGCGAACGGGTTACAACGCTCGCGCTGGCTGGCTTTCATTACTGATCGCTCGGCAGTTCCCGCGAAGTTTTGCAGCTCGGACGGGCGCGCGCAACCGCCACCCGCGGCTGCGGCAGCGGTGCCGAGAGACACGACGAAACTTTTCACATTTGCATGATCGATAGAGAACGTATTTAGCACCGCGGTACGAGAGACCGAACCGAACCGACCATGCCGCTCGGATAGCCGAGATTTTCACGTATATTTTTAACCTCGTGAATATTTAATAGGAGGGAAAAAAAAAACATACCCATCCGAATAAATATGCGCTCTCGATTAATACGCGGCCGCGAAGCAACTTCCTTATAGAGGGATTTCGTTTGAATATACATCGTTCAATTTATTTTATTTATCTCGCGTGGATTCCCGGCATTTTTTTTTTACACACATTGCGGCAAATAATTTCAGGAAAGTGTTTGTATGATTTTTCTTTCGGCAGTCGAATTAATCCCATTTATATTTTGCCGCTTTAAATCCTCGCGTAGTATTGTCTTTTGTTTTTCTCGCGTCAACATAAACAGTCATGGGCGAGAATGTACACCGTTTGAAATTTGTGATTTCGAACCGACACGAGCGCTTTTGGTCGTGAATATTTAATGAGGAGAAAATAAAAACATTCCCATCCGAATAAATATGCGCTCTGATTTATACTTTCATATAGAGGGATTTTGTTTGAATATACATCGGTCAAGTTATTTTATTTCTTTAACGTTGATTCTCGTAATTTATTTTCAAACACATATGTGCCAAATAATTGCACCCAGGTATTTGTCTCATTTTTCTTTCGGTAGTCAAATTAATCGCTTTTAAATTTCATCGGTTTTTCAATCTTCGCGAAGTATTTTTAGTGCGACATTATTTAAGTCGATTATACAAACTTTTACGCATCTATTGATTATAGGCGATGGTTATTTGTATTAAAGCAAATATCTTTAACCCAGTAAAACATGAATTGCAATGGATTTGCAAAAATATTAACTGCTTTGTGCTCATTTTCGACAAGGTGTGAATTCGTTCAGTGTTTCCAAAGAATAATCCGTAATTTTTTGCTCGGTTTCGATGTATCACGACTCATTCCGTTCCTCGAAAGCTGCGTCACGAATTCACCATCTCTATACATTCGATAGTATTTTCCGTTAAAAAAATGACACCTTCTGTTTGTCCCTCGACGAAATTCCATAACAAACAGCCAGTTGCAATTTTTAAACAGAAAATTGTATCGAATATCCAGATGGTGAATTCCTATACCATCTTTCAAGGAAGGGAATGAGCCGTGATACATCAAAAACTCGCAAAACTTCCGGATTATTCTTTGAAAAAACTGAACGAATATGAACCTTTACGAAAATTAGCACAAACCAGTCAATATTTCTGCAAATCCATTGCAATTAATGTTTTTCTATATTAACGACATTCGCTGTAATACAAATAACCGTCCACTATAATCAACGGATGCGTAAAAGTTTGTATAAACGACTTTAAAAATGCACCGGTCATTTGATTAGTGTGAAGCGCTCCATTAAACATCACCGTTCACCGGCGACGCATTCGAGATGTATTGTTTCGACCTTACACGGGTCCTTTGTTCCCCCCGAACTAATAATACAGCCCACGTGCACCTCGAGCACTCCCGCTATCGATCTTCGCGGCAACAAACTCACCGAGGCAACACGATTATTTATTTACTTCGACAAAACTCTGTGTATCCATTCGCCCGCTCAACTTCTCACGAGTGTTACTCAACGGGTGAACTCGTAGAAATTTCTACTCGGTCGTATCGCCGGGGACGGCGGTCGCGTTGGTCGATGAAACATTTATCCATGTTTGAGGAGCCAGTCGATGATGAAGCATGTGATCGACATAAGGTCCCTAAGGTAAAAGGCCCAGTTTATGACACTTCTACGCAGCTCTCTCACTTTAAGCGTGTAAATCATAAGAATAAATGCCATATCTATCTATCTATCTATCTATATGAAAGATTATATTATATTATTTTTCTTCATATTATTTTTATTCACTTTAGGTTTAGCGCTTTAGTTGCAAGTTGTTACTCTCGTATTCATTCGGTTTCTTGTTGGTTGGGTGATGTGCCTGGAGGAACTCAGGTCCAAATGTACAATAAAGGCCATATCTATCTATCTATCTATCTATCTATCTATCTATCTATCTATATGAAAGATTATTGTATATTATTTTTATTCACTTTAGGTTTAGCGCTTTAGTTGCAAGTTGTTACTCTCGTATTCATTCGGTTTCTTGTTGGTTGGGTGATGTGCCTGGAGGAACTCAGGTCCAAATGTACAATAAAGGCCATGTCTATCTATCTATCTATCTAAAAGATTATTTTATATCATTTTTCTTCATATTATTTTTACCCGCTTTAGGTTTAGCGTTTTGGTTGCAAGGTGTTACTCTTGTATTCATTCGGTTTCTTGTTGGTTGGGTGATGTGCCTGGAGAAACTCATGTCCAAATGTACAATAAGTGCCATATCTATCGATCTATCTATCTGAAAGATTCAGGGGAATACGGAATATCGCCCGTTCGGTCATCTCGTGCGAAATCCACTTGGAGGCGTGGAGGAATCGTCCCACATGCAGTCACGCTCGTTCCTTTTGCTTCCGCTGTTCCAGTGTCGAGTCTTTCGTTGCCTCTTCCACCTCGCGGGTGTCTCTCGTCCACGACATAAATTGCCAGGAAGTTTGAGGTCCCCGAAGGGAGCCACTGGACGGCAGACACTCGAGTTACCGCTCGCTCGTTCGACTCTCGAGACTCGCCTTTATGTGCGGGTTTATATTCTGTGGTATACGACACGAGTATTAGCTGCGGATAACTCCGAAGACTGTTCTTCTTGCGGGCTATCCCTCTCGTGTCGAATCACGAGCGTCGAACCCTCGCTCTCTCACGGACCGTTCGAACGGAAAAGAAACGGAACCTCATGGTTTCTCTGGATTATGTTTCGCTTCGCGCTCTCGTAGATTTAACGGTTTGTACAGGAATAAAAGATTTGTGCCTTCAAGAAACTTTTTTTACCACGAACGGCCACAATTTTATTTTCTCGTTAAGTATGTTCCTGATTTTGTCCTTAAGTTTGATCTCGATTTTGTCCCTAAGTTTGATCTTGATTTTGCCCTTAAATTTGACCTTGACTTTCTCCTAAGTTCTATTAAGTTTAAGTTTCTATTAAGTTTGATCTTAATTTTGCCCTTAAGTCTGAACTTGATTTTTTCCTTAAGGTTGATCTCGATTTTCTCTTTAAGTTTGATTTTGATTTTGTCCTTAAGTTTGATCTTGGTTTTGTCCTTAACTTTGATCTTAAGTTCGAACTTAAGCCCGAACTCAAATTCGATCGTAAGTTCAAGCTCACAGCAGCGATACTCTTCGCCGTTCTATTATCGATCTATTATTGATTCGATGGATCGGGGACCTCGCGCCGAAGATACCTCCTAAAATTCCATGGGCCATAGTCGATTTACCGTCTGCGCGCTCATCGGATCATTCCGTTCCGGACTACGCTCTCCTCTCGACGGTTTCTTGCAGTTTCTTCTCGTTTGTTACCGGCGTTGTAACGCAAAACGGTACGGAACGCGATTACACCGAAGTGCCCGAGGCTTATTGTTTTTCCGTATCACTGCAGTAAAATTAATCCTTCCGTTTGTGCAATCTACGTTCTACCGTGGCAACAGTCGCGGTGGTTGGTGGAACGGCCGACAGGTGAATTTATACAATCCCTCCAGCCTCGAACGAAAAGCCCACATTTCCCAACTAGTTTTCGATTCGCCCCGATGATTTTTTTTTTTCACTCATATTTTTATTTATTTATTCTTTACTGTCCGCTATCACGTTCGCCAGTTTATATCAATCTGTAGCTTCGTACAGCCTACAACCAGATATGTGAAAAAACATAGACCGATGATAGGTGCGCCTCCGGCGCGAAGCGTGTGGAGCGGCGTTCGTTTCAATGGACGGAAAACGAACGGATGGACGAGGCAGGCTCGGTGTGCCTTTCGGGCTGCTGAGCAGTCGAACACGCGTATCAATTTCACATCGATTCTCTCCAATCGCGGACTCGAATCTCAATCTGCTGTTTCGTGTTTCGAACTCGCTGGACAATTTCTCTCTTACTTCGGGAATTTTTTTCTTTTTGGTCGGGAAACGTAAAAAGGGTACATTTTTTTTTATATCGATAGAATTCATTTGGTTGAAGAGAAATGAATTCGTAAGTCAAAGTTTTTCATGATAGGACAGAGTAATAAATTTCCCTGGAATCTTCATATGCTATTTCGTATTTCGAAGCCTCCAGACAATTTTTCTCTTACTTTCGAGATTTTTCTTTGTATTCGTAGAACGTTAAAAAGGTACACCATTTTTTTAACTCGATAGAACTTAAATTTCGGGCAAACAAAAATTAATTCGAAACTCAAAGAGTTGACGACAGGAAAACTTGTGAAGAATATCGAACGCGCTTATCAATTTCACATCTCTTATTCCGAATCGCACCCTCGATTCTCAATCCGCTATTTCACTCTCTTCCCATCCTGATTATATTTAAATTCCTCAAACCCAAAGAAGCTCCAAAGTATTTCATCTCCACAGAACCAAAACTTCCCTCGAACAAGAATCAATTCCTGAGTCAAAGAGTTGACCTTGGTAGTTATAAATCACACCCTCGCAGGAGTGCCTGTAAAAAATGTCGACCGCGCCTATCAATTTCACATCGATTCTCAATCCGCTATTTCGTGGTACGAAACCAACCGGACAATTTCTCTCTTCCTTTCCCGATTATATTTAAATTCCTCAAACCTAAAAAATCGCCAAAATGTTTCAACTCCACACAACCAAAACTTCCCTCGAACAAGAATCAATTCCTGAGTCAAAGAGTTGACGTCCATAGTTATAAATCGCACCCTCGCAGGAATGCCTGTAAAAAATGTCGATCGCGCCTATCAATTTCACATCGATTCTCAATCCGCTATTTCGTGGTACGAAACCAACCGGACAATTTCTCTCTTCCTTTCCCGATTATATTTAGATTCCTCAAACCCAAAAAAGCTCCAAAATGTTTCATCTCCACAGAACCAAAACTTCCCTCGAACAAGAATCAATTCCTAAGGCAAAGAGTTGACGTCGGTAGTTATAAATCACACCCTCGAAGGAAAGCCTGTAAAGAATGTCGCCCACGTGTGTTCAAGGGATCGACCCTCCCTCTTCAGCCTCTTCAGCCTCTTCGCCTCATCCCAGCTGTATATGTATTTTTTTTTCTTACCGATGAGTGGATCGAATTCGCTGTAACGCCGAGACTGTGCGACGTGTCTCTCGTCCGTTAGGAGGGAGGCAAGAATGGAGTGAAAAGAAAGAATCTCCGAGCGTGTGCGATGCGACGGCGATGCCGTGCTCGATGGTGCTGCTTTAGGCAGGAGGGATGGATGAACCGGGCAGGACGGCGTAGGAGGGAGTCGCCGGCGAGGGCCGAGGTCGTAATAAAGGATCCGTCGACCCTCGAAAACCTTGCCGGCAGCCCGAAACTACCCGAGTCTCCGGAGCCACCCTGAACCTGCGGCCCCCCCGGCCGTCCCTCGTCGTCTCGTGCACGACCCGTCGGGGCCGCTCTTCCCTTCCCCGTATTCAACTTCTGCCTCCTCTCTACGGCTTTTGCTCCTGCTTCTCCCGCTGAGTTATTTCCAACCCGGGAGGAAACGAGTTTTCGCCGTTTGCTCGTGTTACCCACCGTGTTAGAGCTAAATACGGGTCAGAATGTTTCGTGGTAGTTTCGGGAACTGAGCGATCTCTCCGAGTTGGTGCGGTTAAAGAATGACGAATAAAAAGACGAGGAGACGAAGGTGAAGGATCGTCCGGTTGAGTGAGCTATGAAGCTCGGGAGACCGGTATGTTTTACACTTTCCGAAAGCTTTGAGCAATTTGGGCGCTGAGTGTCCTTTCTGGAATAGTCAACATTTACGAAAAAGAAATAAAGTAATGTAGTCGGTTGAGTGCGTGTAATGAACGAAGGATTATATGCAATGTCATCTGCGATGATAACATTTTTTGCAGCCGCACGGATAATATTTAGCGTACGTGACGTAGCACTTGTTACAGTTTAAGAAAGTACAATATCACGGTTCATGAAAGTACAATGTTACTGTTTAAGACAGTACAACATTACGGTTCATGAAAGTACAATGTTACTGGTTAAGACAATGTTACTGTTTAAGACAGTACAATGTTACTGTTTAAGACAGTACAATGTTACTGTTTAAGAGAGTCTCCTGTTTAAGAGAGTGTTACTGTTTAAGAGAGTGTTACTGTTTAAGAGAGCCCAATGTTACTGTTTAAGACAGTACAATGTTACTGTTTAAGAGAGTCCAATGTTACTGTTTAAGACAGTACAATGTTACTGTTTAAGACAGTGCTATGTTACTGTTTAAGACAGTGCAATATTACTGTTTAAGACAGTGCTATGTTACTGTTTAAGACAGTACATTGTTACTGTTCAAGACAGTGCAATGTTACTGTTTAAGACAGTGCAATGTTACTGTTTAAGACAGTAAAAGGTTACTGTTTAAGACAGCTAAATACGAGTCAGAATGTTCCGTGGTAGTTTCGGGACCCGAGCGAGCTCTCCGAGTTGGTGTGGTTTGAGAATGACGAACAAAAAATAAAGAGAGTGACGAGAACACGAAGGTGAAGGATCGTTCGGTTGAGTGAGCTACGAAGCTCACGACACCGGTATGTTTTACACTTTCCGAAAGCTTTCAGCAATTTGCGCGGTAAGTGTTCTGTCGAGAAAAGTACAACTTCAACGAAAAAAAGTAGTCAGTCGACCGCGTGTAAGCACCGAAGGATTATATGTGAAAGCATCTCCGGTGATGAAATTCTTTTGCGGCTGCACGGATCTACCATTTAGCGCAAGTAGTACTCAATGTTACAGTTTACGAAAGCTAATAGAGAATAGCTTTCACAGTGAGGGGAGATCCGCTCTTGGCTCACCGACGAGGTTCGCCTCCTTCTCCATTATCTCTTCTCTTGTTTCGCTCGTGATTCAAGGTTTTCTCTTCACGAGAGGCACGGACAAGATTTGGCGTACGTACAAGTAGTTACTCGATGTTGCAGTTTAAGGTTCGAATTTTAAGACGTTAGTTTGACCTTAACATCGCTCTTGAGATCGAACTTAAAATCGATGTTTGGCCCGAGCTTCATTGCGTGCTATCTTAAGTATATTTTAAGCTCAAAATAACTCCTTAAAATGTTACCCTATGAAAGCTAATAGATAATAGAACAGTGAGGAGATCCGCTCTTGGCTCACCGACGAAGTTCGCTCTTCCGCTCACTTCTCTCTTCTTCTCTCTTCACGAAAGTGAAAAACCGTATGGTTGAACGAAGTTCAGAACACCGGCATGTTTTGCACTTTGCAAAAGCTTAGAGCAATTTGCGCGATAAGTGTCCTGTCCGGAAACTACAAGTTGAATAAAAAAGAAAGTAGTCAGTCGACTGGGCGTTCAACTGGAAATTGATCTTCAAATCGCGAATTAACTTACTTAGGTCAAAGATAGAGAGAAAATATAAAGTACTGCGGACTCGCGAATCAATCAGAAATTGATGCACAATAATAAAAAGTGAAGTCACCGTACTAATGTTCAATAGAATGAATTTTTTGTCATATAGACGCTGACGTCTATGACTCCGGCGTACCGACATTGCTAACTTAACTTCGCCGTTTGAGATCGAACTTAAGATCGAAGTTTGGTTAAAACCTAGATCGAAGTTCGGCCCGAACTGCGCATCGAAGTTTGGCCCGAGCTTAAGATCGAAGTTTGGCCCGAACTTCATTGCGTGCTTAAGGTCTATCTTGAGTTTAAACTAACTTCTTAAAATTTTAGCCTGAGAAAGCTAATAGAGAATATAACAGTGAGGGAGATCCGCTCTTGGCTCACCGACGAAGTTTGCCCTTCCTCTCCATTCTCTCGTCTTTTGTTTCTCTCGCGCAGCCTCAATGCCGTACGTATGTACAGTTCCGGTGCTGCCGCACTAAACGGAGCGGAAGCACGTCGAAAATAAAAGAGTATTCGCTCCACCCGCTGCAATAGCGACGTAGCGGCTATCGTCGCTTTTTCCACGCTGTTCCTCGTCGTACTCAATACAATACACAACATATTCGCGGGGGTAAACAATCAAACGAATTTGAATTGATATTCGCGCGTGTTTGTTCGCATCGGGATTTTTCCGGCGAAAAATAAATCCCGACAATCGAATGAATTTTTGAAATTGTGCAATTTTTGTTGAAACTAAATCGTTTTGGGAATTATTCGTAGCATTGTTTGCCCCTCGGATTTGTTCCGTATCCATTGCGGGGGAGGGGGAAGGGGGATAGTTAGAATATCTCTTTTTCGTCGTTTATTCCAATGAAAAATAAATAAAAAGAAAATGAATTCCGGTAACTAGAGTAATTTTTTTTTATTCAATGGTTTTTGTTAAGACAAGATATTTTCGCGAATAATTAACATTGTTTACGCTCGCATTTATTCCGCAGTCGCAACGGTGGAGGGGGAAGGGGCGCCGTGTATATATCTTTCTCGTCGTTCATTCCATAATTCCAGTGAAATATTCTTTAAATATTATAACAGTGATTTTTCCATTAAAAAATTAAATCCCAGTAATGGAGCTAAATTTTTGGAATTTCGAAATTTCGTTAAAACAGGATCGTTTCGCGAATAGTTCGCAACATTGTTTACCCCTCGGGTTTATTCCGCAGCCGTAACGGGGGACGTTAAAGTGCCCTCATTTATATATTTTTCTCGTCCTTTATTCCAGTGATTCTTCCGGTGAAGAATTAAATTCCCCTAATCGAGTAAATTTTTTTTGAAATTTCGAAATTACCTTAAAACAAGATCGTTTCGCGAATAGCTCGCAACATTGTTTACCCCTCCGATTTATTCCGCAGCCGTAACGGGGGACGTTAAAGTGCCGTCATTTATATATTTTTCTCGTCCTTTATTCCAATGATTCTTCCGGTAAAGAATTAAATTCTCCTAATCGAGTAAAATTTTTGATTTTTCGAAATTACGTTAAAACAAGATCGTTACGCGAATAGTTCGCAGCATTGTTTACCCCTCGAGTTTATTCCGCAGCCGTAACGGGGGACGTTAAAGTGCCCTCATTTATATATTTTTCTCGTCCTTTATTCCAGTGATTCTTCCGGTAAAGAATTAAATTCCCCTAATCGAGTAAAATTTTTGATTTTTCTAAATTACGTTAAAACAAGATCGTTTTGCGAACAGTTCGCAGCATTGTTTACCTCTCCGATTTATTCCGCAGCCGTAACGGGGGACGTTAAAGTGCCGTCATTTATATATTTTTCTCGTCCTTTATTCCAGTGATTCTTCCGGTGAAGAATTAAATTCCTCTAATCGAGTAAAATTTTTGATTTTTCGAAATTACGTTAAAACAAGATCGTTTCGCGAATAGTTCGCAGCATTGTTTACCCCTCGAGTTTATTCCGCAGCCGTAGCCGGCGGGCGGTAGCAGACTGGGGCGGGGGGGGAGAGTCGTGCATAATATCTCTTTCTCGTCGTTTACGTCCCACTTGGGAGTCGCGAGAGGCGACGAGCCACGGTCGGCCTTACGCCTCGGTGTATAGATATCTCGTTGCTGTGTCGGTGTCTTCGCTGCCGGATCCACACGCCGTACAACCGCGTTGCCGTTCCCGAAGCGAGCGGCAAAGTGTGCGGGGAGGGGGAGCGAACGACCGAGAGAGGGCCGTGGCGAGAGAACCCGCTGCTCGCGCGCGATCGTGACGCAAATGCCAAATATACATTCGTGGCACGGTCCGTCGCGAGCTTGCGTGTGAAGAAAGCATGGCTCGCGGCGTCGCGCTCGCGAGAAGTCTCGTACCACGGTCGATACGAGCTCGCGGGATTCTCCGTCGACGGGGCATTCGTGCGTGATACGCTAATACAGAGTAAAAAAAAAAGTTTGTACTTTTTGGAACAACTTGTTGTCGAGAAACGTCAACCTTTTTATTCGGTAAATTTCGGATCGCTGCCTCCGGTTCTAGTTTCGCAAACAAATGTGCAAAGTAAAATCGCTAATTACGCGGGAAATGAAAGGGCAGGTTTGTAATCTTCAAACCTTAAGAAACGAGTTTGTCACTTATTGAACACAATTGTTTTTACGAAAGTTCGTATTGCGGTTTTATGAAATTATTTTTTTTTACTGTGGAACCGGCGTGAGTCCGCAGTTGAGCGGGCGGGAACGTGAGGGAATCGGCAGGGACAATATTTAGGGTTACAGGTCGAGGAACAACAAGCCGAACAAACTACCCGAATTCTTCGATTTATAAGCGAATCTAATGATTCAAAAAATGTGCGCATTTGAGCATTTTATTTATTATTTTTTTTTTTAAGAATTATTACACTAAAAATGTTGGCAAAAATTTCGTTTCATGGTTCTCTTCTTTACTATTTCTTTTTTTTTAAAAGATTTATTGCACTATATAAATGTTGGCAAAGACGCAAGGTCGCGTATGCTTCTCAAGCTCTACCGCGTTGTACTAATTAGCGTGATAGATAGATAGATATAGATAGCTACACTAATACAGGCGTGAGTCTGAGTCGAGCGAAGAAACGTCAGCGAATTGACCGAAACAAACAAACTCCCCGACTGTTTTATTTTACAAGCGAATTTATTCATTTAATAATGTTGCTACTGTGCTGCGCCTTTTTTTAAGAACTATTACACTAAAAATGTCCGCAAAGACGCAAGGTCTCTTATGGTTCTCAAGCTCCACCGTGTTACACTGATTAGCGTGATAGACTAATACCGGCTCGGCTCCGAGTCGAGCGGAGGGGACGTGAGAATTCTCTCACGTTCTCCCCGCTCAGCTCCAATTCTAGCCAATTCGGCCGATTCTGACCGAAACGATATTAGGACACACGTCGAAGAACAACAAGTCCGACAAACTACCCGACCATTTTATTTCAGAAGCGAATCTAACGATTAACGACACATGCATGGAGTAACACGCAAACTACTTGGCACCTTTTTTTGTAAACATTTTTCTCAAAAGAATGATTGCACTATAAAAATGTTGGCAAAGACGCGAAGGTCTCGCGCGCTTCTCAAGCTCCGCCGTGTTATTGTCGTACATAACACTCACTTGCCGCAAAATTAAGTGTCGTACACACGTCAGAGGGTCGAAAGTACCTCCTCGTATATGTTCCGTTAGATAAGAAGTGAACCGCGCATTTTTTTCGCCCTCAATTAGGACGCACATGCACAGTAAAAAATAATTCCGTAAAAACGGAATACAAAGTTTCGTGAGAATAGTTTTGTTAAATGAGTGGAGAAACTCGTTGATTCAGATTGTGACCTATCCTTTGTTTCGATTGTGAAACTAGATGCGGGTCGGTGCACGGTAAAAAAAAGTTTGTACTTTTTACATAAACTTGTTGTCCACGAGCGTCCACAATTTTTTATTTATTTATTTGTTTTACAAACAAAAGTAGGGTAGAGCGTGGTCAGCGGGGCAAAACGGGACATTGAGCAAAACGCAAGTTTCCAATCATTTTTGGATGTCCCATTTTGCCCTGTTGATACATCCGGATTGCCTGTCCCGTTTTGCCCCATTGTCCTATCCAAAAATGATTGAAATATGGCGTTTTGCCCCACTGTCCCATTTTGCCCCACTTTCCCCCTTTTGCCCCGCTCTTCCCTACTAACTAAAATTGTTAATAACGCGGGAAATAAAAGGACGAATTTGTATATTCAAGCCTGAACACACGAGCTTGTCACTTATTTGAGCAATGCGCGAACTACTTAGCACCTTTTTTTGTGAACATTTTTCTTTAAAGAATGATTGCACTATAAAAATTTGGGCAAAGACGCGAAGGTCTCGTGCTCTTCTCAAGCTCCGCCGTGTTATTGTCGTACATAACACTCACTTGCCGCAAAATTAAGTGTCGTAAACACGTCACAGGGTCGAAAGTACCTCCTCGTATATGTTCCGTTCGAGAAGAAGTGAACCGCGCATTTTTCTCGCGCTCAATACCTATATAGCGGGCTATAAGGTACCTACTCGGGATCGCCCATCTACCTTCCCGTCGGGGCCGCCTTATACTTGGAAAGTTTTCTTCTCCCCCCTCCCCCGCTCGCTTGCTTGTCACGGTACATAAAATTGATCGAGGCCACGAGACGAGCGGGGTTCCTCGCCGAAGTGCCGGCGAACGAACGAACGGGCAAACCAGCAGGGTTAGGGCGAGGACCGACGTGGATTAACGAGGGGGCGGAGGTGCGGAAATTCGAGAGATCGATCGAGACTCTCGTCTCTTCTTTCCACTTTCTCTCTCTCTTCGTAGGTCTTTCATGATAGCGGTTATGAAATTGGTCGATCTTGAGCGGCGACGATTTTCCATATCTCCAGATCGCTTAAGACGGATCGACTATCGGAGGAAATTCAACTTAAGGCATCGATTTTTTAATATGTTCTTCCTGAGGAGGATAGAAGTCTATTCCGGAAGTCGGAGCAATTTGCACCGTAGGGTTCGTTCGTGATACAATTTAGAAGTTTACTACTTTGGCCGGCTCATTCTATGTTCTAATACTGGGGTCGCTCGGTTTCCGGGATAAAAGATCACTGATTTAGGGCTTATGAGGCCAACTTAGAGCTTTGGAAAAGTAGCTTTGAGCATCGAGGATTTTGCAAAATAAAATAAAAAATCGCCACATTAGCGAAATCCACACTTTAGCGTGTAAACTCAATGATTTATCGATGCAAAGTTTATTTTGTCAACGCAGTCTATCGATCTATGCAAGTTATCGATGCGTTCAGATAACCGAACATAACTTTACGGTCCATTACTTTCAGGTCCATTTTAATACACGTCCAATTGTAATACACGTCCAATTTTAATACACGTCTAAGTGTTTTACCACACATCACGAATACACGACATACAATGATCGATCTATCAATCATTTTAATTTAGTATATGAACATTGTAAAAAATGTTCATATACTTTTTGAGAAATCATTTGTGATTTCGTTATGTACGCAATGACGATTCCGAAGTCGTTGGCATTCGTAAACTTGACTACATATGTTTCTTGAACTTCGATGAATGTACCTCATATTTTACTAATATTGGCGACGATCCGAGATAGCTGTGATGATTTTTTTTCAATCACATTTTTGACTCCTAAGAGGCGGTCGATCTTCCTTAAGGTGAGGTTAAACACGTGTATGAGTGCGAGGGAGACAGAGTTAAAAATGTTAAATCCACTTTTCTCCGAAACGATTCTATAAAATGAAAAACAAATTGCGTTAATCAGATACGCGCTACGTCCCGCATGTCGTTTTTTTAAATTTTATACATGCATTCAAAATATTTTGAGGTAACGTTGATCTTTAGCCCCACCTTAACTCATATCGCGACGATATTTTTATCGGCCGCTCGAGAGGTTTTTTTTATCGATTGCGCAACAAGGGACTTTTTCGTTGCGAAATCGTTTTGCCGGCCGTGTAAGTAGTCTCGTAGACGGCCGAGCTCGCTCGGGACAACGTCATCGTGACTCTCCCGTGGAAGCTGCGAGGATAGTCAAGGTCTGATCCGCGAAGGCTCAGGCGCAACAATTTCCTGTCGCGAATCGTGAGCTCGACCGGCGACTGAGAAACACGTCGAAGTTGCTGCAAACGCGCGCGCGTGAGAGCGCACGAACGGCAATCCCATCCTCTCTCGCGTGTAAGTCCCGCGAGTCGAATGCAACCGAGCGCTCCTCAAGGACGATACCAAGTTTATGGTGACGCAACGCACGATCGCCGACACGAGTGGCTGAGAGACTATCGCACGATAATACCGTTCGCGCCGAGGATAAAACGAGTCCCAGGTCCGTTTTCGCTTCTTCGGATAATGTGTTTGTAATCGTTTTTGGTTAGCGTTTTTTTTAGTACAGGAAGTTGAAAACTCTCGTGATTGCCTTCAGCGATGACACGAAGACTTCGTCGCTCGATCCATGAAATTAGCTCGATTTCCGATGAATTCGTACTATCGAGGGCGAAACGCTACACTGTAAAAGAAAACAATTTTTTAAACAAGTTTTAATGCTAAAATTGGTACATTAAATTTCATGGGGAATTGTGATGAGAAATTAATGTTCTGTGTATTGAAAACATTGAGAATGGTTTGTTTTTAATAATTTACTTTACTTTTATTATGAAAGTACTTTAGGAACTTACTTTTAGGGTTTAACTTTAGGAATTTATTTTAATTTCATCGTAATTGTACATTAAATTTACTTACATTACTCATATTAATTGAACATTAATTTATTTTTTCGTTAAAATTAAAATACCAGATATTAAAATTACAAATCTTTTGCCTGAAATTTACAAAAGACCACCACTAAAAATAAAAGTTTGACTGTAAAATTGCAACCCACATGTGTGAAATTTCAGAAACAGTTTATGTAAAGAAGCTTCCAATACCGTTCGTTAATTTTCAAACAATTTTTTTTAAACCGCACGATTCGGTTTTTTACAGCGCACGATCTTGAGGTCGCCCGATAATACCTTTAGAGCGAGAATAAAACGAGTTGCACGTCATATTTCGCTTCTTCGAGTGATATATTTGTGCAGTTGTCGTTTATCTATCTTTTTTTAGTACCGGAAGTTAAAAATTGTGGTGCTTTACTCGAGCGGCATCGATAACCGTCCGATTAAACGAAGACCGGCCGACTCGGTAGATCCATAGAATTAGCCCGATTAGCGATGAATTCGTGCTATCGAAGGGCGCATCGCTGCGATTTCGGCGTGTAACGATCTTGCGGTCCGAGAAGCGGACTGGCGGCAGCATCAGCGACAACGACCTATACCTAATACCACGATCGAGCTCTCCGATATATATTGTAGTAACGCAGCACCGGCTGCGGGCGAGCCGAGGAGACAAAAGAGGCCCGCCGCGGGCGCGCGGCTATTCGTCGGGCAGAGTAGGTAGAGAGATATCCCGCGGCGGTCAACACGAGAGAGCCGCGATCGAGCCGAGCAAACACGTTCTACCGCATACCTACCTGCGAGTGTACCTCGTGCACTCGTCTACACGACTCCCTTGTGGGAGTTACGGTGTTCGTTCGAACGTCATTCCTGATCGATGAGTCGTACGAATTTCGCAATCATGTTTTTTTTTTTTTTTTGTAACGAAAATTTCAAACTTCTCTGGAAAGTTATCATTTTCTTTCATTATTTTTAAGAAATAACTTCGCGAATTCAACGGTTGATTTATATATTCACCGAATCACGGGATAGAGAGTAAAAACAGTTTTTGCTTTTTAGGACAACTTATTGTCCACAAACGTTCAGATTTTTTATATGATCATTTTATTAATTTTATTAATTTGTTTTAAGTGTCAATTTTATTTTGTTTGTTTTTATTCGTTAATTTGGCTCGAGTTTTAGAAACAAAAGTACAAAACTAAGTTGTTTATTACATGGGAATTGAGAGGACAGGTTTGTATATTCGAACTTTAACAAACGAGTTTCTCATTTATTTAACAAAATTATTTTTACGAAAATTCGTATTTCAATTTTACGGGACTATTTTTTTACTGCGTCCCCGAGAGAGTCGCGATTTGCGCAAGTAGGGGAGACCGGGGCGAGATACGCCCCCTAAGCAAATAATGCAACGATTAACGCAAATGCATAATTTCGTGCATACACTCAGGCCCCTTAATGTAGCATTGTACTTTAGGCCAAAAAGGCCGGCGGATTCGTGTTCAGCGCCCAAAAATACGTCGGAATACGTGTTAGTTAATTTTTGAAAAAGAAAAAAAAACTTGTCCAAAAATTGCCCCCCCCCCCCCCCCCCCCCAAATGGACCTCTTTGGAGTCCATTTTTTTGCGTTTTTTAACGTCCTCAAACGGCACGATACAACTGTTACCTGAATGGTCTTAGCGAGCCAGTTCAGCTCCATCAATATTCTCCACCTTCCCGATCGACGACTCTTACGAATCTCGCAATCCACTTTTCACAACTAAAGCTAGAATTTCAAACATTTTCAGCAAATAAATAACTTTTCAAAATGAATTTTCATCGAGTGAATACTTACCCTCGCCGCTATCTCCGCTCACCGACCAAGCAACATAGCGAGTGCATCCGTTAATTCATAAATTCACGGGAATCACGGGATTCCCGGTTGGAACTCGCGATTCGGCCGAGTTACGTACGTATGCGTTGGGCCGCGCAAAGACCCCTCCGGATTTTAATGGTCTTCGCGAGCCAGTTCAGCTGTATTCAAATTTACGGGGTTGGGAACACCCGCTTTCTATATTATACTCTGTACACTATATTCCTATATATCAGACTTTCAACGTTAAACCGAATGGGATTGTTCGCCGCGTAGTTTTCCTTGTGAATTTAACCCGAGCGCGGTCGGAGTTGGCGGGTGCTGCGCCAGCAGCTTTACCACTGCGATGACGACGATGCCGTCGCTGCTCCGGCCCTCATCTCGAGAGCTCGCCAAGAGAGAAATTTTACGGCCACGCGGACCGTGCCGCTTTCGCCGCAACGAGGATCAAGCCGCAACCTTCGCGATGCGCGTGACCGACGTAGTATAGCGCTTTTCACTGCCGCGCTCCCTCTCGTGCTGTACACCGTTGTGTGCACTCACTCTCGTGTTTCATCGGGTACTCGAGCTCGGGCAACTTCTTCCCCCCCCCCCCCCCCCCCCCTCGCCGCCCCTTTCTTCCCACTGTGCGGACGTGTGTACGAGCGTACACACGAACACGTGTACTCGATCCGAGCACCGCCGGTTCAACTGCACAGGAATCGAGGTTCGAAGTTCTGCGTGTATTCGCCGAGTACCTGTACTCGCCGAGTGCAGACGCGTTATTGTGAAGCTTGCTAAACAAGCGGGGGACTACGACCTGCGCCGCGGGAGTACATACGCGTATCATGCTTCATCGAGCACTATCGTATCGACACGGGAACTCGAGTCATGGCGCGGGGATTCGAGATAAGATAAAAAAAATGGGCGCTATCGACGATTACGTTTTTGTTGTAGGTGAAGCAGCTGGTAAAAGAAAAGAGGCGGGTGGTGTTTAACCTCGGAGCTGGGCAGTACTTGCAGTACCACACAAGTACCGGGTTCTTGTGTGGTACTGCAAGGAAGTACTTGAAGTACACAAATACTTTTTCGGACTTCGAGTACCATGTACAAGTACTTTTTAATGCTTCAAGTATCAAGTACAGGTACTTTTTCGTAGTTGAAGCACCAAGTACAAGTACTTTTTAATGCTTCAAGTATCAAGTACAGGTACTTTTTCGGACATCAAGTACCAAGTACAGGTATTTCTCGTACGCCGTTTCAGCGGCTCGACGATTCGAGGTAAGATAAAGGGCCATATCGACGAGTACTTTTTTTTCTAGGCTGAAGCAGCTGGCAAAAAAACAATACTCTATTGGTACTTTAATATCGCGGTCCTCGAACCCAATTGTCATCGGCAAAATGTTATTTTCCTTTCGTTAGCCATCCTAAAGTCGGCTGAATTCCGGCGCGACGCGCTATAATTTTGTTTGTCCGCCGTTCCGGTGGCTCGCCGATGGAACCGCAGCGCGTTGCGTTTCTGTCAAAGTAAATCTCTATCAGGTGGACAGGGGGGGTACACGATACACGGTGCGACGTCGTCGACGATGCGCACCGGCGTACGTGTCTATGACAGTAATAACCAATCCCGCGTGGGTCCGTTATTACAGCTGTGAGGAACGCGTCACGAGACGGACAGAGAGAACGAGCCGTAACGTATGGAGCGAGCGGGGTGGAGAATCCCCGGAGCACTTGTCAACCTGGCGTGCGGGCGACCGAGTCGGTAGTCGGTTAGGCGTCGGCACGCCTAATGCATGCTAACGCCCAAGCGTATCCGGGACATAGGAATACATGCCCGTCCGGCATATGTACGTAACGTATGCACTCGGTCGACGTCGACGACACTGCGGACGACGAGGAACCGCGGCTTCGCAAGCGAATCGGATAGCGGCGGAGGGATTACGTAGTGTAGGGTGGTTTTGCGCCGACCCTCTGCGAAACTAACTGTGTATGTTGCGACGCGCGGTTGACGACTTCCCTTTGCCAACGACGACGACCTTCCATATGTAATCTGTGGACTTTGTGCACAATCCCTGTTAATTGGCTCTTATTGCTCCTTACTTTGTTCGAGTTATTTTTATTGCATCAAACTTGAAGTCGCGCAGCTCGGTCAACTCGATATTGTATTGTTGATCCGCGCAGGAATTTTCTAATGAGTAATTTTCGCGTTACAACAGCTTCTGCACCTGCGAACTCTTGTCGCTATTGTTGAATTCTGTTTTAAGGTTGAGGGATTGTGTAGTGTAGGGTGGTTTTGCGCCGTCCCTTTGCGAAACTAACTGTGTATGTTATGACGCGCGATTGACGACTTCCCTTTGCTAACGACGACGACCTTCCATATATAATCTGTGGACTTTGTGCACAATCCCTGTTAATTGGCTCTTATTGCTCCTTACTTTGTTCGAGTTATTTTTATTGCATCAAACTTGAAGTCGCGCAGCTCGGTCAACTCGATATTGTATTGTTGATCCGCGCAGAAATTTTCTAATGAGTAATTTTCGCGTTACAACAGCTTCTGCACCTGCGAACTCTTGTCACTATTGTTGAATTCTGTTTTAAGGTTGAGGGATTGTGTAGTGTAGGGTGGTTTTGCGCCGTCCCTCTGCGAAACTAACTGTGTATGTTGCGAAGGGCGGTTGACGACTTCCCTTTGCCAACGACGACGACCTTCCATATGTAATCTGTGGACTTTGTGCACAATCCCTGTTAATTGGCTCTTATGGCTCCTTACTTTGTTCGAGTTATTTTTATTACATCAAACTGGAAGTCGCCGCTCGAACCGCAGCGCGTTGCGTTTTTGTCTCTCCGAAGCTAACTGTGTATGTGCGGCTAGCAACGTCCCTCTGCCAATGACGACGATCTTCCATATGTAATCTGTGGACTTTGTACACAATCTCTCTGTTAATTGGCTCTGATTGCTCCTTACTTTGCTAGTCTTCTTTCGAGCATGTTCCATCAAACTCCAAGTCGCAGCTCGGTTCACTTGATTTTGTAGTGTACATTGCATTTTTTTTAGTGCACTGTTCCTAATTGCACTGTAACAGCTTTCTAACAGCTTCTGTACCTGCGAACTCGTGTCGCCGTTGTTGAACTCTACTTTGAGTTGAAGCGACTTTAAAGGTGGAGGGATTATGTAGCGTAGGGTGGCTTTGCAAGGACCCTCTGCAAACCTAACTGTGTATGCTACGATGCGCGGTTAACAACTTCTATTTGCCGGCGATGACCATCTTTCATATGTAATCTGTGGACTTTGTGCGCCATCTCTCTTAATTGGCTCTCATTGCTCCTTACTTTGTTAGTCCTCTTCCCAACATGTTCCATCGAACTCGAAGTCACCGCACAGTTGACTCGAGTTTATATTGTTCATTGAATCGCGGGTGGAATTTTTTGAATTCCACCCACACACAGTTTCTAATTTAACTGTTTAATGCGAGATTCCGTGTCATAACAGCTTCTGTATCTGCGAACTCGTCTCGTTGTTGTTGAACGCTACTTTAAGCTTTACCGCTCCTATAATATCCTGTACACGGCGCATCGGATAACGGTGGAGGGATTATGTAGCGTAGGGTAGTTTCGAACCAACCCTCTCGCAAACCCAACTGTGTCGGTTACGATGCACGCTTAACAGCTTCCCTTTGCCACCGAGGACCATCTTCCATATTTAATCTGTCGATTTTGTGCACCATCTCCCTTAATTGGCTCTTATCGCTCCCACCTTATTAGTCGTTCCCGACTGTGTTCCATCAAACTCGAAGTGACCGCCCGGTTGACTTGATTTTGTATTGTTCGTTGACTCGTTGAGAATTTCTTTAATGCCAGATTCCACGTTGTAAGAGCTTCTGTACCTACGAACTCGTCTAGGCGTCATTGAACTCTACTTTAAGTTTCACCGCTCCTATAATATCCCGTCCACGGCGCATCGAATTGCCTGTAGATATCCTGTAGCGCGGAGGGTTTCCATCAATCCTTCCCAAACCCAACTGTGTATGTTACGATGCACCGTTAACATGACGACCGTCTTCCATATCCAATCTGTGGACTTTGTGCACCAACCCTGTTAATTGGCTCTCATTGCTCCTTACTTTGTTGATCCCCTCCCGACTATGTTCCATCAAACTCGATGTCGCTGCTTGGTCGACCTAATTTTATATTGTCCATTCAATCGCGTGTCGAATTTTTTTAATGCACTGTTTCTAATTGCACTGCTTAATGTGCGATTCCGCATTACAGCAGTTCCTGCACCTGCAAACTCGTCTTGCCGTCATTGAACGCTAAGCTTCACCGCTCCTGTAATATCCGGTATACGGCACATCAGATTGCGGTAGAGGATTCCCTCCACCGCTCCATCCTCCACATAATCATGCAGCGCGGGCGGTTTGCATCGACCCTTCCCAAATCCAACTGTGTATGTTACGCTGCACGCTTAACATGACGACCATCTTCCATATCTAATCCGTGGACTTTGTGCAGCATCCCTGTTGATCGGCTTATCGCTCCTTACTTTGTTGGTCCTCTCCCGACTATGTTCCATGAAACTCAGAGTGACCGCTCCGTCGACTCGACTTCATATTGTTCGTTTACTCGCGGAGTGGAGATTTTTTTTCAATGCGACATTTCGCGTTCCAACAGCTTCCGTACCAGCGAACTCGTCTCGCCGTTCTTGAACTCTATTTTAAGCTTTACCGCTCCCATAATATCCTGTACACGGGGAGTTCTTATTGTTCGAGCCTCTCTCGAATCGCGTTGAATAAAAGTTTTCTCCCTCCTCGTACAACCGGGGAGCCTGTTGTTTCGTCTCTTTGTTCGCCCGACGGTGGTCTCAGCACGAGTGTTGTGCTTCCCTCGCGCGTCTTCCTCGTGTGTTTTTCTCTTTCTCCATGACGGCACTCGGGGAGCTCGCGCACACTGTTTGACTCCCGGTGATGTATTATGACGGATAACCGGGCCGGAATTGTCGCGTGTGCCTCTGGCTTTGCCGACGGGTGCGAACGTGCCTCCTCATCGTGCTTCCCTGTCTTCTCCGAACCTTGTCGTAACGCTTCGCAACTCGTTCATTCATTAAACCAGGCTGCTGGATACACTGTGGAGCGTGTCACGGGCAGCTTCGTCGCTTTCCTGTTTTGAAATTAAAAAAACAAACAATCATAATTTCCAGATTTTCGAGGGAAAATAATCATTAGGCGTTCCACGAAGAGCCTAAACTCTGGAGAACTCGAACAATGCATCTGTTACAGTGGATAACATAGTAGAGTGCGTATCTCCCAAACTTGTCGTAACGCTTCGCGACTAGTTCATTCATTGAACCTCTCTAGCTGGACAAACTGTCACGGACACCTTCGTCGCTTTCTTATTTGATAAAAACGAAAATTCCACATTTGCAACGCAAAATAAACATTAGCCATTCAACGAACAGCGCAAACTCTGGAGAATTTGACGAATGCAACCGTTACAGCCGATAGAATTGTAGAGTGCGCATCTCCCAACCTTGGCGTAACGCTTCGCAACTCGTTCATTCATTAAACCTCGCTAGCTGGACAAACTGTCACGGACACCTTCATCGCTTTCTTATTTGATAAAAACGAAAATTCCACATTTGCAACGCAAGTAAACATTAGCCATTCAACGAACAGCGCAAACTCTGGAGAATTTGAGGAATGCAACCGTTACAGCCGATAGAATTGTAGAGTGCGCATCTCCCAACCTTGGCGTAACGCTTCGCAACTCGTTCATTCATTGAACCTCGCTAGCTGGACAAACTGTCACGGACACCTTCATCGCTTTCTTATTTGATAAAAACGAAAATTCCACATTTTCAACGCAGAATAAACATTAGCCATTCAACGAACAGCGCAAACTCTGGAGAATTTGAGGAATGCAACCGTTACAGCCGATAGAATTGTAGAGTGCGCATCTCCCAACCTTGGCGTAACGCTTCGCGACTAGTTCATTCATTGAACCTCTCTAGCTGGACAAACTGTCACGGACACCTTCATCGCTTTCTTATTTGATAAAAAGGAAAATTCCACATTTGCTACGTCAAATAATCATTAGCCATTCAACGAAAAGCTCAAGCTCTGGAGAACTCGAGGAATGCATCCGTTACAGTGGATAACATAGTAGAGTGCGCATCACCCAACCTTGTCGTAACGCTTCGCGACTAGTTCATTCATTGAACCTCTCTAGCTGGACAAACTGTCACGGACACCTTCATTGCTTACCTATTTGATAAAAACGAAAATTCCACATTTGCAACGCAAAATAAACATTAGCCATTCAACGAACAGCGCAAACTCTGGACAATTTGAGGAATGTCACCGTTACAGCCGATAGAATTGTAGAGTGCGCATCTCCCAACCTTGGCGTAACGCATCGCAACTCGTTCATTCATTAAATTCTGCTGCTGGACAAAGTGTACAGCGTGTCACGGCCAGCTTCCATCACTTATAACCCTGAAGACACGACACCCAGTTTCATCCTTGCCAAGTCTCTCTCAATGCTTCAAAAAGAACGAAAATGGGTCACTTGTAGAATTTTATTTTCCAAGTGAACTTCCCCGAGCGAAGTTTGTGCAATGCAAAACACAGCCGTTACAACCCGATGAAACTTGATGCCATGCAGATGTTTTCAGGGTCAGCTCACCTATTTAAAAAAGATTAAAAAAAAAATATAACATGTCCACATTCGCAATGTGATCATTAGCCGTTCCGCGACCGGCGTGAATTCCGGAGAACTCGAGGAATGCACCCGTTACAGCCGATAACGTAGTAGAGTGCGCATCTAGTAGTGAACCGGCGAGCAGAAGAAAGGGTGGGCGTCTCGCGAACAGCTTTATTTCGAAGTTGAGAAAGATTTAGGCGTGACCGGTGTTGCTGGCGAGGATCGGCATGGATTTGTCCGCCGCTCCTCGTCCGTGTGTCTGCGAGCGTAAAATCGCAGCTCCTCCTCGGCCGAGTCCGAGCGAGGCGCGAGCGTGTTCGTGTGCGAGAGTTTAAAGTTAGAGTTCGCTGAAAACGAGTTCGGTGGTCGGCTCGATAACCTCTCGCGGTCTCGCCGCCGCTAACGTCGCCACAGCCGACTCACTTTTTCCTCAGCGACTCGCAGTCAACTTCGTTTCTCACTTTTTCGCTCGGGTTCCCCCGACTCTCTACACCGTGTCCTCGTACACACGCACACTCGCACAGCTCACCGCCGTTCTCGTGCTTCTCTCTTTTAGTTTATCGCCGTCGCTGGGCTGGTTTGCAGTGCGACGAAGGATGGAGGGGAAAAAAAGTAAGAAAAAAAAAAAAAAAAGAAAAAATTTGCTCAACTCTTGCGTCGACAGGAGGGCTAGCACCGCCTCGCGTCCGTTCTAGAATACTCGGCTCGGACGATGACGCGCGACGATGAGAACGAGATGTTATTTTTTACCTCCTCTTTATCTTCGTGTAGGCTGGTCGAGAGAACAATATTGCTGGTACATATCGCACAGAGATGGGCAAAGTACCAAAAAATTCTTCGAGTACAAAGCATCACGAGTCCTTGAAGTATCAAGAACAAAGTACAGAGCATCACAAGTACTTGAAGGATCAAGTTCAAAGTACAAAGTATCACAAGCACTTGAAGTATCAATCAAAAAGTATTATAAGGTTTTGAAGTATCAAGTACAAAGTACAAAGTATCACAAGCACTTGAAGTATCAAGTATTTGATGTATTTCTCAAGCAGTTTTTGCAATTCGGTTCATGTACTCAAAACGTACTTGTACTTCGTACTCACAGGACTAAAATTACTAATTTGAAGTACTAAAAGTACTAACTTGAAGTACTAAAAGTACTAACTTGAAGTACCTAAGTACTAACTTGAAGTACTAAAAGTACTAACTTGAAGTACTAAAAGTACTAACTTGAAGTACTAAAAGTACTAACTTGAAGTACTAAAAGTACTAACTTGAAATACTAAAAGTACTAACTTGAAGTACTAAAAGTACTAACTTGAAATACTAAAAGTACTTACTTAAAGTACTAAAGTACTTACTTAAAATGCCAAACAAGTTCCCGGTACTTCGGGTACTGCCCAACTCTGATATCACATATACGCGGATAAATAGAACATCGAGGATAAAAATCGTGCGGAATTTGTTTGTGAGACTCGGTCCCGATCATCGCCACGAAAGTAAATACTATTTCGGAGAATGATTATTCTCGGGCGATGTCGAACGTGTCCCACGATACTCGGTGTCACTCGACGAGTTAATTAAACGAACGGCTGAGACGAGGGCGAACTAGCGCGTACTTTTCGCTCGACTAAATCCAAATCTCCACTCGACTTGATTCGTCGTCGAGTAGACGCCGTCATCACAATTTTTTTCCTCTCCTTTCTTTATTCTCTTTTCCTTCTTTCCTCTTCATTGCAATTCGTTCTTTTTGTGCACAGCCGAGCAGGTATTGTTCTTGCGGAACATATTTCTCCGGACGCTATAAATTTTCTCTTTTCTCCCTTCGCCCAACGATTTCGTTATTCTCTCTGTGCACTCGTACTATACAGTTTTCCCGCTGGCGCCCGTTCGGCTATCCGTCATTCTCGCGTTTTCTTGTCGCTTCTCTGCCTCGCCGAGTCCTTAAATAAATTCGTCGGTCCATGTCTCCGAACTCGGTACGCGCACGCACACTGCCACGAAATTCTATTCATCAACCGGTTGGTACTCGACCAGAAGAATACCGCGCAATTTGTATAACGAGTCTGATACAATCTGAAAAAAAAACAACAACAACTAAAACTGAGATTGTCAGTTAAAATGCCATGGAGAACACCCCGCTTTACTTTTAGTTCGTTCATTCTCTGATGTCGCTATGTAGCGACGAGAATGCGAAAGCAACTTTTTCATTTAGCTAAAAGTTTACGAACGTTCAAATTCATTGGCCAGAAAATTTGAAATTTGTGTTATATCTATCAAGAGCTGGGCAAATGCACTAAGTACGTGATGTACGTATTGAAGTACAGAGCACCGGATAGTACTTGAGTACTGACGTGCTGAGTACTGGCAGAACTTACCTGCTGAAGTTCTCAGTGCTGGATACTGACTCAGGGTCAAGACAACAGTTTTAACTTGAGATCGAACTTAAGATCAAAGCTTGGCCCGAACTTCATTGCTTGCTCGACCTTACGATCCAATCTTAGTTTGAACTTGATTTCGTGCCTAATATTGAACTTGATTTCGATCTTAAGATCGAACCTGAACTGCAATTGAACTCAAGATCAAACTCAAGCACGCAATGAAGTTTGTACCAAATTTCAATCTCAAGAGCGATCTTAAGTTCAAGCCAATGTCTTAAAACTCAACCCTCAGCACTTGCTACTTCAATACGTCCTTCAGGCCCTCAGTCTATTCGCCCAGCTCCTGAAAACTATCTTCTCAAAACGATCCACTTAATAATTTGTCACTTCTTCATCCGTCCCCGCTCCACCCAATCATATTCGCTGCGACCGTTACATCCCCCCTACTAAACTCCCGAGGTCTCCTAAATTTGCCACAAAAATTCATCGTCTAAGTAATGACCCGCTTCTCTCCCACCTCCCGTCCACTCCTCTTCTTTATTCGCCCAGATTCGAAATCTCGCTTTTCTCCGCCCATTCTCCCGCTCGCTATACGTGCCTGCCCGAGAGATTAATGATAATCGGCATTGGAGCGCGGTGGCGGTCGTACAGCGGCAGCAGCGAACTCGCGAAGGTCTGGGTTTCTGAGGAGAATAGTGCGGGAGCCGAAGGAACGCCAGTCTGACGGGCACGAGGTCGTGCCGATGCTGGGCGATGGTAATATCGATTTAGCGGAGCCGCCGCACCTCCTCCACCCTCCCCCCTTGCCTCCCTTCGCTATCCGCGCTCGCAACCTTCTCCTCCTTCTTCGTTCCCTTTACCGCGTGCGCCGTCTCGTTTCCCCTCCCCCCCCCCCCCCCTTCTCCGCCTCTTACCCCGTTTCTTCTTCTCTCATCCTCTCGTCCGTTTCGCGTGTGTACGTCCCGCATCGCTAACCGGGATAAACTCTTGAACTCTTCCTCTCCACTGGCGCTTTCCACGCTCCCGCTTTTTCTTCTACCCTCCATTCCTTTCCTTCCGGCGTCCCGCCGTTCGCTTTTATCTTCCTTTCACTTCTGAGACTTCTCCATCTGCTTGTCATGCCTGTCGCTCCTCTCGTCCGGCCGCGTCGCATGCGGAAGTTTATCGGTCAGAAATCCTGAGGCTCCGCATGGAACAAGGTCGGAGAGACGCGGAGTTTATTAAAAGCTTCGCGCTGAATAGTTTTCCATCGATTTGCATGTTTGCGGGGCTGCAGAGGATTTTTTGTTTTTTTTTTTTTTTTTGTGAAGGAGAACATCTGTGTTTTTATTTTTATTTTTTGTTTTGTTTCAATAAGGACTCGTTTCAAGGAACCGTCTCTTCGGATATCGAATGCGTTTGCGTGGAAGAAGATTTACTTTTTAATCAGCGGTATTTCATCGCTGAGCTCAGTCGCGGTGGGTGAATGAATGGTGGAGTTTTAAAGGTAGTCGTGTAAAGGAGGTAAAGTCGGGAATTTAATAAAAATGTGTAAATAGCCTTTTGCGTTCGTTTTCTGGTGGTGGTGAATGTACTTATTGAGAATATTTTACGTGCTGGGGACGTTTGAAATGTTTTAAAGATTATTTATAGTTTACTGAGAGAAGGATCTGATAGAAATTACCGTAAATTTGGTGAAAACCGAGAGAACTTTTATGTATATGGAAACTACAGCGACAAACTGGTAACAATTCGTATCAAACTTAACAGATTCTGCTTGAAAATATGGCAATTTTTGCTATCGCGGATATTACCTGAATATCCCGTAATTTTTGCTAGAATATAAGTTCTTCTTACTAGAAAATGTAGTTTGTTTTAGGTTACTAGAAAGGCAGCAGAAAATGAACGAAAGGTCCTATTAAACATTTTTATTTAATCCCCTAGCCTACGAAAAATTTTGAATATGTGACTAAGAATTTCGTGTATAAAACAGAATTCCGTGGGTTAAAACTGCGAATTCCATGTTTTAATCCACGAAATTCTTAGTTTTAATCCACGAAATCCTTCGTTTTAAATCGCGAAATTCTTAGCTTTAATCCACAAAAATGTTCCCCAGCTACGCAAAATTTTGCCAACCCGCATTCCGTAAGAAATTACCATACGCAGGTTGTGTAAGAATCGCTACGCCCCCTGTGAAAATGTCACATCGTTAGCGGTGGCGCTGGTGTGCGATGTTGCCTCTCGACGCGGGCAACAAAATCGTCGATTAAAAGTGGATTAACCCGTGCGCGCTCGTCGTCAAACGGCATTGACCTTTTCCGCGTGAAAGAACTCGAAATTGCTTCGGCTCCGATTCTCCGCGACTCGCCGAACGCCCGCTTGTTTGCTTGCTTTCGTAAGTGTGTATACCGAGGTCTCGTGTTCGAGAGATATAAATAGGTTCGTCCAGATACGATTAGCTCGGGAGAAACGAGCTCGACCTCTCGCGTCCACCACATTTTTTAATATATTTTTTTAATGCCATGCAATTTTCGCCGAGTCGACATTTCTTAAGACGCATGGTAATCCGTTTCTCCGTCGTTGTTCGCGTGCGAGCTTCCCGAGACAAGAAAAACGGAGCTATTCTATTCGTCGAACGGTCCGGCGCATGCTCGAATGGTACGTCACGCTTTTTTTTTAATCCAATCTCTCTCCTGCACCGGATGAACCTCGTTGCTCACCGGCGTCGTGTTTACTTGCCAATGCGCCGATTCGAGTTACACATAGCCCAATACCCAATACAAAGTATTTTATCCGAACTCGTGCAGAGCTCCCAGGTGCATAAAAAAAAATCGCTTGCGGGCTGCCAAAGAAAAAAATTGTTATTTCAATTCCACTTTCAATTCTTACAATTCCATATGATATTGAAACAACGAGGGCAAGAGAGAAGGAGAAAGTACCGTTTATTCCGTGCTCTGGAGTAAAGTCCCTAAGGGTCAAATTTTAAGACGTTAGTTCGAACTTAAGGTCGGTCTTGAGATCGAACTTTGGATCGCTCTTGAGATTGACCTTAAGATCGAACTTCTGATCAGTCTTGAGTTCGAACTTAAGATCGCTCTTGAGTTCGAATTTACAATCGAGGTCGAACTACAATTGAATTTGAGCCGAGACTTAAGTTCGAACTTAAGATTAACCTTAAGCACGAAAGTAAGTTCGAACTTAAGATAGATGATAAGCACGGAATGAAGTTCGGGTCAAGCTTCGATCTTAAGTTCGATCTTCAGTTCAAATTAGCGTCTTAAAATTCGACCCTAAAAGTTGTCGACGTAAAGATTAAAGGCTATCGACTCAGTCAGCTGTCTGACTGACTGTCAAGGTGACATGTTATCGCTTCAATCCCGTATGGAATTGTAAGAACTGAGAGTGAAACTGAAATAACAATTTTTTTTCTTTGGCAGCCCGCGAGCGAATTTTCCTCGATCTTTTTTTTTTTCATCGCGCGGTTAGTCAACCTGGACTCGATATCGTCGCTAATGTTTGCTCGTGCGACTGGTTCCCCGTTGTCTCCTTTTTTTCCGAGCTCAAATCGCTCGCACCGACGTTGTTAATTCCCAACAGTCACCTTATCAATCGGCGCACTGAGAGCGCACGGTCACAGTTCCAGTGCATGCACGGATGCTGCATAATCTCGCGGCAATTTTTTATTTGTTTTTTTCTCGTCGCCTTCGACGAGCTTACAGTCCGATAGTGTTTGCGTTGCACATTCGAGAGCCGACGATACGGAAGGGGGGGGGGGGGGGGAGGGGGCAGCGATACGGATAGAGAGACCAGCCGTTCTCTATTAATAGGCACTCTCGCGTGGCTCTTTGTTTTTTCAAGACCAACTGCGCACTGCACGGTCGGGCTCGCCACTGAAGTTTCGCTCTTCGCGAAAATTTCGTGGCGATCCGTCGGAATGTCACAAACTTTGTCGTTCTTTGTGCAAAATAATGATAAAGCCGTGAAAATGGGCGTGGCAATTTCTCGCCAGCAGATGAATCAACGTTTTATCGCGTATCAATGTTTAACAACACAGAAACGTCAGTCCAGTTATTCGGTGGGGAAAAAAAAAATACGAATAATTACGTGCTCTTTCTCAAGATGGGCTTCGGGTTTCGCGAAACTTTCGTGGCACTCGGTCGGAATGTTGGGGCTTTGCGCACAGCGAAACTTTATCGCTGTTTTTGCAGTATAATGATAAAGCCGCGAGAATGATTGTGGTAATCTCGGGTCAGCGGAGCGCCGCGTATCAATGTTTTACAACACAGAAACGTAAATCTAGTTATTCGGTGGGGAAAAAAAATAAATAAAATAATAATAATCACAATGACCCTCGAGATAACTGCACGGGACTAAATTTCATCGAGTCACAAAGACTGCGTTTTGCATAGCGCAAACTCCGCTTGGAGCATAAAAATTAACATGCGAACAATTTAATTTACTTCATAAAGTCATGTATTTACACGGACTTGGGGACGATGAAATTTGATGTCACGCAGATATCTTCAGGGTCGTTAATCACCGGCTCTTCCGTCGCTCGGGCTCAACACTGAGCTTCGCGCTTTGCGAAACTTTCGTCGCGTTCCGTCTGAATGGCGGACTTTGCGCGCAGCCAAACTTTATCATTGTTTATCCAAAATAATGACAAATCCTCGAAAATGCCTGTTGTAATCTCGCCTCAGCAGAGATTACCGTGCATCAACGTTTTACAACGCAGTAACGTAAATCCAGCTAGTCGGATGAAAAAAAAAAAGAAAAAAAAAAAACACCCAATATTACACCATGAACTTTCAGCCCGCCAGCAGCGATTCAATTTGTACGTCTCTAATTAAAAACGGTTTCAACGTTTGCCGGGTTACAGCGAGCTCGAAATATGTAGATAAATCGGAGACCTCGTGACCCCGAGAGCGTGGTGGTTTGGACCAAGGTATTTTTTTTTTTTTAGTATTCGCGGATCGCGCAGTGCGCTTTCGCCCGTCGTCTTTTTGACTTCGGAGTTTAATAAGCGCTAACCGGGGAATTACGACGTTTAATGGCCGTGCGTTAAATACGGTCGAAGCTCGCGGCGCGCCGGCAGTGGGAGACAGAAAGTTTGCAGCAGCCGCGCATAGGTCGGCGGAGTCGGCCGAGGAAGTGCGGTGGGAGGTCGGAGACCAAGCGTTGACTGTACGCGGCACCGAAACGCAACTCAACGACCGCGAGACACGTGCCTCCCCCGCACTCCTCGTTTCCCGTTCGCTTCCTCGCCTTCCTTCCCTCCACGGTGCTCTTCGTCATGCTGGAACCTCCGCACAAACTGCTTTCGACGGCACAGATGACGTGTACGATAACTCGAGACGAGCTTCGATTATTCTCTTCGACACACACGTGCGCCCGGAGAACATACATATTCCATCGCCCGAACAAACGCTCGTCACTGTCCCGCAGCGCGGCCGCTGACGCAACGGTATATTAAATATCACGCTGGAAACGCTCGCGCTCGCACGCAAAACGCCCGTTCTTCCTCTTCGCGAAGTTAATTGACGAGAGCTTCGTTTCTGAGAGGCGTTTCCGAGAGATAAAAAAAATTTTACTATCGAACGATAGACCGAGAGGAGGATCTGATGGAAATTCCGGTAAGTCTGGTAAAAACCTAGAGAACTTTCAGGTTTATGGAAAATAAAGCGGCAGCCTGGCGAATGTTTGTATTAAACTGGCATTCTGAAAATATGCCAGTTTTCGTTATCGCAGATGTCACCTGAATATCCCGTAATTTTTGCCAGAATACAAGTTCTTCTTATTGGAAAATATTGTTTTAGGTTTGTGGGTTATACCTGCATATCATGTTGATTAAATTCCCAGTTTCTGTGAACGGAAATTCTGCTTTATACACGAAATTCTTAGACACATACGGAAGATTTTTTGTAGAACCTGCTTCTAGAAAAAAATTACCATGTGGGTTCGGTAACAATTGCTGTGAAGTTTCACATGTCGCTTGTGATGGCGCTGGTTTACCATGTTGCCTGGTCGAAATTTACCATTCGACGTCGAAAATTACCACCTCTGAACTTACGATCCCCCGTGAGAACGAACTTAAGATCGAACTCGACGTTGTCCTTAATTTTGATCTTAAATTCGAATTTGAGTTCCGACTTAAGGTCGAATTTAAGATCAAACTTAAGCACGAAACCAAGTTCATACTTAAGATAGATCATAAGCATGGAATGAAGTTCGGGACAAACTTCGATCTTAACTTCGATCTCAAGAGCGATCTTAAGTTCAAACTAACATCTTAAAATTCGACCTTCAGTCCAATAATCTTTTGGCGGTTCTTCTCTCTCCTCGTTATACCGGAGCATAAAGCCTCACCTGCCCCAACTATGCTTGTACGTACACAGGCGAGGCAACGTCTTTGATGCATTGAGAAATGTAAGGGCGATTTAAAATCTGTTACCAGAGTCGTCGTCAACCGTTTCTCCCTTCGAGGCATCCTCGTCGCTCGTCTTTGGTCCTGAATCCCAAGTTAATTGACGAGAGTTTCGTTTTCTGGGAGGCGCTGTGATCCATCGTGAAAGATGTTACCATTAAACGCCACCACTCTTGTTATCCATCCGTGTTTCCGTAGTTCTCCCCTCCCCTCCTTATTCCGGAGCACGAAGGGCGAAAGAAAAATGAATGGGAAAAGTGAAGACGGCAAAGGGATCCGGTGGCGGGCGAAGAGATGAAAACGGAGGAAATGAGTCTTTGTGCGAAAACTGTTCTGAAGGCTTGTATGACAAAACTTTCTACGTCCGACAAGCGTGGAGCAGAGAGAGCTCACACACACACACGCAGGCACGCTCCGACTCTTTCTCGTACCTTCTCACCTCATCTCCTCTCAGTCCCTTCAATCTTTTCAACAAAAGTCACAATGATGTTGAGGGACCTTGCATCGTAGAGCTTAGAAATTCGAAGCCGCCCGAGTTTCGTTATTCGCGTTCCCACATATCCATTCTTCCTCGCTGCGACCTTCGTCACAATGGACCCTCGATTTCCAAACCGGCTTTTACCGTCCGAGCGTCCGTACCTCGGTTGTGATTGCCCGTAGATCGAACGTACAGTAGACCACCGCGTAAGTTTCATGCTCGACAAAGCCAATTCGCCACGATCGGATAAGCAGGATTCCTCACTAGCTGCCTCGGGGTCGAATTTTAAGACGTTAGTTTGGAGATAAACTCGAACTCAAGATCTAAGTTTGCCCCGAACTTCATTGCGTACTTAAGGTTTCCCTTAAGTTCGAACTTAAGGTAGACCTTAAACATCCAATAAAGTTCGATCTTAAGTGCGATCTGAAATTTGATTTAAGTTTGATCTGAAATACGATATTAAGTTTGATCTCAAGCTCGATCTTAAGTTCGATCTTTAGTTCGATCTTTAGTTCGATCTTTAGTTCGATCTTTAGTTCGATCTTTAGTTCGATCTTTAGTTCGATCTTTAGTTCGATCTTTAGTTCGATCTTTAGTTCGATCTTTAGTTCGATCTTTAGTTCGATCTTTAGTTCGATCTTTAGTTCGATCTTTAGTTCGATCTTTAGTTCGATCTTTAGTTCGATCTTTAGTTCGATCTTTAGTTCGATCTTTAGTTCGATCTTTAGTTCGATCTTTAGTTCGATCTTTAGTTCGATCTTTAGTTCGATTTGAAATTCGATCTTAAGTTCGATCTTAAGTTCAAACAAACGTCTTACAATGCTACCCTTAATACCCGCACAGTCTCCCTTCCCGTACAAAGACATGGAGCAGGAACGATTTGATATGCAGATAACAAAATGGAAGGGATATTTCATCTCCCCGCTACGCAGGTAGACGGACTTCCAGAAAAGGCCGATCCAACTCACCCGGTCGTGCTTTGTCCAACTCATCCGATCAGCATAACTTATCTGGATGCAATTTACGCCGTTGTCTTCGGTACCCAACATCTGTTTGCACAGCGGATAGTGAACGAATGCCGGGCAAGGCTGTTTCGACCAAGCGATTCCGATAAGATACTTCTCTTTATTTATAAGCAATGAGGCATTTCGTTACGGTACTGGAGCTATGAATTCCTAATACGCGTAATTCGATTTCCCACCGCCGTGTATATTTTCAGCCGCACGTGTGCAATTTGGCACGCGGCACTTGCGAAGTGCCAAGCGAGCAATTGGCACTTACCGTCGTTCACGGCTCGTGTGTCACTGACTCATTCCCGCTCATAAAACCACGAGTACGTGTTTTCTGACTTTTCTTGTAACGCGGCAAATAACCTCTGACCCGCCCACAGCTTCTCCGCTTCTGCCACTTCTATCTTCTTCCGCGATTCCATTCCATTCGTATCGGTTACCAGAGCCGGAACCGTTCTCCAGTCCGCAAACAACTTTAAGACCCGATAGTCCAACTGTCGATTAGTTTTCTCCGTCGGTGGTCGACCGGATTCCATAGTTGATCGAGCCGACGAGCTCAATCTTGGGTGCCCGACAACGCCGTGCCATGTATCCGTGATTCGTTGACCGGGTCACGTCCACTACGGTTAACGCGTGTCTCGTCGACACCAACCCGGTCAATCTCGTGATCTGATCGACGGTGCGCGGAGCTGGCGTACCGGCGACGAAAACAAAAGTTTCCTGCACAATAAATCATTTATTTATTTATTTGTTTATTTATTTATTAGTTTATTATTTATTTATTTATTTATTTATTTATTTATTTATTTATTTATTTATTATTTATTTATTATTTATTTATCATATGCAACGGGATAAACCCCTTTTCCATCAATGTAAACTTGGGCGAGAAGTGTACAGTTTGCCAGCGTTCCATAGAAAACTTTCACAACGTTAGGATCATTTAAGGCCGCGGTGGCAAAAGTTACGCGGACCTAAAATTGTAGAAGTGATGAGCGCAATCTTGGGTTTACGATATCGCCATGCCCACGTACCCGTGATTCGTTGACCGAGTCACGTCCACCACGGTAAACGTGTCCTGGCGTCACCAACCGGGTTAATCTCGTGATCTGATCGATGATGCGCGGAGCTAGCGCACCGGCGACGGAACAATCACCGTTTCCTCTACGACAAATCATTTATTCATTTATGTAGACATTTATTGACCTCACTTACAATGCTTGGTCTATTTTTTTCAATTACAATAACTTAGGGTGGGCCGATAGGCCATTGACCGAAGTTCCTCAGCCTCATTTATCTATTATTACACTGAGAAAAACTTCCATAGTAAATAGCTCCCAGGGGGGATGTCTACATTTTACAGTTACGACAGTGACCAAAAATTGTAGTTGTAACTATAATTATAGTTTAATCAATTGAGTTTATACTATCACAAACTATCTATATAGACGTCCCCCCTGGGAACTATTCGTTGTAGTAGGAAATACCGTCCTTTTTCTCAGTGTACAGTATACGGGACAAGCCCTATTTGCACCAGCGTAGACTGTGCGAGAAGTGTACAGTCTGCTAGCCTGCCATACAAAATGTTCGCAACGCCATTATCGTCTAACGCCGCGCTTGTAAAAGTTAAGCGGACCTAAAAGTTGAAAAGTGTAAGGTACTGTTGTACTCATAGTCAGTAAAATATTGACTTTATTAAGTCCAGCCCCAGCAGAGATTATCAATGAGTCAAGTCATCTTTCCGTCGGCATCAGCACATCATAATTGCAAGCACAGCATAATAGCGAAAAATATATACGAAGATCCACTAGTTTTATCCTGAGCTCACGCACGTTTTGGCAGTGCATTCGCGGTCGTCATACGTTTCTTGGGCCGAGCTCTGCTCGGTCGGGACTCGGCGATTCAAATCCGGAGGAAACCGGACATCATGCCTATTTCACTTGGCACCCGATTTATAATTGTCCCGATCGCGTAGCGAAGCAAACAAATATACAAATGGATAATTACAGCGGACACGGTCGATCCTGCGTTTGGAGAAGCACAGACCGAGCGGCAGGCCATAACAGCAGTGGAGCGCCCGATTGCGTATCCTATTCTGTATAGTGTATCTACATAGCTCGGATCCCCGATTAGATATCGCAGCGGGAACGGCAAACTCGCGCGGCTTTCGCCGGTACACATATAGCGTAGACACATGCATCGTTCGATTAAAATACCACCGGTTGTGGTACGTCGAAATGGCACATTTTTTTGTGTGTCTTGTACGATAAGGGTAAAAGCCTGGCTTTTAGCTGATTGTTCAGCGAAGATAAAGAAAACCTTGAAAACTGAAATTTTGGTATTGCTTTCTCATAATGTTGCTTCATTCGCAAAGCTTCTTCTGTGAAAAAGTATTTTCGGTATTTTGGCTTCCTCGTAGAGAAAGCTTGGCGGAGGACTACTTTTTAATGAAATTCAAAAAAAAATTCACAATGATCCAGAATTTGTACACTTCGGTCGATTTTCCCCAAATTTAATATGGATCATCGGACGATCATCCTCCAATTGTGTAGGACTTTTTACCCACATAGTGAAACAATTGTACGAGCTAGAGTGCGCACAGACATGTTTGAAGAAATAAAAAATCGTGTACAAAAAAAAAAAAAAAAAAACAATTGGAATTTCTCAAATGAATTTGTCAAGAAACATTGACTATTCACCACATATGCTCTGTGTAAAATTTCAGCTTAATCGGCCGAGGCATTCTCGAGTTAAAACGGTTTGAATTTTTAGCGCCTAATTCACACATACATAAACACATGCATCCGAACATTTTGTCTAAATGTGATTTTTCTTTATTTTCGAACATTCTCAACACGTTTTCATTAAAATTCCGATTTTATTTTCGCTATAACAAAGCTTCCTCTACAAGGAAGCAAAAAAATAAGATAAAATAACCTTTTTTTTAAGTAAAATTGTATAGTTGAAAAGTTCAGTTTCGACGTAGCGAACCTAGCAATGACGGACGCCGTTGCGGAGATGGGACGATGAGAACGGGAGGATCTCCGCATGGCCCTGTCTAGCAGCCATCGGTGCACACACGTTGGACGATAAAATTTCGATGTGAACGAGACGAGAGAGAACCGCGCGCGCGACGGCAATCGGGCTCGAACGAGCTGTACGAAGAAGCGAAGGAAGGACGGGCATTCGATTACGTGGGTGGATCAGCTGCGAGAGAATGACGTACTCGGAGCCAATAGTCGACGGCCCCCTCGAGAACCGAGACAAGTCGGGCTCGGCCGCGCTACAAGCACCGTCGCCGTCGCGTGGCTATCGATATACTCCCCCTCCCCCTGCACATACACGTACACACGCACACTCGGCGCTTTCTCTTTGTCTTTTCCACGTACGATCCGGTGTAAACCTTCGTTCCCTCTTCGATTTTCCACCGGCGAACGTGCCAAGTTATTTTTGGTCGGGGCTTGGCGTCTATAGTGCACCTCGTGCCTCTCGCAGTATTATTCTTCTGTAACATCGGGGATTCTCCGCAACTCGGAGATAAAAAGGTTGATCGAACAAACCGCGCGTTATTTGTTTGTCCGTAAATTGTTTGATATTCAAGTCTTGTGTACGTTAAAAAAGATTTGTACTTTTATGAAACTTTCTTCTCCACAAACGTCCACGATTGTTTTCTTCTTAATTTTACAAACAAATTCCGTTGATTTTATAGAAAAAAATTAATGTTAATTTTATAAATATACATATTTTTCTTAATCAAGAAGAAAATCATTGCGGACGTCTGGGGACAAAAAATGTTGTTCAAAGTATAAATCTTTCACCTCAACTTTTTATCTCAAAGTCGACCTGTGAGATGAAAGTTTGATCGGGCAAACGCGCGTTATTCGTTTGTCCGTAAATTATTTGATATTCAAGCTTAATCAAAATGCAAATAAAACCGGTGTCCGAAATGAAGAAGAATAGTTTCCATCTCGCTGATTAACCGGCCGGCCCGTTCCGTATCGAATTTCTGCATGCGATGCTGCTTTGTCGACGATAATGCGATACATATCAACAGAATTAAAACTGCACACGGTTCCGTCCGATCTGCAGCTCTGTCGTCCATTCAGGATTAAAAGCAAGGGGTTGGCGCGTCCGTACACAAAAAATTAATAATGCACCGGTGTATCACGTGTATCGCTGTAATAATTGACGATAAAACCCGATGCCCCAGATACCGTCCGGCATTGTTACACCGCAGTTGGATTGGTTCCCATGAAGCCACGCTTTGCTCTCGTGCGCCACTCGGCACGCGATAATCCTCGCGGGAGCATTCGTTTCACACTTGGCAAATGATTTATAAATCCGCTCAATTAATGCGTAGGCTTGCGCACTTTTTCCACCGTATATCAATTCTTTCCCGTCGGCACACTGAAAGGATCGAAGTTATTGTTGTCGTGGCAATTATTATATGTCTGTCGCAATGATCGTTTCACTTTACACATAAAAAAATTACTAATCTACCTTGACTATCCGATCTAATCCTATTATCGCGGTAATCGCACGGTTGAAGGGCCAAAATCGATTTTTTTGGCATTTTATTTTATACAGCGATTTACGAAAGGTAAAATTGAAATTTTTTTTGTTTTTACATTTAGAGTTTTTTTGTTGTGATATGCGACAGGTGGCAAATAATATTTGAACTGTGAGCAGTGGCCCTCGTAAATATCGCAGAGTGCTCATTCTTTCTCGTCAATAAAGAGAAAGTATTGAATTTATTGTTGTCGTAGTAATTATTGTATCTGTCGCAACGATCATTTAACTGCGAATCTACCGTGACTATCCGATCTAATCGTATCACCACGGAAATCGCACAATAGAAAGGCACAAAATCGACTATTCTTGATTTTTTTTGTTTACATTTTACTTTTTTCACAGCTTCATAAAAACGGTGGCAAATGAAATTCGACTATTCTCGTTTTTATTACATTTTACCTTTATCACAGCTACATAAAAAAGGTGGCAAAGGAAATTCGAACTGCGAGCATATTTGCCCTCCGCCCTCCGGAACCTTTTTTCATCCCTCAAAACTCCGCGTGAAATTTTACACCCGGCGACATAAACATACATACATATAAAGAATCATACAATAAATTGGCAACGATCACTCGAGGGATGGAAAGGGTTTGCCCGCGACCCGGAACCGGAGGCGCTCGATGTAAACAGCGGCCTCGTGTATCGATGTACGAAACGCCGAGTCTGCTGCTCGCGTATGTGCATGCAAGTCCGTGTATGCTCGAAGCAGCATGTTCCGCAGCTACGACGACGAGCAACGTCGACGACGTCGACGAGCGGAACCGGTGTGTATGCTCTGCGCTCGTTCTCCTTCGTTGTCGTTGTGCTCGTTTTCGTGGCTGTACGAGCCGACGGTATAGAACACTCGTCGACCGTGCTACTTTAGGGTCAACGCATTGCCAAGGTGGCGGCCATGTGGCACGCCGGCGCACCGCGTTCGCCAGTGGAGGCGCATGTGCGCTCTCCTCGACCATTCGTGCGTCCCGTGCTCTCGTCGTTCGAGGTAAAGAGGCGAACACACGCGAGAGAGGGAAAGAGGCTGGCGCAAGTTTGCAACACGAGAAGAGACGAGTAAATACGTGTCTCTGTGCGAGGCGAGACTTCGCCATGGAGACGGAGAAGTCGCGATGGAAATCGGTCAAAGGGAGAAAGAGAATTACGATCGCGGTGTGTGAGTTAACACACTCTCAGGGTATAAGCGAGAGGGCTCGGTTGTAGTCTACGAATCCCTCGCTCGCGGAAAGTTGGGAGTGTATATGAACGAGCCGCACGCCGGAGCGGGCGAAAAACGAAGAGCTGGGGGAAATGCGAAGTCGCGTCGCCCGACCTACCGGACAGTGAATTACGGTCATATTATCTCCCGTAGAATCGAGATAACGCTCTCGCGGAGTGTTGCACCAGCGATTCCCTTCGCGTATGAACGCGCCAAAGCGGCTACGGTGTTGTTTTGCTGTTTGCGAAATATTCAACTTTTTTTTTGAAAGTTTTTCGGTGGTGCGCGGAGAAGTGCACCGAAAAATACCAATGAGGAAAGTAGAGTTAAAAAAAAATTGTTGTTTCGATTCTAGTTTCAGTTCTTAGAATTCCATGTGGGTTTTGAAACGATAACGTGTCATCTTCACAGTCTGTTGTTGTTTCAATATCATATGGAATTGCAAGAATTGTAAGTAGAATTGAAATAAAATAATGAAACATATTATTCAAATTTTCGCTCAGCTTATGAGATTGAAAGCTTCCTCGTTGGCTTTTTCTTGAAAAAACAAATGTTGTTTCAATAATAGGTTCAATTTTTTAGAATTCCATGCGGGATTGAAACGATAACGTGTCACCTTGACAGTTTTGCTGTTGTTGTTTCAATATCGTATGGAATTGTAAGGTTTGAAAGTAGAATTGAAATAAAAGAATGAAACATATTCAAATGTTCACTCAATTTATAAGATTGGAAGCTTCCCCGTTGGCTCTTTCTTGATCGCCGAGGCTCGCAGGGTTGCTGTGGCGATGTAATTATTTGATATCGATCGGCTGGGCAGGCTCAATCGAAGGCATTCGACACGCGGCTTCTCGCTATTCCTTCTCGTCTTGTCCGTCACACACGAGAGGCTCTGTCGACACCTCGACGTCCCCGGAGAGAAAGAGGCCGACGCAACGCATACATTTCACACCCGTGTGTGTCATCGATACAATTCCGATATTCGATACTTATATTGATTGATCGATTGATACCTTATTGACGGATTACTCCTTTTACAGATAAAAACAGTACATGTCGAAATGTGTATGCAACTTAGGGTCTAATTTCAAGACGTGAATTTGAACTTAAGATCGAAGTTTGGCCCGAACTTCATTGCGTGCTCGCAATGAATACAATTGAATTTAAGTTCGAACTTAAATTGGATCTTAAGTTCAAACTTAAGCATGAAATCAAGTTCGATCTTAAAGTTTTCAAGTTCGAACTCAAAAGTTATCTTGAGTTAAAACTAACGTCCTAAAATTCGACCCTTAGTATCTCATCGCATGTATTCTCTTTGGCTTCTGGACACATCGCACCCCTCTAACAACAGTCTAACATCTCTTATGGGATTACCATACAAATTGCTACACTGTTGTACTAGGCGTTTGACAAATAATTAAAAACCGTACACTAAAATGTTACGCAGTAACATTTTAATGTAACATTTTAATAACATTTTAATGTACTGTAATATATTCCCCGCATTTTGCTTTCGATCTTGTATTAGTTAGAGAGTTTCGAGACTCGAAATAATTTTTTTAAACTATTTCCTTACACGACTGAGTCAATTGTTGGATTAAGCAAATGCGCGGTGACATACGTTCAAAGGTGTATTTGGTTGGTACAACAAAAATGTTTGTTTCAATCGACAAATTTTGAATAAATTGAAGCGTATAATCGTTCAACAAAACAACGCTTTATTTGTACGAAACGAACAATAGTTTTGAACGTATGTCACCGCGACTTTTGATTAAACCAACCAATTTTTTTTTCTCAATGTGCATTCGTAAATTAAAGGCCCTCTGTCACTTCGGCGTAGTAAGATCGCTCACGGGAGTCGTCATTAGCCGTTTCTCCCACCGGGGCCATCGCCCGACTTTGGTCCCGGATCTCGATTGTGTCAAGAGCTCTCGTGCGAGAGTCACATGGAAGGCGGAGATGAATGGTAAGCACACCGGCACGCTTGTTCACTCGGCTCGGCGACTGCACGTAGGTAACCTACCCGGCGCGCTGGGCCGTTTCCACGCGGCCGACATAGCTCCGAGGTCGTCGACTCACCGTGGGGCAGGAAAAGAGCTCGAACAGGATGACTCTACCCAACTGTATAGAAACGGCAGCATCCTCTCCATCGTCGACACCCATTACTCTCGCTTCTCTCGCTATTTTTTTTTTCTTCCTCTTTATTTTCACGCATGGGAGATCCAGTCTTTTTTCCTATTTACATACGTAATTTCTCTTTCTTTGCTATCCCGATCGCTCAAAAGGGCGATTAGCCGCGGGCGAGATTGGATATTGTTTATTGCTTATTGCTTATTGAATTATTACGGGCTTGCAGCCAATAACAGGACAACGGTCAGAATCATCATCCAAATAGCCATGTAATCAGAAATCGCGAGAAAAATAGGAGTAAAGTCGTATAAAATTAATTGTACATATTACTGAAAAAAAAAAAAAAAAAATTCACGGGCGCCTCGCAAATAAATATATATTTAACTTAAATAGAGATTTATTTAAATCGAATAAATATTTACTTGAATTAAACAAATGATTATTTGCGTAATATTCATCGAATGCATTTTTATCGAAATGGAAAAGTATATTAATTTTCATCACAAATGTACATTAAATTGAATGTACCAGTTTTTGCATAGAAACTTCCAGCCCGGAACATTAAATTCACATTTTTTTTTGTACTGTGCGAGGCATACTCTAGTTGATATACATATATATATACACGATATATTGCGATATAGTTGGTCTTCCGCTTTCGCAGGCTGCCGACCTACAACTTTTATGACCAAACGAATATATGCGGGGTTAATCAAATGCGTTTTGTTTTTCCGCAAAAAGGTATAAATTTTCTTACAACCGAAGTTGCATCCTTCACGTGTTTCGAAGCGTATGGGGACGGAGATCAGGTAATAGCGTCCGTTGGCCCGAAGCTAGCCTCACTTCCGGCTAAAAAGAAGAGACCGAGAGACCGTAGTAAATCGGAGGGCATTGAGCCTGTAAATCCCCGGGATAGAGGATTCACAGACGGAATTGTAGTGGAATTCCAAGAAATCGTTCGGATCCTCCACTCACTCCAGCTCCATCTCTCGTGGTCGATTGGCGTCGTTCGACCGATTGGTACGTACGTGCCCGGAATAATTATCGTCGTCGGGGAAAATCGCAACGTCGTCGCGAGACGGCATGACAAACATATTCAATTGCGTTGTTGTCATCGGGAATCTCGCTTCTGGCAGCGTGTATCTCGACTTGTTCGAGAACTGCACAGCCACGGAAGCAAGGTATTCCCGACAGTAATTTGATACTTCGGGAGTTACGTGCCCTACGAATTTACATAAACTTGTATGGATCGGATGTACCTGTGTTTGCACCCGGCTGATTTACAGTTAGATTAGATCACGTAACTCACGAACGGATGGCATTGGAGACAGGTCGTGGATTCTCTTTTTTCCTTTTTTTTTTTATGCGCGAGATGGAAACCGTCGCCCCTCCAAGGGCCTCGACTCGAGATTGAACTTTAGTACGTGACGACGATTGTTAAGTAAAATAATACATTGATGTTAATTTGAAGACATAATGTAATCCAGGCACGATGAGAAATTATTCAATCAAACGTAATTTGCTGAAATTAATCGGATTCCTTCTCTTCACCCAGAAAAATAATTTATTCTACGGGCGCCCGCAAATAAGTATTTATTTGATTTAAAATCAATATTTATTTGCACAGGGTCCGTCAAATAAATCATTTTCTCTTCTGTTTCTGAAATGTACGCTTGAAACGTGAGTAGAAAAGTCTTGTTTAATATATTAACGTTAATAATAAAGTTGGTATATCAACGTTAATTCGAAGCAATGATGTAATTCCGGCACGATGAGAAATAATTTAATTGAACACAATTAATCGGAATTAATCGCATACGGATTACGTTTCTAATTCTGTCAGCCAAGTGACAAACTAATTCCTCATTTACGTCTCATTAACAACTTTAGTTTGTAAAACTAGAGCCGGGTCGTGCGATCGGAAAATCAACGAATAAAAAATTGCAGAAGTTTCCGAACAATTAAATTGTAAAAGGTACAAACTTTTTCTACTCTCCATTTCTAAACTATCGCGCTCGCAACGTTGATAAAAAAGTCTCGGAGTATAAGTAAATGCCGGAATCCGAACCTACTCTTCCATATTTTCAACGTGGGCTTCTATCGAGGTAATCGACAAATAAATTATTCCCCGCTGCGCTGTGCGGGCAGGTACATCAGTCAACATTTTATTGCATTTCCGCGTGATACGGGACACATGGAAGGCGCGCATGCGGTGCTCCGGAGGGAGTTTGGAGCGTGGGAAAACTCGTCGATGCGGCTGTGTCTCGATTATCTCAAACTTTCCTGCGCTCTCTGCCGTTTAACTCGGCTCTCGAATTTTTTAGACCCAAACGAGCTTATCGCCGTACTTTATTACTCGAATGCTTATTTACCTTACCAAAACACATCTTACGTCACAGAAGTTATTTCGAGTGGATAAGAAATTCGTTCCGTGCATCCCCGTCACGCTTCACCTTCGACCTCCTCCGGTTTCTACTCGCCCGAGTGAAATTTCATTTTCGCACGCTCGTCTCGCTACCTTACGCAACCTCCATTTCCACTCTTACACTTCCTTTTTTTTCGCTCCGGCGTTTCTCCCTCCGGCGCATGCCGCGCGTCTCGTTTCTGCTGCGGCGATGTTTCACCGCGTCTCGTTATGTTTACCCTCGAGCCTACGAGAACAATGAATAAAAATAGATGCTCTCCGGCCGGCGGTCGTGACGAACAGCCGGTCGGATGTCTCCCTCGCGGCTACGCGCATGCTCCGTCGATCATAACCGACGATTAGAAAGCAAGGACGCGACGCGCCATCATGATCGGCAGTCGCGAGTTTCTTCTTTTTCTTTTTTTTTTTTTTTTTTTGTGCTGTGCATGAATACACATAATGTACACCGAATGCATGTAAATCAATACCCGATGCATATAAATCATAGGGGTTTCCTTCCATGAATGCCCAAGCGGCTATCTTAGGTTACCCGACGATGGACCGAATAAAAATATCGATTGCGCGGGTAAAATTCACTTGCGGGCAGCGAATGAAAAAAATTGGTATCTCAATTCTACTTTCAATTCTTGCGATTCCATGCGGGATTGAAACGGTAATATGTCACCTTGAGTTCTGCCTTCGTTGTTTCAGCATCATGTGGAATTGTAAGAATTGAAATAAGAAAAAAAAATAAAAAATTGGCAGTCAATATGCGCATTTTTTCCTTCGGTGTAGGAAAACTATGCGGACCTGGCGCACGACTTGAAAAAAATCTTGGCGGAATTCGGGGGAATTTCGGTGGATGATTTTTTTTTTTCAAGTCCTGTAACTTTCTTTTGCAATACTTACAGACCAAAAGAGCAACTATAAATTTTTTAATGAAATTTGACTATTAACCACCTTTTTTTATCACACGTTTTTTAAAGTCCTGTAACTTTTTTTCGGCGCTACTACAGACAAAAAACAACGACAATTTTTTTAATGACATTTTGAAAAATCATTGACTATTAACCACACATGCTGTGTTTCGAGTTATAGCGCTTTGAGTTTTTCGCATCTGATTCATGCACACATACGCACGTACGTACATACATCCGGATATTTCCCGATATTTCTCTACGAGGAAGCAAAATTGTTGCCGCAAGCGACTACGTACAAAGATCTTTGGGAATCGAAAAAAATAATGATTTTTAAAAGTCGGGTTTAAGGTTTGCATAGCTCGACAGGAAATACTCGCAAAAGTTTATTGGCTTCGTGAAACAAGCGAAACCAAGCCGTTTTACTGCACTCACTTGTTTGCCGCAAGTTTGCTCCGATTTCCTTTTATGCATCCTTTCGCTTAGGTTAAATTCGTTCCGGGACGAGAGGGACGTTGATCCCGTCCCATATCTTTGAGCTACACGTTAGTTCTCGCTGGCCGGTCTAGCCTCTAGCGGCACAACGATACAGTAGCGCACATAACGATCCTTCCACGCCACTCTAATTAAATTGAATCACGGAATCCTCGAGCAGGAAATACCCAATGAAGACGTACATTAACAAATTAAAGTGCTACGTTCGAAGGGGCCACTTGGACACTTGCCAGTGGTACTGGTTGGCTACTGTGCGCTCGGCTGACTCGCCCCTGGCACTATAAAGCTTCGACCGGCAAACCGTTCCATACTGTACACTTAACTTTATATACCTGAATGTATACCTGCACTGTACATTGTAATTTTTGTAGGTAGAATTTCACGGTTGTATGGAAACGAAAAATATGTAAACGACGGTTTTCAATTATTCCTGTGGGTGTAAATAGCACGGTAATTGCGATAATAGACCGATTATTGGGACAGCTTACGACTGTTTTGTAAATAATTTTTCATTTATTTCTCGACGCTCATAAAAATTCGTTGATGAACCAAAAATTAAGGATGAACCCGGATAATTGCGATAATGGACCGATTATCGGGATAGCTGACCATTGTATTGTAGATAATTTTTCATTTATTTTTGACGTTCATAAAAATTCGTTCCTGCACCAAAAATGAAGGATGAACCCGGGTAATTGCTATAATACAAGAATTATTAGGATAGCTGTCGATTATATTACAGATAATTGTTTATTTATTTTTCAACCCAAAAACGATTCCATACTGTACACTGAGAAAAAAAATTGGTTGGATTAACCAAAAGACGCGGTCACATACTTTCAAAGCTGTTATTTGTTTGGTACAAATAAAGCATTGTTTTGTTAAGCGATTATTTGCTTCAATTTATTCAAAATTTGTTGATTGAAACAAACATATATGTTGTACCAACAAAATACACTAGTGAACGTATGTCACCGCGCATTTGCTTAATCCAACCATTTCTTTTTCTCAGTGTACACCTAACTTTATGTACCTGAATATACCTGCAGTATACATTGTAGTTTTTGTAGATAAAATATTACGACTGTATGGAAACGAAAAATATGAAAACGGCTTCTTTCATTATTCTCGTCGATGTATATATCTCGTCGATGAACCACGGAAATTGCGATAATGAACCGATTATTGCACCAGTTGACGATTCTATTGTAGATAATTTTTCATTGATTTTTCAGCGTTCATAAAAATTCGTTCATGAACCAAAAATAAAGGATGAACTAGGGTAATAGCGATAATAGGTGGATTATGGGGATAGTTGACTATTATATTATAGATAATTTGTTAATTTATTTTTCGATGTTCATAAAAATTGGTTGCATACGCAGATCCTGCTGGAACAATGAAAATGTTGGCATGATTTCCTGAGAGTGGATTAAACGCGGGGGGGCGAAGGCTACAAAAAATGTGGGTCACGCGAGACGTGCACTTGATCGATTTATCACGAAGCGGCCCGACGCGCCTTAGGCATGACCCCGATCTACTCACACCATGACTTTTCCTTTCGCCATTTATCGCTTTCTTTTTGGACTCAACACGACGATCGTTGATTTACGACAATTTTTTTTTTGTCCTCTTCGATGAGGGTACCCGCCGTCAGCGTCATAAGCTTGCGCACTGTATCTCCTTTAGTCAGCAACTCGTAACTCCGGTACTTTAACACCTGTAACTATATACCAGCAAATAGTGGCTCCCCAGGCATCTACCTGAGCTCCGAAGGCCGAGCCGTCGTTCGAAGCGCCATATCTGCGCTCGAATGCATGCAAAATTTTATTGGAAAGATATTTTTTATTTTAAAACCTATTCTGTTTCTTAAAGAAACAATTTTTTTTTTAACTATTCCGATTAGTAAAAAATCATTTTGATTTTTAGAAGACAGTTTTGATTTTTAACAAACTATTCTGATTCTTAAAAAACAATTATGTTTTTTAGAGAACAATTTTGTTTTTCAAAAAACAGTTCTGTTTTCCAGAAAACAATATTGATATCTTAATTTGTCCGTGGGCGCGACGCAAGCGTGGATACACTATCGAAGACCGTTTCGCTTCAATTCACCGATCGCCGCGTGTTTGTTAATCCGCGGCTGTCGATACGCGTCAGAATGCTGTAGTGGCGCAAGCCGGAAATTGCCTGGAAAACGTGTTCATTGGACTTCCGGGAGAGTTGAATTTTATGTGTCGGAGCGGGTAACCTTATGCATTGCCCGTGCGATGCGCGCAACTTATGTTGCCCTACATGCAGGATGTAGTCTCGTTTTGTGACCATACACAGTGTCTGTCGATGACTCTGTCCAAGAATCCATCCAGATTCTCCCGGATTTCGCAAAATACGCGGAAACTCATCTGGAAAAAAAAAAAAAAAACGAACGAAAAAACAAAGAATGCGGAACAGTGACGCACAGTCGGGTTAACCAGTGATAGAGATAGATGGATATCCAAACTGTCGGGCAACATCGTAAGCAAGCATGCAATAGCGTCTGACAAGAGACGCTCCAACCGTGCTGTACATGCAGAGTCGAGAATCGATAATGCACCTCTGGTTTTACCCACTTCCACAAACCCGCCGTATACACACTTTTGTGGTATCGAATTTATAATATCATGAACGATGCAGATGAGCTCCGGGCACCTCGCTCATAGACCAAACTTGTGACCGTATAATTTTGGACTTTCAATTCCGAAATGATTACGGGACAATGAATAATTAGCGGTCGTGCATATTGAAGCGAACGTCGTTTCATAATGCGCGATAGTTAATTGTCATTTCTCATTATTGATAAAATGATTTTTTTAACTCATTCCCTCTAGCTGGTCATACGAATTCGAATGTATTTCAGATGCAAAATGTTTTTTTTTTTAAATCATTTTTTTAATGCACGAGCGTAAAATTACTGAGGCAAAAAAATACAATTATTCAAGCTCCGAACTCCTCGCTCATACACTGCGTGTATGACCGTATAATTTTGGATTTCCAATTCCAAAATGAGTAGGCGACAATGAATAATTAGCGGTCGTGCATATCGAAGCGAATTTTGTTTCATAATGCGCGATAGTTAATTGTCATTTCTCATTATTAAAAATGAATAATTTTTCAACTCATTTGCCTCTAGCTGGACGTCCGGATGGGAATGTATTTCAGATGCTAAATATATTTTTCAGTAATTTTTACAGTAATAAAATTACGTGCAATTATTATAGCAAAGAACAAAATTGCACGCTCGCTCTTAACAATTTTCATACAAAAGTAAGTTCGAATTAGAGAAAAATTGAAATTGAAAGTATCATGTAGAGTATTACAAACTACAAACTCCAACATTTCAGTTCCGCTGAAAAAATAAACTTGCAATTATTATTGCAAGAAACAAAATATTGCAAGTTCGGTTTCAAACTTTCATACAAAAGTCGGCGCGAATGAGAGAAAAATTGAAATTGAAAGTATCAAACAGTCGCCAGCGGTGCCGTCTCGCTTGCGTCGCAGTTGCCTCGCACCGATGCGAAAACAGCTGAGTTTGCCCTGAGCAAGTCGGCGAGTCGGGCGAGGGCGATGCAAAAAAACGTACGTGTGTTCGTGTACGCGTTTCGAACTCCGCCTCCTCACTTTCGTTTTACACTTTGCTTCTGGCCTCTTTTAATTCCTCGAGCCGCTGCCGCCGCCGCTTCCCTTTTGCTCGTGTATTACCAGCTCTACTCTATACTCGTCCCATCCCTCCGGTCCACCACCTCACTCCGCCGTGCACTCTTTAACGATGAACTTGTTGCGAGGAGATTTAGCGGGACGCGAAAAGTTTCGGTTTCCCCACAGATATACGAGCGCGTTTAGCGCCGGAGTATATAGTATATGCGTGTGTCCTTGTATAGACGCTGCGTACACCTCCGCAGTCTACCGCGACAAGTTTTCAGAGTCGACAATTTTACGCCCATTATTTTCCCGTTTCCTTCAACTTTGTTATTCTTCAGTTTGCCGTATTTATTTACTGTGCTTTCAATGATAATGGGTTCGGGTAATAATTCATTCCTGACAAAACGAAAGCCATCGATTTCCGTGTTGGATTTTGGGAACGATTAGGGACGAGATTAACCCTATAATGGCCCACGGGAAGACTACCTAAAATACCTAAAATACCTAAAATACCTAAAATACCTAAAATACCTAAAATACCTAAAATACCTAAAATACCTAAAATACCTAAAATACCTAAAATACCTAAAATACCTAAAATACCTAAAATACCTAAAATACCTAAAATACCTAAAATACCTAAAATACCTAAAGTACCTAAAATACAAGTTGGGGACCGTACGTAACGATCATAAATCAAGACTCATCTCTAAACATCACTGCTCGATTCTTTAAAAAGCCAGGCTGTGCTGCCGTGGATCACTGTGAAAGTGGCACAGCGGTGAGAGCTCGATTGTGGAGAACAGAGATATCCGAGCGTGATATCGCCCCGATGGAATCTATAATGAAGCGTGGTAAAACCGACAGGCATTTCCCGGTTAAAAAAAAAACCGCGCTTTTGTAATTCTTTTTTTCCTTTGGTTTTTCAGTCACTCGTGCAACGATCTCACTGCTGACTCGCCGCGGAAAGTCGTTTTGATCGAATAGGCTTTGCAGGGATGGAAAACGAAACGCGAGTGGAATCGAGAAAATAATTCGTATATTCAATGTGCGTTGGTTTGCCCGGTTCGGCGGGGAATAAATTTCATGGCCGGATAGAATGGAGGATATAATATAATCCGTTTACCGTTCATCGGGGCGCCTCTCTGGTTTGGGCTCCGCGAGCGTGCACTAATAATCACGGGGAAAATGAAATACTAGGGTAATTAGCGGGAGCTATCGAGCATCCAAAATCGTTCGAGTGTGTCGGTACGTCGATCGCAGTGCGCGGAGCGTGCTTTAATAGCACGAATGGAGTTAGAAGGGCAAAGAGGGATAGTGATAGATAGAGAGAGAGAGAGAGAGAGAGACGCGTCGACGGCCAGCCGGAAAATGGATTGCCTCAATTTGTCCGATTGAAACTATCTCGACACTATGCTCGGAATTCCTATTAATCCCCTCGCAGCGCACTGCTGCTTGGCCGAGTATCTCGCATTCACTTCCTCGCTCTTTCTCCCTCCGTCTCATTTAGTCGAGTCACTCTTTTCCTCGATGTGTTCCGTCATTCTCTCGCTCCCATGCACGTATCCGCAACGTCGATATCATACCCTTCCGTACCGGAAACGAGTTTGCCTTCGATGTAGCTTGTCGATATTTCATTCGGTCTGTCCGAGCGCATCCGGTCCTCTCATCTTCTTTCGCTAGTCTGTTGTGGTTATGTAGCATACATTTTCCTAGTTTTGTGTCGCACCCTCAAGTCAACAGTGTAACGTTTCTTGTGGCGTAACATGGACGTTTGACTGTTCTTTCTTTACCGTTTTTTCAGCTTCGGCAACGCACCGAGAATTGTGCTTTACACATTAGCCGTGCGAAGACAAACTACAAAATACGAACCACGAACAACGCTGAGAAAAATAGTTCTGTTTCTCTAATAAAATGTAGATCGTTAATAATTTATTGCTGTGGCAGCAAAAATATTTGGCAGCTACAGCAAAATATCTGTTGCCACAGCAAAATATTTTGTGTCCCCATGTTAACCAGGTAAATGAGTTATGGTAAAACAATTCTTGTTGTCTCAACAATTTTTTTTTCTCCGTGCACGAACCACGAACTACGACATTTCTTACGGGGTAACAGGGCTGTTCCACTGTTCTGCCGGGGTTTTTCTTTATCCTTTCTTCGACTTCAGCAACTCATCGAGAATTCTGCTTTACGCATTGGCCATAGATCGATGCGACCGGGAGCGCTGACTCCGACGGCTCCACTATCTATTCCGTTGATAGCTTTGAAGTATTTAACTTTCAATTCATGTTTCTTTACAAACTGAATACAAAGTAAAGTGATCGAACATAAAAGGAAAAAAAAATTCTCCATCGATATTGCGGAATAAAAGTTTGATGGATTGTATACAACTTTGGTTAAAATAAAACTAGCGTTACCTTCGGTGTACCACTGCGTAAAAAGAAATCTTTCTTCGCAGTTCGAAACTTCGTTACGCTGAGGAGAGAGAGGGGCAATGTCTCTCTTTGCCGCGGGCTACACACAAACACACACACACACTCGTGGCTCGGCCACGAAGGCCCGACGCTTGCTACCTCGGCGATAACTCTCCTTCTTGTACTCCAACCTCCGCGAACCAACGAGCTCCAAACTTTTATGATTAATGTCTCGAATCGCGAGTGCCCAGCGACGCGCGCCATCTTGTCCGGAAAAACCTTTCGGCGGCACGTGGGCGGGAAGCTGCAAAATCTCGAAAGCTTTGCCGTTGCCGATGCCACCGGCCGACGTTAAAGGTCGATCTCCGAAAGCCCTATAATTGGACCTTTGCTTAGCTGTAGACGATATTTCAATACAAAGCTAACAGTTCCGTTAAAAACATTAAACTATAAAATATGAATCCATTTTTAAGAAGAATGTAAGAAAATGCTTCGCCAACGTCTCAAAATTAAATTGAACTGTTCAGCTTACTTTTACACTTAGTAAACGGTTAGTTTAGATACATTTTACGGTTAGTAAATGGTAAAGTAAAGTAAACAATTAAACTAAAATGTTTATCAATTTTCACGAAGAGTGCAATTAAGTGCTTTGCCAACGTCTCAAAATTAAATTACACTGTTCAGGTTACATTTACACTTAGTAAGCAATTAGTTTTAGTTGCATTTTACGGTCAGTAAACTGTAAAGTAAACTAATCAAAATTAAACTAAAATGTTTATCAATTTCCAAGTAGAGCGTAAGATAAATGTTTTCCCACCGTTTCAGAATTCAATTCATCGGCTATGAAGAAAAAAAAAAAAAACGATAACAGAAAAGTTTATTAAATTACCGTAAGGCTCGAGTTCCTTGGCCGTCGCTAGGAAGTAAAAGAAATTCGAGTCTCGTGGAGAATTCCCTTACTTGCGTGTCTTTCATCGTCTTTCGCTGCCTCTCCCTCTTTCTCACGTGCAACCTCGATCGTAAATATAAGTGCTGAGCTGTCCCAGTTTCAGAGCGAAACGGTGTCGAGTCGACCGACTTTCCATCGCGGCACTCGGCAAATCCCTCAGGCATGTTGTTTGTTCTACGTGCATACATACACAGCACGATATGCTACCGGTTACTCCTAGCGTGGCTAACGGAATTTTCATGGAATTTCACGAGCGGAATAACAATTGAATGTGTGAAAACCCGAATATAATTACGAGGTAATACAACACAGGTAGATGTGAACGATGATGATGGAGGACCAAAAAGAGCAAAAGCGTTGTATCGTTTTCCGTCAGGTGGCTGTCGGCGGTTGTTTGCCGAGAACCTTTTCATATTACAGTGTTATTCTCCCCTCCGCGAGAAGGGCATCCATGGAGCAATCGGATGACCATCCATCTCAATCGGTTTTATTAGCGTGACCCCGTCACATACGCTTCTCACCGTACGCTCGTGACGCACAACGACCGTACACAGTTCGTTATGTACACTGTACACTGTAAATGTTAACGCTGTCGTCCCTGACCCCCCCGAACGAATTACTTCGGTATTTGACAAATTTACCAAGATACGATACATTCAAGCTACACCTTTACTACCAGTGTGTTGGAAGTTCGCCAATGTCGCGTATCTCTTTGGCGCGTCCTATGCGCAACCTTCAACCACGCACGGGTCCAATTAATCACACGTGTTTACGAGGAAAGCTGGCATCGATCTCGACCCGCATGAGTTTTTCCGTCCAGTTTTCCTACACAGGACTGATTGGAACTTTAGTCGAGACGGCGTACCGATTGTCCTTATGTGGGCTTTTTCCAACGTACATGATAAGGTGTATGCATTGAAAAGCTTCGGTTTGAATTTGGCTGTCACAGAGTTTCGTATCTGTGTGCAATTCACGTCATTTCATATCCTTATATAGGAATGATTGGAACTTGGATAGAAACTACGTACCAATCTAATTGTCGACCGACCTTATGTGGACTTTTTCCAACGTACTTGATAAGGTGCATGCATGCGAAAGTTTCGCGTTTGGATTTGCCCGCGACAGAGTTTCGTATCTGCATGCAATCCACTTTGTTCCATATCCTTATATAGGAATGATTGGAACTTAGGCCGAGACCACCTACCAATCTAATATTCGATTGTTCTTATGAGCGCTTTTTCTATCCTACATGCATGGAAAAGTTGCGCGATTGGATTTATCTGTAACCGAGTTTCGTACCGGCCTGTAATCCACTTCGTTCCATATCCTTACCTGAGAATGGTTGGAACTTAGGCCGAGACCACCTACCAATCTAATATTCGAATGTTCTTATGAGCGCTTTTTCTATCCGACATGCATGGAAAAGTTGCGCGATTGGATTTATCTGTAACCGAGTTTCGTACCGGCGTGTAATCCACTTCGTTCCATATCCTTACCGGAGAATGGTTGGAACTTAGGCCGAAACCACCTACCAATCCAATTGTCGATTGTCCTTATGAGCGCTTTTTCCAACGTACATGCATACAAAAGTTGCGCGCTTGGATTTATCTGTAACAGAGTTTCCTATCCGAGTGTAATCCACGTCGTTTCATATCCGCTGCCTCTCCAACACGACGATTATAACGAAGTGCTCTGCGGATGATGAAGAGAGCGATTAAGGGAGATAGAAAGAGGAATTCGGTGCGCGGAGGGGCCTTGGGAGGGGGTTGGGTGGGCTACGCCGAGGGTGAAATAAAGACCGGGATGCGCGAAGCCCTCGGGCCGATGCGGGAACGAGAACGATCCTTCTCCGTCCGTCCGTCCGACCGACGTCGGCGACGTCCTTCTCCCGGGCTCCTCCCTGTCATCGCTCCGGATCACGACAGAAATGAGACGCGACGTCGACGGATGTCTCGTCGGATAAAACGATAAATCCGATGTTCGATCAAGCTTCCTCTGCTCGAGCTACAAACCCTCCCAACCCCGGCATTTTGTCAAACTTTCTACCCATCCAGTCTCCTCCCCTAACGAGCTGCACCATCCGTATCATTGTTATTATCACTACGAGATGACTCCATGCTGTAATACTTTATAGAAACTCAATGCATACGATGCATACGAAACTCAAAAGTTTCGAATAAATTTCTCCGTTAATAACTACGCGCAATAGTCAATCAGCCTGCGCTGGCTCCTCTCGAGGCTGCAACTTATAATATTGTAAACTGGGTTCATGGAGTGTCTGAATATCCTCACCCTTCGGCGAAAATTCTGCAATATCGCGAGGGATGTCTAAGTTATAAATAATACTTATAGTAAAAATTATTATTATATAATACTTGTTTTAGTTAATTAGGACTCTAAACTTGTCTGTAATACCAGTTATTTCAATACCTCCACTCTTTTTAACAGTCTTCTTTCATGTCCAATGCCATGCGGAGCTTAGGTGGTCAGCAATTGGGCCGATCACCCTACTTCATCGAAACTCAATGCATACGATGCATACGAAACTTAAAAGTTTCGAATAAATTCCTCGGTTAATAACTACGCGCAATAGTCAATCAGGCTGCGCTGGCTCCTGTCGAGGCTGCAACTTATAATATTGTAAACTGGGTTCATAGAGTGTCTGAATATCCTCACCCTTCGGCGAAAATTCTGCAATATCGCGAGGCATGTCAAGGCTATCGTTGGGTCGGATTCGCCGTGTAGCGATGGGGCGAGCGCAAAGGAAGGAATCGAGTGAAATACTCCAGGGGTAAAAGAGAAGAAGTATGACGAAGGTGAAGAAGACGAAGAAGAGGAGAAATAAGAAGGCGAAGAAGGTGGGCATCGCTGAACGACGACCCGTTGAAAGAGCTGGGCGTTTCCCTAGAATCCGAGTCTTTCCGTCCGGAAATACTCGAAGGATTCCTCCCACCGACTAATAATACGTGATTTCCTCCAGATATCCTGAGACAGAAAGGACGACGCAAGTGGGAAGAGCCAAAGAGGGGAACTTCGCCGATAAGCAGGAACGGATGAAAAGCACGAACTATGCGCCTTCGGCTCCGTCGCTCCGCGACAAAGCCGGCGGGTCGCTAAACATTCCTCCTTATCAACGAGATATTTAATTTACAATCGAAATACGCACAATTCGACGCCTCCCACGTGTTCCTTAATTCATCCGTTTCTGTCGCTGGCTACATTTGCGATTAATTCCAAACATATTTATTGATTAAAAGAAAGTGGACAAGAGCCCACTCTGCTCGGAGCGATTATGGCGGATAAAAAAGACAGAAGACCATGAATGGTGGAAAGACTTGACAAGTACATTTACTCTCCAAAATATCAGTGTTGTAAAAAACTTGATTTAGATCACTGTTCCGACTTTGCAAAGAGTTGACAAATAATCGAATAATCCTGACGTGTATTGCCGAGTGCATTTAGTTTCGAAATTGAACTGCGTGAAAGCTAATTCGTATATTATAAGCTGACAACTAAATATTTCATCCGTCGGGTTGTAAAAGTAAAACTTGCCCGGCTGTACTGCTTGCCGAGTTCGCGAAAAATGCAGTTAATATTTTGTTCGGCTAATAAACGTGTTTACGCTTATCTTCGTCGAGCCAACTCGTTTTTACATGTTGACTCGTCACAATAGCCGGTCGCACGTTTCTTCCACCAGTTGCATTTGAGATAATTCCATAGAAAAATATAAAATGAAATTCTCTGTAACGCGAATTCCAGATTTGAAAAATCTCACTTCCACGCGAAAAAATTCATTATCATCTCGATTTTGATAAATCTGTTAAATTCTGCAAGTATCCAAAAGATTTTGCTTGGTACGGGAAGTCGGAGATCGGCCGCTTCTTCTATCCAATTACCGGATGCAAATATTCCACCGTCTCTCAGCGCTTCGCCGGGGCACTGCTCCCATGCATTATCTCTCACGCCGTACAGTAACGCAAAACGTAAAAGCTCCAGAGTCATCTTTTTTCTTGCACATGAAACTTTAACACGTTGCATCTCCGCACTATATTACATATCCGCCCTAGTCGTACATCGAAGTATCCGGAAGTTTCAATGTTGTCACGTTCGAAAACGTGCTGTCTGGGTGTTCGGTATGATTTTGTATCGAACGCTGTTGGGTTCTCGGTTTTCCATCTTTGGGGTCGAAGAAAAAAATCTTTGAATTTTGCTTGCCACGTAAGATCGTATGCCTCAGTTTTCAACCTCTGACCGAAAAGAACGAGCATTTTCACCTCGATAATCATTTGACGATAATCATTCGACGATAATCACTCGACGATAATCACTCGACGATAATCACTCGACGATAATCACTCGACGATAATCACTCGACGATAATCACTCGACGATAATCACTCGACGATAATCACTCGACGATAATCACTCGACGATAATCACTCGACGATAATCACTCGACGATAATCACTCGACGATAATCACTCGACGATAATCACTCGACGATAATCACTCGACGATAATCACTCGACGATAATCACTCGACGATAATCACTCGACGATAATCACTCGACGATAATCACTCGACGATAATCACTCGACGATAATCACTCGACGATAATCACTCGACGATAATCACTCGACGATAATCACTCGACGATAATCACTCGACGATAATCACTCGACGATAATCACTCGACGATAATCACTCGACGATAATCACTCGACGATAATCACTCGACGATACCAAATATATTTTAATAACCGTATTTTCTCTTCGATTGTTTCAGGTAAGTTTCCAAAGCTGACGCCACTACACATAAGCGCCAGAGAACAACGCTCTATACAAGTAAGAAACAATGAACAATGATAACAGAAGCAGCCAAGCGATAGCACGGTTCGGTTCACATTCATCGATAAAGCGAGGGGTTTGGGCGCGGGTCGATGTAGTGACGAATGCTTATATCATAGAGAAACCCGACGAGAATATGAGGAAGAACGGTATGTAGAGATGAGCCGCAGAGCGGTTGCTCCGCTTGCAGAGTGGTATACGGTTAACGCTAGGAGAGGATAACCGAGCGGTAGAGCGCCAGCCATTCCAGGCATACTTTACGTCCGGCTTGATTTGCGACGTCGGGCTACGATATTAATAGCTTATTCATGGTTGGAATTGGAGCGCAACGACTTTACCGGTGCCCTCCGTTAGCCGGCAGACCTATATCGGGATTCGCAAAATTCTACCTTCCGATTCGTACATTGAATCGATCATTTTCTTTGTTTTTTTTTTTTATGTACCTTCGCCACCTCACCGCGACGCATGAAAATACGTAGTTTTCGCAGTGGAAAAAATTTGCTGTCGGATTTGGTAATTCCGTTCACGCCTCCGTATCTCTTGCAACAAAACATTTGTGTTTCGGTCGCCGAGGCACACACCGGGGCGCTTACGTATATATTTAGCGACATTTGTGGAGCGGATGCTACGCTTGGCTGGAGTCCAGCGCTCGCGCGTACCGCCACGAGAGATTATCTACACTACCGCAGCATTCCACTTCTCGTTTTCCCCAAGCAGTTCGCTCTTCCGTGTACTAAGCCAACTTTATCGCCGTCTCTATACTTCTGTACGCTCCAGCTAGCCCTTTCTCTATTTTCTCTTTATTTTTTATTTTTTGTTTTCGAACTATATATCCTGTTTTTCACGGTGGAAATATCGCGTTCGGGACACGCGTGCGGCGTTCGTTTGCGCCTTTACCGTTCGAGGGCGATGCCGGTCAAAAAGGTCAAGAGATCAAAAGATTTCATTGTCGTCGAAACGTCGAAAATCCTTCGGCTCAAGAAATTAGCGTGAGATGCGATTGAAAACAAATATAGCGAACGGTAATTGATTGAAACTTCCTCACTTGTTTGATCCTCCAAAGGCCCATCGACATGTTCGTTAATATAGTTGGGTGTTAGCCACGTTCAAAGAGATCAAAAGATTTGACTGTCGTCATAATATCGAAAATCCTTCGGCTCAAAAAATTAGCGTGAGATGCAATTAAAACAAAAAAAAAAAAAAAAATTGCGCGATGCAATTGATTAAAACTCCCTCAATTATTTGACCCGCCAAAGGCACCCCGAGGGATTCGTTAATACAGGCACACCGTTCGCGGGATATTCGTTGTTAGCTCCGGTCAAAAAGATCAAAGGATTTGATTGTCATCGGAACATCGAAAATCCCTCGGCTCAACAGATTAGTGTGAGATGCAATTGAAAAAGAATTGCGAAACGCAATTGATTAAAACTCTCGCAATTGTTTGACCCGCCAATGGCACCTCGAGGTATTCGCTAACATAGTCACACCGTTCGCGGAACATCATTAGCTGTCAGCTCCGTTTAAAAAGATCAAAAAATGTCATTGTCATCAGAACACCGAAGATCCTTCGGCTGAACAGATTAGTGTGAGATACAATTGGAAAAAAAATTGCGAAATGCAATCGATTAAAACTCCCTCAATTGTTTGACCCGCCAAAGGTACCTCGAGGTATTCGTTAATATAGTCACACCGTTCGCGGGACATTCGTTGTTAGCCTCGTGAAAGTTGAGTAATATCGTAGATTACTACACCCGATCATTACTTACAATTAGTGTATAGCGGGCAGTGATATAATGTAGTCGCCTGTATATACATATACATATATATATATATATATATATATATTTGTGCAGACATATATATACACGCGATAACAAGATTTCTAACCGGTATGTGCATTAGAGATTATACGGGAGAGACGACAAGGAGATACAGCGAAAGCGAGCAGGCGAGGACGAGGAAATACACACACTCACGCACACGGTTATTACTCGCGTTAGTGTCGGTGCACTGGAGCACGACGTTGAGCGAGGCCAACTGGTTGGCCAAGAAGGCGCGTCTTGTTTCGCGGTCGTTGATATTTCGGTATACCTCTACACTATACTCCCTATTCGTTGTGTTTGCCGTAGCTCAAAATAATTTTTTTTTTTTCTGGCGCGTCGAATATATTTATCTTTGTGTACGGTTATTATATACAGCGAAGTGCATCGTGTTTGTGTGTGCGTACAGCATTGAAACGGTGTAGTTGAAGAATGAACGAGGTTTTGCAGAATTCTAAGCGGCTCATTTGTATCTCACTGATTTCCCGTGAACCTGGGTGTTCTGTGATATTGGATTTCAAGGTCTTGAGGAGCGGTCAGATTTCTTCCAGCTCTATTTCTTCCTGACAGTCAGCAGGCGAAGAAGATCGACCCGAAGAATTTTATTACTTAGGGAATAAAATTATGTAGTTTGAACTTGACAAAGAGTGATATAGGAATGAATGAGATTGTTTGGCTTTGTAAACAGTGTTCCTCCCAAGGTTTTTTGGCAATGGTTTTTCTTGTGCGCATGGACGACTGTCGGGACTGTGTAGATTGGAGAATTATGTTGGAGTCGTAGACTGATTTTAAGGATGATGGACATCCTTAGATTGGGTGGTCTGGTTGTTGCCCGGGCCGCAACTTTATGAGAAGTGAGGTGGTTTAACGAATATATAGATGAGGATTGTCTGAAACACACGATATTACATATTACACTACATATTACTCACGGCTGCGTTCTTTTATTCATGACTGTCCACTGCTAGTGGGTTTTTCAAATTGCCATCGATACATCGGATTCTTTCCGCGGCATACATTTCGTCCGTCTTGAGAACAAAAAACCCCTATCAGAGCAGATTTGTGTCAGAACTAAACCCTCAGCTGAGAGCAGACTGAAATATAAGAACACCTATTTCAGCTTCTGAATTCAGCCGCATAGAGCAGAACTGCATTCGAGAACGCATTCATAGATGACTGGAATAACGGTGTGACCAATGACAGACATACAGATCATCGATTGACGGGATGACTAGAGTCTTGATCGGATTGCCAAAGAGAGGAGACCTTTGGCAGTTCGTACTGGAGATAAATAGTTGTGATTGTAATCAATAATATTCGCCTCAAAACTATTTCCGAACTTAACCGAACAAAGTAGAACTGCATTCAAGAACGCACTCATAGATGACTGAAATGGCGGTATGACAAATAACAAATGTACAGATTACCGATTGATCAGATGACTAGCAAAGAGAGCAGATCTTTGGCAGTTCGTACTGGAGATAAATAGTTGTGATTTTAATTACCAATATCCGCCCCAAAACCAAATACGCGCGTTGTTGATTTCGCTCGGTCGTACGAGTATATACGGATAATATGTAGTAACGATTTTATCGAGCTCGCGGGTCAGCCCGTGCGAACGATTGAAAGAGAACATACAGCCACTCCATATCTGTATGGACGGGCGAGCGAGGAAGTGGTCACGTATTTTATTACCGCATTTCCACCGCGCACGTCGACAAAGTAAGTAAGATTCGGAATCGCATGAATTGGCTGAACGCTTACGTACGGCGCATCGGTGGGGTTTGCGTGGAACGAAGGAAAAGCGGATGGAGACGAGTCTATCAGCTCGCCTTTCCGATGTCTGTCGGCTCTTCCGCTCGTTGCCTGGAATCGAGCTAGACGCTAAGGCGTAGCGTCGATAAAACGAGGTGCCCGCCCGGGAATCCACCTCGCTCCTTCTTCGCCTAAGCTACCCAGGAATTACCAACTTTTCCAATACGATCACGGTCGCTGACGCCTCGAAAAATGTTTCACACGAGCGTGCCTCGGAACCGGAAAGCGTCGAAGCATTGAAAATTTTAAGTGAATTCAAGGGAACGAGACACACCGTCGAACCAATTGAATTCTAGCCCTTCCATAAGAAATAGTTGCACTAAGCAAATTCGCGGTGATATACGTTCGAAGGTGTATTCGGTTGATACAACAAATTTTTTTTTTTTGTCAATCGACAAATTTTGAATAAATTGAAGCAAATAATCGTTTAACAAAACAATGCTTTATTTGTTAGGTGTGTCGATTTTACTAATGAAACGGACGATCCCGATCGGCTTCACGATTTTGATTCTTTCGATATATTTCTCTCGATCATTCGAGTCTCATGTCTTTTTCAAGAGGGGACAGAGGAGCATGCCAATTACCGATCGCAACGAGTTCGACGATCGTTTTGCCACTGCCGCACTGTACGCTATTGTGCTTTTGATAAAAACGAGACTGCGCCTACTCGCCACGCTGCCGACTGCTAACAAATGCCGGTGCGAGTATGAGAAGGAAACGCGTTCGAGATGCCTGTAGGCTGTCTCGTTGCGAAACGAGCATCGCGAGCTCGCGGATACCGCGCGGTATTCGCCTCTCGCGCTCACTCGCGCGTAATATAAACCGCGCGAACCGCCGTCCATATCGCACCGATCCGCGGTGTCAAGGCCGCGTACATTTACATAGCTGTATTGCCGCAGTGCGAAGCCGAAGCGGCTACGGCCGCGGAGCGTTCCGTCGCTTGTTACCACTCGACGACGGTAGTCTGTCTACCCGATGTGTGCGCAGGGATTATATTGCCGCACTACAAACCCCCGTGTGAACTATAAATGGTGCGTAGACGGACGCCCAACGACCGGACTCCTCGTGTTTGCGCATCCCTTTCCGTACTTATTTCATCTAGACGTTTTTACGGAGTACGACACACATCGTGCTTCGGCAAAAGTAGGACAAGTTCTCGGACCTTGAAATACGAGCCTCTCACGTTCTGTCGCGCAAACTCGATCGTCTACAATGACGATATGCAATTGTGGATGTAAAAAATTGTAATTTTTTATTTGTTTATTTAGAGTGATTCGCGGTGATATGGAAATGATTTTTTAAACAATGAGAATTGGAGGATCGAAGTTTTTAAAAACCTTTAAGTTTTTGTCGTAACCATCTCTAGAAACATCGAACTGAAGTAATTCGCTCGGAAATTTCGATATTTTCGATTCATTATTTAATTGCAGCTCTATAGGTAATTATTTGCGATCGGCCATATCATCTGGCAATAATAATGGTGGTCGATTAGGCCCAGAGAAGCATAGAGAGATCCCACAAAACATGTCTTAGTATTTTTTATGTTGTCTAAATGAATTACAGAAAGACAATAATTACCTCCGTCGAGCGTTTTGGATGCCTAACTAAAAAGAAAACTCGTTTATTAGCCATATCACCCGAACTTACCCTATTCATATAACGCGTAGAACCCTTTAGCATGTCGATTCATACACATCATCCAAAACAATTATAATGGTACTTGGAAGAGTCACATAATCAGAATTAATCTTTACCGTACATGGCATTAAAACAGTGTAAATAATATTACACGAGAACATAAGTAAGTTAGAGGAATTATTGTGGGGAAGTTGCTAAAATGTCTGTGAACGAAAAGAATCGGACTCAGCCAGTTGGAAAAACGATATTGAACTTTTTCTTAAAAATATAGAGAGAAGCGCCGAAAAATGGCAGTGTCCCAGACGTAAGATTATGTTCAGCATACATATGCAAAATATAGACAGTAGCATATCCTAAAAGTGTCTCTGAAGAATCGTTATCCGCGGAGCGTTCCATCGCTTGTTTCGACTCAACAACGGTATTTTGTCTACCCCACGTATGCGTAGGGATTACATCGCCCTGCTATAAACTACAAATGGCGCGTCGACGGATGCTCAACGATCGGAATCGCTGCTCACCGTGTTTGCGCATCGCTCTCTGTACATATTGCATCTCCGCATTTGTACAGGACACGACACATCGTGCTTCGGCAAAAGTGGGACAAGTACTCGGACCTTGAAATACACGTCGCTCGCGTTCAATCGCGCGACCAATTACCCCGTTTATTACGACTAGTATGCAAATATTTGCCACCCGTCTGCGGTTCACGCACGTCCGAGTCGCGAAATAACTTCTCTATCGCGGTTGCGATCTTAACGCTGGCACTCGATGGCTCGTTGTTTGCACGTTGGCTTTCGGTGTGTCGCGAGCATACCGAAAGTTTAATTTCTTTATGACGGCGAACGAAATTGCTCGACGGCGGATCCGTGGCCTTGAAGATACATTCGTTTGAGTTTTGCTGGGTTTCTGACAGGGCGCAGTGCGAGTGTGCAGATTGGAACGATTTATGGAGCACGCGTACTCTGTCGGGAGAATTTCGCGAAGCGGGCAGCGCAGAAAAAAGTCGTATGGGAAAGTGTGTTAAATCGTGTATGGGCGGAATATGGCGAAATAGTAGGGGAAAGAATATTGGCTGGAGTATAATCTGCATATGGGTTTCGTTCAGTTCCGGAATTCACCCAGTACACTTTTCCACGATTTTTGCCAACCATCGCGAACGACCTCGAAAATGTTCGCGTAATCAATTCCATACACTTTGCCAGTCTTCGCGTGCAGCCTCGAAAGTTTTCGCGTAATCAACGTCATACTCTTTTTCAGCCATCGCGTACATCTCGAAAATGTTCCTATTGTACGCGATGAATGGGAAAGTCTGGAAAAGAGTATGGGATTGTTTACACGAAAATGTTCGATGCTGTACGCAATGGCTGGCAGCGTCTGAAAAAGTGTATGGGATGAATCTGGGAACTGACCAAAACCCATATTCAGATTATATTCCAGCCATATACCAGCCATATACCAGCCATATTCCAGCCATACTCCAGCCATACTCCAGCCATACTCCAGCCATATTCCAGCCATATTCAATTTTTAATACACTTTCCCGTGCGAGTTCTTTTTGCACGGGGAGCTTCGCGCGATAGGAGCGAGTCGAGACCACTTTGCAATTGCACCTCAAGTACTCGAAGCTGCGTTGACAAACGCCAATGTCGTTTAGAAATATTTTCATTCGGCAGTCCGATCTTTATCGAGAAATGTTTAGGAGTTTTCCCCCCGTTGAATCAGCTTATCTAGCTTCCTTGTATTTCGCGGACGTAGTCGATACTCGGGGGATGCGTAAACCCAGATATTGTACAACGTACGGTATACTGGTGCGAATGAGCGATAAGAATAGTGTATCGAGTATAAGAGGATTGAGAGCATGCCTTCGGTATTTAAGCCGTCAGAGGAGTTTTCTTTGTTGCATGCGTGTGTAGGAAGCGAGGCGAGTGATCGCATTTTATCGTGCCGGAGAGATATACAGGTAAAAAGAATTCTTATTATCTCTGATAGCGAGTGCCGTAAACTCGGGTCTTCATCGGTCGTGTTCGACGTCGATCCGCGCATGCACGTATTTATCAAAGCAGCGAGAGATGCTCGGGTGTTCCCAGCGAGTTGCCAGCGCTCTACCCTTTCTCATCGTCGTTTATGTTGAGTTAGTACAAGTTGTAACGTATCGGATAGCACGTACAACGTATTACCCTCGTGCGTTCTAGTTACCGAACGCAACTGCTCAACCCGCGCGGTGCAGTAGCGCAACTGAGATGAGATGCGTAACTCCGTAATTTATGGCCGGTCATACCTCGCCCGCTGTTCAGAGAAGCATCAGTCACTTCCGCGACTCGAGACGCATGCGAACGGTGAATCGTCATCAATCTTCCTTCGAGAACGATCGCTGTAAGAACTTTACGCTGATGACAAACATGATCGGGATGTCGCGCGCTGCGATTAAGTTATTACGTTATATTGGCGGCTAATTTAGTCCAGCACGCACGAGTCGATAAGAACAGTTCCAGTGACCGAACGCAACTGCTCTCCGCACGTCACATTAGCGTAACTGAGATCACTCTAAAAACAAGCGTGTTGTTAAGTGTCTTGAAACAAGTCACAAAACACATATTACATGTGTTGCGTCAACCCAATGGCATTAATAAAATACGCGTTGGTCGCCTTGCGTGTTGAAATAACACGCTTGCACTGCATCTTTTCTGTATTATCTATGCAAGACACTTTTTAGTGTTTCGCTACAGGACGCGCTTATTGAAATACACGTTATGTGTGTTGTTTCAAGGTGAACAACTCACTTGGTGTACAGGCACACGGTAGGCTACACGCTTAATAAAAGAAAGTTTGAATCAATCGCAATATGGCGAATTCGTGTATCGCACGATCATGGACACGCCGCACAATATTTTCCAGTGTCGCGTGTGTTGTTTTGAAGCTGTATTCGATAATAAGCTATTAAAACACCTTGTTCAACATCACCGATTTCATGCGTCTTTTAAAGTGCATTGCAATGAATGTGCACTCTAAAAACAAGCGTGTGTCAAGTGTGTCGAAACAACTTAGAAGACACATATTACATGTGTTGCGCCAACCAAATGCATTCAATAAAATACGTGCTGGTTAACAAACAACACGCTTGCACTGCATCTTTCCGCTATTCTCTGCAGAAGACACTTTTTAGTGTTTTTCTACAGAACACGCTTATTGGAATAGACGTTATGTGTGTTGTTTCGACGTGTTTAAAGCCGAACAGCGATAAAAAGCTATCGAAACACTTTGTTCGACATCAACGATTTGATGCGTCGTTTAAAGTGCAATGCAATGAATATGGATGCGGAGCAACGAATTGTTTACGAATCGGAAGTCTTTCAAGCAGCATGTCTTTCGAAAGCATCCTCGTTTGAAGGGTGCTGAAACAATGCACGTAAAGCGTGTAAAATTTAGACACTACGACATGTGTTGAGAATCAACGCCCCATGAAGCACGTAAAAAGCGACTACACGATGTACGCGCCTAAAGCGTGTTGGCACAACACGCTTGTTTTTAGAGTGACGGAATGCCTAACTCCGTAATTTATGACCAGTCACTCCTCGCCCACTCGTCAGAGAAACGTCAGTCACTTCCGAGACACGGGACGCATGCGAACGGTGAGTCCGTCGTCTAATCTTCCCTCAAAACAATCGCTGCAACATCTTTACACCGACAACAAACATCATCGGAAAGTCGCGACTCGCGATTACGTTATTGGCAATCAATTTAGCCTGCGCACGCACCGGTCGATAAGATTAGCGTGTTGTCGTGAGAAAACATGATGAATTTTAAATGGCAGAAAGGAAAAAATGCAAACTCGGTTATCCAAGATGATAAGAGCGGCCCGTCGAGAGATAAATGAGAGAGAGCTACGTGAAGAATGATGCGTGTAGTTTTATCGCGGCCTCGGCAGAATGGTCGATCGTTTCGGGTTCGGATGTGATAGATCGTCACGGCCGTATCACGGTGTGCCGAATCTCTCGTGCATTCCTCGGCAACTAAACATCTTGTTGCCGTTAGGTATAAAACCCAACCGTTCGCTGGAGCTTTGCCAGAAGCCTGAAACGGTGAATCCAATCTGGTGGATTTAAGCCGGCCGGTTGGTCGGCCAGTTTGCGCTACTCCTTCGCTGTTCCGGCCGGGCTTATACGCTGTACCGCGCGGGGACGAGAGTCGGAAGTTAATTCGGAGCATGGAGGTCGAGGTGTGATGTCGGCTCCGGTACCCTCGAAGAGCCGGAACGCCGGCCCAGTTTTACTTGCACATACAAACTTTTGTCCCTCTAGCGTATTCCATATTTGGACGTCAGTTTAATTGTTTTTAAAACTTTGCGATAACGCAAGCATGGAAAACGACGAGGCATTGAACGGACAATGTTAAGGCCGAATGCTCGAAAGAGATGTGGACGAGACGCGAAAGGACCGAGCGAGAATCGCGAGGAATTCGACGAAAGATATGGCGAACATGCAAAAGCAAGAAAAACAGAGCGAAATGGAATGTTTCGGCGAGGGAAAAAAAAACGAGGGGAAAGTTCGTCGCGAAATCCGAACGGAGGGATGGAATCGTGAAAGCTCGAAGAAGCTGAACGCGATTTACTCTCGGTGTGTTATATTACGCGAGCTCGAGACTGGTCCGCTACAGCATCGAGGGAGACTAATAGAATCGTAGGGGTATTTGTGCCGCTGGGAATCGATAAGCTCGTCCGCGAGACGCGTCGAACGCAGACGATGAATGTGTGCGCCCGAGGTGTCAGCGTGGCTTTTCCTGTGATTATACTCAGCCCAAGCCTGGAATATCGGATGTTCATCGGAGTGTGGATAAAGGGCTTAGCTGTTATTGCCACAACAAAAATACCCTGAAAATCGGAAACTTTCGCATCACTTCCTCCTCATTTTTCATTAAAAAAATTAATAAATCCTGTCCTATGGCAACGCATCTTTCGAATGTGAAAACATCAATCCGAAATTCTGAAAATCGGAAATTTTGACATTACTTTCTCGTCATTTCTTCATTAAAAAAAAAGTCTTGTTCTATAGCAACGCATCTTTGGAATGTGAAACATCAATCCGAAATTGTGAAAATCGAGAATTTTCACATTACTTTCTCGTCATTTTTTATTTAAAAAAATCTTGTTCTATGGCGACGCGTCATTCGAATGTGAAAACATGAATCCAAAATTCTGAAAATCTCGATAAAAACTCCAAAGTACCAACTCGATGGAACATTGAAATTCGCGAGGCCCAGCGAAGTCCCCAAGTCTCGAATGTAGTCGCGGGTTGTTTATTTTGTCGGGAATCAATCGCGTATCACGGTCGCCGTCGGTTGCCCTGACTGGCTCGAACAGTCCAGGGGCCGGGATTCTTCGACGGATCGATTTATCGAGACGTTTATATTCTGTATACAACGACGACGTCAAGAGCTCGGCGGTTCCCGAGGCAACGCTCACGCGCACCGTGTTCCGCGCTGAAGCGAGCATTGCACACAGCGCGGACAATATTCCCGCTGCGAGAGGATTGGATAGAGAGGTATGGTGTCGGCCGTCGGAGAAGGGACGCACGGCAAACCCGGCTTCTCCGCCGAGAGCGCAAAGTGCGCCGAGGAGAAAGCGACCCACTTGCGGCTCCGGTAATTATAAGCCTTGAACCAAGTAAACGAGTCGCGGGAGCGAGCAGGCCGGGTACATGAGACCGTGGATCCACGCGAAACACTGCGCCTGTAATGCTGGCGAGCCGTGCGCTTCGCAGTCTCTCAAAGCTGCACCGAAGTTGGCAATGCTGAAAACAAAAAGGAACGACACCTTAAAAATTGTATCGGAGAGGAGTGACACATAGAAAATTGTATCGCAGAGGAACAGCACGTAGAAAATTGTATCGGAAAGATACAACGTTTAGAAAGTTGTATTGGGGCGAAACGACACATGCAAAGTCTCATCAGAGAAATACAACATCAGAAAATTGTACCTGGGCGATACAACATTTAGAAAGCCGCATTGGGGCGAAACGACACATGCAAAGTATTATCAGAGAAGTACAACATCAGAAAATTGTACCTGGGCGATACAACATTTCGAAAGTTGTATTGGAGCGAAACGACACATTCAAAATCTTATCAGAAAAGCACAACATCAGGAAATTGTATCTGAGAGATACAACATTTAGAAAGTTGTATTGGGGCGAAACGACTTATGCAAAGTCTCATCAGAGAAATACAACATCAGAAAATTGTACCTGGGCGATACAACATTTAGAAAGCAGCATTGGGGCGAAACGACACATGCAAAGTATTATCAGAGAAGTACAACATCAGAAAATTGTACCTGGGCGATACAACATTTCGAAAGTTGTATTGGAGCGAAACGACACATTCAAAATCTTATCAGAAAAGCACAACATCAGGAAATTGTATCTGAGAGATACAACATTTAGAAAATTCTATCGCTGTGCGAGTATGACGTTACACTACAGCGATCGAGTTAGAACTACGAAACTATAAAATTGTTTGAAGTTATATTACACGTTGAGTAAGTTCAACGGACTATAGTATGGCAGACGCAGTATAGGATTTTTATAGCAGACGACATAAATCATCGTACAGGCAATAGTTTCCTTGGTGTTCTCATCTCATTGGCTCATCGATATGACACCGCGAACTATTAACTTGTTTATTCGAATATGGTTTATTGACGTGTGTTTCAACCTCAGCTTGAATATTTTTGGCACAAACATAGATCATTATACAGAGAAACAATATGCTAAATTTGGTTAATATTTAGTCGTTTCGACAATCACAGGCGCCTTCAAAAAGTCGCCAAAAACGCATATTTGCCGTCGTTTACCGGAGGGCATTCGGAAGTTAAAAATACCTACTGACAGAGCATCGCGAGAAAAATACAAAATTACACGCCGCTACATTAACCCAGCGACGGTTACCGGGAAGCCAAATTGTCACAGCACAAGTCAACTCCACCCAGAATCAAATACAATTTATTCTATTTTAATAACTACAACATCTCCTTTCGCCCCATCTCATTTGATTAAAATCAATTTCATTTGATTCAAGCAAATTCAGTTCAATCAAACCCGGGGCTAATGTAGGGAAGTTTTCGCAGGGGGCTTTTCGAATGGCTTTTTGTCCGCAGGAATCGCTCGTTGGACGTCGGATCCGTTGTGGAAGGCTCTCCCTGCTCCCCCTTTCCTGCTGCCGCATTGATCGGAAGGCTACACGTGCTTCTCCCCGACCATTCCGCTTGTACTCCGTGCTTAACCGCTAATACATATGGAATACCGTGCGGAACCTACGTACATTATTTGTTCGCGAACTTGCACCGAGTAAAATTTTCCGATAAACTTTGCACTTGAAAGACGGTTCCCCTGCCCAACACAGGGAGTATTTGTGATGTATGAAATTATATTTTCTGCGGCGTGTACTTTAGCTAACGCCAGTTTCATACATCGCTTTCCCGTGTCATAATGTCAGGGGTTGAAAATCCACGAGGGCGGAAGGGAAAAGCGTCGGCGAGGGTTGACGCGTAGGTGGTTTGCAGAAAAGTTGATAATTGGACCTTCGCAGACAGATATCGTGTCGGGGGCCACGGAGCGCCCGACGCGCATATACCAAGAGGTTTTACGAACACACGACCTGCAAACCGACCGACGATTCATCCGGGCCGAGCGCCGACGGTGGAGACCGTAGAGGCGGGTTCTCGGCGCTAACGCTATAAACTATTCAAATGAATTAAACCCCCTCCGAGCCGCAGGGATTACTGTGAGCCATTTCTGTAATCTACAGGGAGAAGGAAGATGAAAAATTGTGAGAAAGGAATTAAAGTACGGATGAATTCCCGGAAATATCGGATTGTCGTTAGTACGAAAGGCCGGAATCGCGATGGGATTTAATCCGATGATTTTTCGGCGAATTCCGAGAGGCGCGTCTGTCGCACGGATGGCAAACAGCCCCGAGGTGCGCGACTAACCGAAGTGGGGGACGGGAAAATCCGCGATAAAGCGGGCTTTATGTACACCGATGGAATGCACAATGGGAAAATATGTGAACATGTGAGGAGCAGAAACGGGACAAAAAAAAAAAATCGTCTCGTTCGCCGAGCGATTCTTCCGTCAATCCGGCTTTTACCGCGCCGAACAGACATGTATTTACATGGCTGTGTGGGTGATTTATGCAAAATCGGCGGAATTCGAGAATCCGTCAGTCATTGCAGTCTCGGATGCCAGCGCGGTCTCGCTTTGCGAATGAAAATTCATGAGGGCCGCGCAGCCGTCTGAAATTGTGTGCGTTATAGCGCCTGAGCAAAGGTGGATAATGAGTCGAAACGAAACTCTCTTGCGACGCCGAAACGGAGAGAACTTTTTTTTTTCTTGCGCGGATGGAACGGTGTTGAAACCTTATTGTCTTTAATGTACATGTTTAAGACTTGCTTGGACATGCAGATGCGTATTCGTTGATAATCTCCGACGATGTGGGACATGTTTTGATGTAACTAATCGTTGAAACACTTTTTAGTCGCGCATTCAATTTTGGGCAGAAAAATCTTACCTTATCTACAAATCTTACAAATCTATATGATATCTATATGATATCTATATATCTATATGATATATCTATATGATATCTATATATCTATATGATATCTATATATCTATATGATATCTATATGATCTATATTATATAAACTATATATATATATCTATATGAATCTACGTTAACAAACGAGAAAAAATAAATTCATCGGGACGTATCGAGTATGTTAACGTCCGATACTTGTTGCTCTCTGCCCCATTGGGTTTCTTGTAATTGGCTGTGGATTTTTTTGTGGTAACACCCCAGAACAGTGGTTGCGAGCGCGTATAAACTAATATATATTTTCAGTAGCATCGAGAACCGAACGGTTGCGGTTCGAACGATAGTGGCAGTACAGGGGTCGACCGCTGAAAGGCTTTACTCGTTCGGGCTTTATGATCCAATGATTCGGAATGATGCCATCCACTTTAACCGCACGAATGGCACACGCACACAATCGTGATACACGCAACACGTTCGCCTGGGTCACTAGGCAAATGCGGATCGATCGAGTGGGAGCAGTGGCGAGCGAACTCTCGAGTTCCTCGATGACAAGGGTAATCCGTCTTATTTTACCCACTATCAGTCTCTCGATTCACTCGAACTTTGGGCTCTCCGGATATTCGTACTGAACACCGCCTCGTTCCCGAGAGTCAACGACTTCGAGACATTTGTTTTGTGAATATGGAACTCCGCGTGGGTCTTCCTGTCTGTACTACGTGAAGCAAACATTTAAGTGACGGATCGAGAGCAAGTGCGTTGCCAACACAGCTCAAGAGAGAGAAGGTCGAATATCGCGTGTTTCAAGATAATCAATCGTGCGCCTCTCGGTGTGACATATTAGGATCGAGTTATTTCTTCCCTTTGCGTAATCACATTCTGGTCAAAGTCTAGAATCTGAGAAGAATCAGCCAAGCCCCCATCGAATGCAAAGTCGCTTTATATCGAAATCGAACGTTTGAGTTCTGGGTTCGCTGTTGACGTTCCAGTTTGTAGTATAAGGGCCAAAAACCTTTACTCTACCCAGTCTCTCGATTCACTCGAACTTTAGGCTATCCGGATATTTGTACTGGATGCCGCCTTGGTCGCGAGAGTCGACGACTTCGAGACATTCGTTTTGTGAATATGGAAGGCCGCGTGGGTCTCCCTGTCTGTATGAGTTACGCTGACTATGTGAAGTAAACATTTAAGTGACAGATCGAGAGCAACCGCGTTGCCAACGCCAGCGGAAGAGGGGGAAGGTCGGATATCGCGTGTTTCAGGATAATCAAACGTGTGCGTTTTGGAATGACATATTAACAGCGAGATGTTTTTTTTCTCTTTACGTAATCAGATTCTAGTCACAGTCTAGAATCTGAGAAGAACCAGCCAAACCCTCATCGAATGCAATGCTTTATATCGTTTTATATCGAATGCAATGCTTTATATCGTTTTATATCGAATGCAATGCTTTATATCGTTTTATATCGAATGCAATGCTTTATATCGTTTTATATCGAATGCAATGCTTTATATCGCTTTATATCGAAATCGAACCTTTAAGGTCCGGGCCCGCTGTAGACGTTCCAGCTTGTATAGTATAAGAGCAAAAACCCTTGGTGTTATGCCAATTCGAAAGATTCGTGCATTTCGTCCAGCCAGACAAGTCCCTATCGAATGCAAAGTCGCTTTACATCGAAATCGAACCTTTAAGTTTTGGGTTCGCTGTAGACGTTCCAGCTTGAAGTACAAGATTCCAAAACCTTTACTTCACTCGGTGCGAAAGTCCCATTTTCACACCTTGGGAAGTTAAAATTGGTGCGATACTCGGGCGAAAAACTTTTTCTTAACGCGTGCGCTTGCAACACCCGTCAGAAAAAGTTTTATCGCACTAGTATCATAAATTACCATTACTCCACCCAGTCTCTCGATTCACTCCAACTTTAGGCTACGCGGATATCCATACTGGACTCCGCCCTTCCCGCGAGAATCAACAACTTCGACACATTCATTTCGTGAATACAGAACTCCGCGTTGGTGTCCCTGTCTACACGGCGTCAAACAAGCGTTTAAGTGACAGATCGAGAGCAAGCGCGTTGCCAACGCCAGGAGAAGAGGGAGAAGGTCGAATATCGCGTGTTTCAAGATAATCGAACGTGTGCCTCTGGATGTGACATCTTAACATTGAGATGGTTTTTTCCCTTTGCGTAATCGGATCATAGTCGACCTGACTTCAAACGGATCAACCGGAATACCGCTGCGATATAACTTTGCCGATGTGCGTGCAGTACCATCGATAATTCATAAAACTAGATTTGCATTACGATTCGAGGTAATTGGCTGCGTGGATGATTATCGCCATGCTTCTATTTCCGTCGAACATCGGTTTCGCACTCCATTGGCTATCGATGAACAAATTATTAACGGGATGATCGACAATTTCACCGCTTTATTCCATCGCATAATATTTGTGGTAACATCAATTTGGCGAACCTTTGTCGAGAAACCATTCAGCGATCGTTGTTACCTGATTATAATGTTCTTCATTAATAATATTCGAACTATTGAATACGTCAAGGCTCATGACCGATTCAACAACGCTTTCGATTGAAACGCTATTATGCAAGCATTCGTAATCCAACCGATCTCGTACATACGATACAACATTTTTTTTTTTTTTTTTTTTCGTGGCTTATCGCTGAGCGGGCAGTCGGCGGCGGTTCGCGAACGATAATCTCCCATTTCAATGTTTATACTGCGTCGCCCGAAGTGAGTTATCTCGTGACATTCCGCGCGGGCGAGAGCGAAGTGCACTGGCCTCTCCGGGTTTATCGTTGCCCCTGGATCAGCTTCAGCCTCGACAACCGATGACGACGAGAGCGACAGAGCTCTTTCTGGCAACGCCGAGATTTGCTTGGACGATACCTTTAAATATATGGACACGCGATCGTGCACGCGTGAACGATTTACAAACAAACAAACAAAAACCTTTGCGTTGGTTGGAATTGTATTTCAATACACGCATATCGATCTTCGCGTATCCGATCCGGAGCCAATATGGAGATCGCAGAGCCGACATTCTGCTGTGACCTTGCAAGTGTATTCCGGTGTTATGCATAGCAATTATAAGTTACAATGCTGGGAGAAAAAAAAGAGTTGAACACTAAGCGAAAGAGGGCGGGAGGTCGACGGCTTTCCCGTCGAGCTGGGGATATTAATTACCTCGAGTAATTGACTTGATTGTTTGGTACGTTGAAATATATGAACATACGATCGTGCACGCGTGAAAGATTTTGAAACAAGAAAGAACTTCGAAGAACCTTTGCGTTGTCTAGAATTGTACAACCATATGCGCATATCGATCTTCGCATATCCGATTCGGAGCCAATATGGAGACGGCAGAACCCGCAATCGGTCGGGACCTTGCGAGTGGTATTTCAGTCTCACACGGTGAAAAGAAGATTGTACTTTTCGCAACTTAATCGAACACAATCGTCCACAATTTTGTATTTCTTAATTTTCCGATCGCACCATCTGGCTCTGGTTTGTTAGTACAAATAAAATTACAAGATAAAATTGTTAATCATACGGGAAATGAGAGGACAGGTTCATATATTCAAACTTGAACAAACGAGTTTGTAACTTATTCAACAAACATATTTTTACGAAAATTCGTATTCCGATTTTACGAAATTATTTTTTACTCTGCATGCGCCGCAATTACAACTTACAACGCCGGGAGAGAAATAACAAATAGCAAATCGTTTCGGAGAACAATGACACATGGAAAATTGTATTACAATTATAATATAATATAACTGTATGACAATTATAATATAATATAACTGTATGACAATTATAATATAATATAATTGTATTATAATGACCTCAAAAAATTGAGTTATTTGTTTCATACGCTAAAATATATCGACACGCGATCGTGAAAGCTTAAAAAAGAAAACTTCGAAAAAACCTTCGCGTTGTCTAAAATCGTACATCCATATGCGCAATACGGATCTTCGCATATCCAATTCGGAGTCAATGTGGAGACGACCGAGCCAGCAATCGGTTGTAACCTTGCGAGTGGTATTCCAGTCTCGTGCGCCGCAATTGCAAGTTACAACGCCGGGAGACAAAAAAAAAAAAAAGAGTTCAACACTAAGCGAAAGAGGGCGAGAGATCGACGGCTTTCCCGTCGAGCCGGGGAAATTAATTATCTCGAGTAATTGAGTTATGGGTTGTCGACGTGACCCAGAGACTGATTTGAGAGCTCTCCGTCGCGGGAGGGAGCCGGAGATTCCCCTACCGCGAGCGATGTCGCGAGAAGAAAAGGATAAAGATTCATTCATTTGGAGTCGCGAACGGAGTACTAGAAATTTCAATCGTCGGAACGAAGGAGATGTCATTTATTCTCCGAGCGGAATATCTTTCTTTGTTGCTTTTTGCCCGAGAACCGTTTTGTATGGAAACGGCTCTGGCGTAGGAAAAGTGAACTTTCGCGCTCTCTCCCGTCCGCCTCCGCGAATCGTCGCTTCCTCCTCTACTTTTCGTCCTTTCCGACTTACGCTTTTTCCATCTCACTTCCCGACGTATTCCGCTTTGTTCGCGCACGGACAGGGCGAAATATTCTACGGGCGTCGTTTGAGCTCACCCACGAGCCACACACTGTGCCGAAGCGCGAGCGTGGGCGGAACCGACGGTTACTGCGGAATATAAATACGCAAGCGAGCTTTTATCTAACGTTCTGACAAAGGTTGTTTTGGTGTCTGTACTACCCCTTAGTCGGATATATCTTTCGATAGAGCGAACGATGGATGTACCGTGTATACTTTGATAGAGCTCGACGCGCACCCTCTGAGTTAGGCGCGATATCTCCGTGGTGGAGCTACACGCTATTTTTCCTCTTGTTTTCGACATCGGAATTTCATACATTTGGCACAAAGTGAAACCGGGGATAAAGAATAACTCGCATGTAAATGAAGATACATTGAAATTTCCGCCGATCGCGATGCCGCTGAAACCGTGCCCTGGTCCTGATCGCGGCTCTTTGTCGGGTTAAAACAAGGTTTCGGAAAATGCATGTCATTGTTTTTTTTTTTTTTTTTTTGTCGGCCGAGAGTTTGGAGCATAGTGCGGAAAGTATGCATGGTACGGTAATGTGAGTACATTGTAAAAAAAAAAGTCGTAAGAAATTTAATGCAGTGGTTTTGAAAGTTTCTGCCCATAAACTTGTCCTATATTAAATTTCATGTACAATTGTGGTGAAAAGTTAATGTTCAGTATTTTTTAAACATTGGAGATATTTTACTTTTAATCATTTACCTTAATTTAGTTATAAAAGTACTTTAATTGCGATGAAAAAGTATATTAATTTTTCGTCACAAATGTACATTAAATTGAATTTACTAGTTTTTGTATTAAAACTTCCGGTCCGGTACATTAAACTTATAATTTTTATTACTGTGTACAGTGTAACAAAAATTCGTATGAAATTTAGTGTGTTAGAAGTGGAAGTTTTTATGCATAAACTTGCATATTAAATTTATGTACAATTGTGGTGAGAAATCAATGTTCGGTATTTAAAAAAACATTGGAAATATTTTACTTTCAAAAATATACTTTAATCTCACTATAAAAGTACTTTCATTCCAAGGATTTATTTTCATTTCAATGAAAAAGTATGTTATTTTTTCATTACAATTGTACATTAAATTTAAAATTTTTTCGTCCAGTTTCAAGAGAGAAAAAGAAGCTCGCAAGTAAATAAAGATCCATTGTCGAAATTTCTGCCGCTGAAACCGTGTCCTAATCGGTCAGTGTGCTTGATCGCAGTTTTGTCGAGTTAAAACAACGTCGAAACATTCCGGAGACCGCGTCATTTCTTTATTTATTTTTTTTCCAAATCGTCCGCGACTTTGGAGCACAGTACGAACAGTATACACGGTACGATAGTGTGAATGGAGACAGAAAAAAAAAAACAAAAACGAATTGACTGCCGTGGCTTGATTACTCTCGGACTGGTGCGTGGTCGGTGAACGATACGAGGGATCCGCGTTCGGCGAACAGCCTCGTTGAACGAATAAATATAATAAATCTATATATCGGTTATAGAGGCGAATGAGAGAATGGCGTTGGTTCGCACTGCAAGTGCTGTCTCGGTATACTGAGCCGGGGGCGGTCGTTACGGCAAGCCGCGCACGCCACACTAGAGTACATTGAATTTAAATTATCCCACGCGTTTTATCTCCGCTATATCTCTCTCTTTCTCGGTTAATGCCATATATATAAGCTCGTGTTCTCCGAGCGAGCCGCTGCGGTTTTTACGAATGAATTATGGCCGAGTGACTTCGCGGTCGGATTATCATCGATTTTCCACGTCTCTGGCCATGTTGATGAGTACGGTGGTATCTTATTTGATACTCGGACACCATTGTTACAGATAATTCAAAGTTAAATCGCATTATTGAACAATCTAACGAAAAATATATAAATTAAAAATAATGAGTAAATAAATAAATAAATAAATAAATAAATAAAGGAGTAAAGTGCATCCATGTCAAGGTTAAACGTGGTAGATTAATCTTCCACATTTTTTTATTATAGACGGGGAGAAGGATATAGAAAAATTACAATATCCCATGAGAAAAATTACCATACACGGAGTGAAGAGTGTGTAAAAAATTTCTCAATTTTCAGTGTTCACTAAATTGGGCATTTTTGCAGACAGGGACGTAGTCGTGTATCACACGAATATGGTAACTTTTTCTCGGCTGACGTTGTAATTTTCGCTGGACAATTTCGTCCATGTAGCCTGGCCATGGATTGGTGCGCGAAAACAAAATTGTATCGATTATAAGCAGAAGCCACGGATAATCCATATTACTCCGAAGTTGCCACGGCAAACAAGTACATGTTCTCTGGCCATGTTGATGAATCTGGTGATATCTTATCTACACTCTAACAGTATTGTTACACATAATGCAAAATTCAGTCACATAATCTAAACAAAGAGGCAAAGTGCATCCTTACCAACGTCGAACCTGGTAAATAAATATTTAATATTTTTGTATTGTACACGGGGGGAGGGGAGAATGATCTAGTGAAAAGTTGCAATATCCCCTGAGAAAAATACCACACACGGAGAGTGTGGAAAAAATTGCCCTACTCAGCAAAATAAGCAATTTTTACCTATAGCAACGTAGTCGCGTACAAATACGTTAACTTTTCCTCGGCCGACACTGCAATTTTTATTGGATAATATTGTCCGTGCACTCTGGCCGCGGATTGGGTCACCAAACTAACATTGTATCCGTGATATGGGGAAATCACGGATAATCGGTATTACTCCGAAGTTGCCCGCTGCAAACAAGACACGAAGCTGAGCTGGCGTATAAACTTGTTTAAGCCCTCCCATAACCCTTCGCTCTTCCATAACTCCAGATTATGTATAAACGAAACCGCATTATCGGAAAATAGTACTCTCCAGCCTGAATTAGCTGACCGTGAGCAAACAGGAGCCCTGAAACTGTGGAGTGTAAACGACCGGTGTAAACTTGGAGCACCGGTCGATATCCCCGATATCCGACGACTTATCGGTATACCCCATTTCGAAGTTAAATATACGCATTGGGGCGCTGCTGTGTCGTTGCAAGTGACATCCGTTCGGGTTTTACAGGGAAATAATCTGGGCTCGCTTTTGTCTCGAGTTTGGAATTCTGGCAATCGCCGATCGCTATAAAGCACGGTCGGGAGGCGAATAGAGTATAAACGTTCGAATGGCATGCGACGCGCAGAGCGGGAATTCCGTGAAAAGCGAAAGAGAGGATGAGAGGGACAGAATGAAAGCGCCGTTTACAGACGAATGAGGGTGATATGCAAATATAATTCTCATTCACGGTTCACGCGCTTGTTCCATCTCCGCCGTTCTCGCGAGACTCGTTGACTTGTTGATTCCCCAGCAAGCCGACAAAGTCTTAAAGAGCGGAACGGCTAATGAGACACACGAGTGCGGAAGCTAACGATAGAAGGGCATTCTTTTTTTTTTTTTAATTCCACAGGTGATGCGGGATCACAAATGAAAAGCAATCGTGTAACTGATCGCTGTTAAATTGGCCACTGCGCGGCGACTTGCGAAAGTCTGAAGCTACGCTCGTGCTAAATCGATGCATTAGCACGTGCAAACGCGAGGCCTTTAATCCTACGCTGATCTCCGTATTCATGACACGCACTACATAATTTCATTCGATGCGGCACGAGGTGGTCGTCTCGGGATGTGAATTGTAAAGATGTTTCGTGGTAAAGCGGAAGGCTGACGCTGTGAATTCGATGACAACTTTTTGATCCTCAAGGAGATGCGGGATCACATATGAAAAGGAGTTGTGTAACGGATCGCTGGTCAATTGGCCACTGTGCGGCGAATTGCGAAATTCTGACGCTATGCTCGTGCTGAATCGATGCATTAGCACGTGCAAACATGAGGCCTGTAATCCTATGCTGATCTACGTATTCATGACACGCACTACATAATTTCATTCGATGCGGCACGAGGTTGTCGTCTCAGGATGTGAATTATAAAAAAGTGTTCGCGCGTAAACCGGAAGGTTGAGTTTACAAATTCGATGACGATTTTTTGATCCTCCTGGAGATTCAGGAGAACAAATAAATGGCAATTGTGTTACGTATTGCTGTAATGTGGTTACGAATAAGTGCTAGGGGAGACCGGGGCAAAATGGTACAGCGGGGCAAAACGGGACGGTGAGGGCAAAACTCAGTTTTCCAATGATCTTTGGGCGCCCCATTTTGTCCCAACGACACATTCGCATTTTCCAACCCGTCTTGCCCCACGTACCACCATCGCCACCATCAAAAAGTTATTGGAAAATTGCGTTTTATCTCATTGTCCCGCTTTGCCCCGCTGTGCCATTTTGCCCCGCTCTCCCCTACATTTATAAAGTTGATACAAACTTTTACGTATCTATTGATTATAGCGGATGGTTTTTTCTATTACAGCAGATGTCCTAAACTTAGAATAACATTGATTGCAATGGATCGATGACAACTCCATAGTCGAAATTTCTATATTTATCCGATCCGGCATGTTTCCCTCAAAATCGGGATTTCGTTAAAAAAAAAAAACGAGTGTGAGCTCGTTGAAATAATTAAAGCCTCGGCGCGTCATCGAAAAGAGACTCGGTACGTGCGAGCCCTCGTTGCCAGCGGCGGGGACGACAAGGGGGAGAAGCGTACAGCAGACGAGACTCTGACACGGCTGAGACCGCTTTACGAGCTGTCCGTCTTAATTGGAACACGAACTCCGCAGAGAGTCAAGTGCGGCCTACACCTGGACGCGCCAGCTCCAAACGTTGTCGGCCACTGTCGGGTTAATATGGCCATGTATTTCATAAAATTATCTTATGAATCCATTTTTTTTTAAATTAGCGGACACCAGTCGGTTAGTAACAAACTGCCGGGTTAATATGGAAACGCATTTCATTTAATTAATCAATCCATTTTTTTAATTGGTGGACACCAGGCGGTTATTAACCAACTACCGGGTTAATATGGCCATGTATTTAATTTAATAAATGAATCCATTATTTATTAACGGAAACCAGCCGTTCATTAAGCCCTTTCCTGTCATAGAAACGTATTTCTCTATACGTTTTTGCCCCTATAGGGGCGTATGACAGTGAATCGGTTAACAAATTGCCGGGTTAATATGGCCATGTATTTTATTTAATTAATCAAGCCATTTTTTATCAACGGACACCAGCCGTTGATTAACTCCTTTACTGTCAGAGAAACGTATTTCTCTATACGTCTTTGCTGCTATGGGGGCGTATGACAGTGAAGGGGTTAACAAATTGTCGGGTTAATATGGTCATATATTTTATTTAATTAATCAATCAATTTTTTAAAATAACAGACACTAGCCGTTTATTAACAAACTGCCGGGTCAATATGGCCATGTATTTTATTTAATTAATCAATCAATTTTTTAAAATAACAGACACCAGCCGTTTATTAACAAACTGCCGGGTCAATATGGCCATGTATTTTATTTAATTAATCAATCCATTTTTTATTTAAGTTAACGGACACTAGCGATCGCGTTCGTTAAAATCGAAATTTCTTTGTTTCACCCGGGTAAAAAACTTTTCGACTCATCGCAGTCGACACAAAGAAAATAAAAATTCTGTATCGAGTGCATATACAGCACGTGTACGCTATCGCATAAATCACGCGGACCATCCATTATTGAACAGTTTTCACGGTTAATCGATTCTATGTGTAAAGTCCTTGCGCTGCGTATCGAACCTCGTAAATAATCTCGTCTGCAGTACATCCGCGCGCGGCCGCGTACGGACTTACACACACGATCGTGTTATTATATACTGTTGTACACACGCGAGAGGCTCGACAGCCGCGAAGAGTAATTATCGAGCGATAAAGCGCGCAAGGTGAACGCGAAACTGCTAGGAGCTGCGCCAGAGCGAGATCGCGAACGAATCTGCCGCGACCGTGTCGCCGGTCGAGGCTGTGTGCTTTACACCGATGCGGGAGCAACGCGTCGACGAAATCCTCAGGCATCGGGCGGTAATGGTAGTAGTAGCGGTCGGGCGAAGGCGGACGGTGGTTCCATTAGCGCGCGTGCACGCTTCGTCGTTAAGTTCATTCTCTCCGGATAAGTTACGTGGCTGCTGTTTCTTTCATTTTTTTTCCCCCCTTTTCTTTCCCGACCTTTTCGCACTTTTATTTCTTACTCGCGAAATAAAAAACCGTGCACGTACATATTTGCGTATTCTACTTTGTAAGAAATACACTCGCGGCGATGCGATGTATAATCAACGAGCGCGTTGTTGCGGCTTTCCGCCCTAGGTACGGACTTTCACTGAGAACAAAAAAAAAAAAAAAATTGCTTGGATTAACGAAAAGTCGCGGTACGCGGTACGCGATACGCTCAAAGCTGTCATTTATTTGTTACAAATAAAGCAGTGTTTTGTTGAACGATTATTTTCTTTAATTTACTCAAAATGTGTCGATTGAAACATACATTTTTGTTGTTTCAACAAAATACACCTTTGAACATATGTCAACTCGCATTTGCTTAATTCAATCATTTCTCTTTCTCAGTGTTCGAATTCAGAAACCGCAAATTTGGATTTCCGGAGATTTACCGAAAATTCTTACACTTCCGGTTTGAAAATCTCATTTTTTCGACCGGAAGTGAGGTCGTACCGAAAGTACGTCACTTCTGGTTTGAAAACCTCGTTTTTTCGACCGGAAGTGAGGTCGTACAGGAAGTACGTCACTTCCGGTTTGAAAACGTTATTTTTCAAAACCCTAAAGATGTCTGCATGACGTCAAGTTTCTTCTTTAGCGAGTCCCTATCAATGCAAGTCTTTAAAAAGTAAGAAAAAAGAATTGTTTACTCGTAGAATTTCTTTTTTCCAAGTGCATTTGCCCGGCGAAGTTTGTGTGACGCAAAACACAGCCATTATAACTTGATGAAATTTAGTCTCATGCAGACATCTTCAGGGTCATCATTTTTTTATCTCAAATTTCGGAGCTGTTCGCTCCACCGTTTTCGTCATGCATGTCTGTTGTACTGCTGTATCTGATCGTTTATGTGACTGGTTCATGCCGAGGAAGGTCAGGGACGCCCGGCTTGATTCACCAAACCAGCAATTTCAGTTCCCCGAGAATAGTCGCGAGTTGGCTTGAGCTATCGAGTTTGTTCTCGGGGGTTGGGGTGAAGTTGCACATACACGTAGCTGCTGTTTCTTCAATTTCTTTTTCTGTTCTTCCTCGACCATTTCGCACTTTTATTGCTTCCTCGCGAAAAACGAAGTACACTTACATATTTACGCATTCTACTTTGCAAGAAATACACGCTCGGCGCTCCAATGTATATTCAACGAGCAGGTTGTTGTTGCTCGGTCGCTTGCCGCTTCCGCTATAGACTACGGAATTTGGAAACTAGAAATGTAGATCTGGAGATTTACCGGAAATACTTCACTTCCGGTTTGAAAATCTCCTTTTTTTTTACCGGAAATACGTCACTCCCGGTTTGAAAATCTCATTTTCCGATCAAAAAATTTCGAAGCTGTTCGCTCCACCGATTTCGTCATACATGTCTGTTGTACTGCTGTATCAGATTATTCATGTGACTGGTTTACGCCAAGGAAGGTCAGGGACGCCCGGCTTGATTCACCAAACCAGCAATTTCAGTTGCCCGAGAATAGTCGCGAGTTGGCTTGAGCTATCGAGGTCGGTTTTGGGGATTGGGATGAGTTTGTGCATACATACACAGCTGTACGCGATTATGTATGAGCCAGTTTTCGCATCTGCCTCTCGGGCGAGTTGCGAAATTGACGCTGCGATGCTCCACCTGCACCGTCCAATCTATTTTTCCAACATTGGAGTGGACCGACATTGGAGAGCTCCGCCACCGGCCAAATGAGGCTTAAATAAAAATAAAGAGGAACTTAATTGTAACCACAAGATCGCAGGCACGAGAGGCGTCGGGGCCTCGGAAGAAACGGAGACGTTTACGACTATCTCGGTCCGTCTGTTGTGTGGAAGGGTTAGTCGCCGGAAATAACACTCGCCCAAGCCGGTTCCGTCCGCTCGACTGAAGTAACAGCGTAATAATGAGAGAGAGCCCGGTCTCCATCCAGGAAGGCAGTTCATTATCCCCTCGGGACTTCGCTGTTCCGGTTGTTCCACCTATTTATCCCTTTCCTCAGCCGCGAGTTTACGGTAGCGCAACCTGCTGTCACGAAGGACGTGTGCGGAGTACATAGTATTCCCAGCTTCAGGTGGTTGAACTGGATTCTTCGAACGGCGTGCGCTGAGCGAGACGGCGCGACGGAGTGAAACCCAGAAATAACATAATTTTCATCCACATTCGCAACCTTCTATTTCCGTTCCCACGTCGCATCTCTGTTTCGTTCGCGAAGGCTCGCTTTCGCTTTTCGTCCGAAAAGATTGTGTTGATTCGTTGTAGCAATACGCCCGTCTTAGCGTCGAATTTTAAAACGTTAGTTTCACTTAAGATCGATCTTGAGGTTGAACTTGATTTTGTTCGTCAGTCCGAACTTAGGATCGAACTCGAAGGACAATCGAATTTGCGTTCAGACTTGAGTTCGAACGTAAGATCAAACTTAAGCACGAAATCAAGTTCGGACTTAAGCACACAATGACTTTGGGTCATTCTTCGATTATAAGTTCAAACTAACATCTCAAAATTCGACTCTTAGGGTCGAATTTTAAGACGTTAGTTTGCTTAAGATCGGTTAAGTTCGGTCTTGAGATCGGACTTAAGATCGGATCGCAGTTCAAACTTGATGTCGTGCTTAAGTTTGATCTTAAGTCCGAACTTAAGTCTGGACTTAAATTCGATTGTAACTCGAATTCGATCTTAAGTTCGAACTGAAGATTAAATTCAAGTACGAAATGAAGCCCGGACCGAGGTTCGATGTTAAGTTTGAACTTAGAATAAATCTTAAGCACGAAATGAAGTTTGGGCCAAACTCCCATCTTAAGCTCGACCTCAAGAGCGATCTTGAGTTGAAACTAACGTCTTAAAATTCGACCCTTAGTCCGCCACGACGAGTCGATTATAATATAAATCTCGAGGGCCGAAGATCCAATTACTTTTGCCAAGTGTACGATGCTATTGCTGTACCTTTGCTGAATTGCCCGTTACGGCTATCCGTTCTGCGTCTCTTGTAGCTCCTTTCCATCTATATGCGGACAGCTCGAGAATCCTCCGGTACACGTCGCCGCGGCGCCACGGGAGTCGTTGCTCTGCAGTCGTCTCCGACGAGATTAGAGACTCTTTTCGTTTATTCTCTTATTCTGTACTTTCTCTCTCTCTCTCTCTCTCCCTCATTTATTCGTTGGCCGAGTATATTTTTAACATCACCGGCTCGATCGTGGAAACTACCAGGCCTGACTACGCGCAAGACGTCACCGTCGATCGCCGCAGTGACAACTTAACGCTCTGATACGAAAACCGACATACTGTAACTAATGCGTTCTTGAGTGCAGATCTGATCGGCTATGCGTTCTTTTATTTGTGAATGTTCACTGCTGGTGGATTTTTGTTTTATTGCTAACGGTACATTCGATTCGTTCCGTGGAATGCATTTTGTACTTTTTGATAACAAAAGAATGCTTATCGGAGCAGATTTTGTTTAAAAACTGAACCCTGAACTGAGCGCAGACTGGAATATAAGAACGCCTATTTCAGGTATACATGTGGATTTATCTCGAATATTTCTGGATTTAGCTGAACAGAATAGAAATGCATTGAAGAACGTACCCATATGGAGATGAGGGTTGACTCAGACATACGATTAATTAATTTATTTATTTATATATTCATTGTTCACGGGCAGAACCCATTTACAGGACGATAGAGAGCAACCGTCCAAAGTAACAAACAGAAACGATAAAAATCGCGCGTATAAATAACTCTCTCATTGCAAATATTCAAAGAATCTATCAATAAAAAAAAGCGAAAACATAACTGGTATATTTAGTATGCTAAGACCAGCATATGCTAAGAAGTAGAGTGTTTAGTGTGGCTGACACTTATGAGGGACATGTATTTTTAGAATAACGGGAAGATCACGGTCAGCGACTTCCTGAATTGTGAGATTGATCTACGGAAAAGTGGCACGAGTTCTGCAAGATATTACATAGATGACTCGAATAGCCCGGTATGACAAATGACAAACGTACAGATTACCGATTGGCGAGATGACTAGCGTCTTGATCGGACTTTCAAAAATAAACTGGCGATAAATAGTTGTGATCTTTATTAATAATATCCGCCCTAAAACCAAACACGTGTTGTTGACTTCGCTCGGTTGTAACAACATCTACCACTATGCGAAGCGATGCTGAATCGGAATTCGAACGGAGTCCATAAGAGGGTGAAACCTACGCGATTTCACGTGAACTCCGATGTCACAAACGTTTTTTCTCCTACTCCGAGCATCACCCGATTGCCCATTCGTCTCGTATCGATGTCGCGTACGCTATTGGGGTGGATCCGGGTTATAGAGGAAGCTTCAAATATAGACCAGCGTGCAAAAGCCAGTTCCCCGATTCTCTGTCGGGCGTTCGGGGTCGCAGCTGGAGAAACTGGGGAGAAACCTCGTAAGCGAGGCAGCGCGTAAATCTTGTTCTGCCAACGAATGAAATAGTGTCTGGTCGGTGAGCCGGCGTGCTCTATCTCCTCGGGCTCATAGTCTCCCCTGCAGAATTTGCACGATGCGCCCTCGCTCGCACGCCCGTTGCGGGCGCGTATCGCATATCACCGGCCATTACGCGGACGCGCCAACCGGAATGTAAATGAAGCACTCTCTAATCGTAAGTAGGCACGGTAAGACGGCCTCGCGCTAATGGTAACGAGTGTGAGGCATGGATGCGGTGTTATAGCTGCGCACAGCGTCGAGTACCCGCCTCTACCCAGAACCGGAATCAGGGTATGAGGCGGCTTCGCGTAGACGACCAGCTGTGGCAACCACCTGCACCCAACTCTCTCGCGATGCTCAGGAGGGAAAACTTTCGATCGTTTCACACCTACTTCTCGTTCCCTGGCTCCGCTCGCTCTACCTGTTATGTTCGGTTGCACGACTAAGTCCAGCGAAATTGGCGTTGACGATTTTTCGTTGAATGCCAGCAGCTTACGGTTGCCGAATTATTAATTAGTCTGTCGGACAACATGACTGCATAAGCGCAATGACCCGACAGCAATTTCAGCTTCGAAACTCATTGACGAACTCTCTCGCGGTTGAATGGCTTGTATCGCACCGAAGCACTACAAAGTGGCGAATTTACCTCTGGCCGTTGAACCCCGCGCGTTCCAAATTAATTGAACCGGCGCGGGTCTGCTATAAACTAATGGATGTTACAATGTAACGTCGAACCGGCAGATTGATTCGGGACAGGGTTTCGGGTATGAAACACGAAAGGGCGTTTTGAAACACGAACGACATTATGTTCGCTGTAAAAACTTAAGTTTCGAATGTAATAACATACAAGCTTTTCCGATTGGTGAGGAAACAGTACATTTTTCCATTCCTAACTGAGCATGTGATCCAGCGCTATGAACGGCAAGCAAATATTCCGGAACCGTTGTTCCATTCGAGAGCCGTGGTCCGTATTCATCACTTTAGACGCATCTCGTCCACCTATCTCTGCAGCATTCTCGGCCGCTCGCATCGTACGGTGCAGTCTCGTCCTTTGCCAGATGGGCGCATTCGGTCACGTGCGAGTTTCATCGGCGTGTCTGCGTATGAGTACATCTGCAATGCAAATTTACGTGCGCATACGCCGCAGTGTACGCGGCGGCGGAAGGAGACGGAGCGGTTAACGATTCACAGGGTGAACGCACTGTATGAAGAGTGCCGCTACGGGCCGGAAGAACGCGTAGGGTCACTGGTGATGACCGACCATTGAAAGAGGCGAGAATGGCCGGGAAGGGAAGATGGGGATTGGGAAGAAGAACGGCGATGAGGAAACAGCCATCGGTATAAGTACGGTCCGGAGAAGAGTGCAATTCACTGATTGCGAAAGTGAATCGATCAACATTGATCCGAATCGGAGCGGGAGCTGCGCGGGCTGGTCGAAAGCATTCGCCTTCTTTTCCACTTCGTTTGTAAGGTTCGAGGAATATAATTTCTAGACAATCCGATCCTTACTCTGCAACACTCCATATTGATCTTCATGGAATCGCTCACAGCGGATCTCCGACAGTTTATTCAAGTCTACATGTTCCGTTACCTCTGTTTAAAAAATTACTCCCATATCACTTGGAGTTCACTGATTGCGAAAGTGAATCGATGTGCATTGATCCAAATCGGTACAGGAGTTATTGCAGGCTTGTTGAAAGCATTCAGCTTGTTTTCCACTTCGTTTGTAAGGTTCGGGCTGTATAATTTCTAGAAAATTCGATCCTTACTCTGCAAAACTCTATATTGATCTTCATGGAATTGCTTACAACCGGTCGCCGATAGATTCTTCAAGTCTACCTGTTTCGCTTCCTCCGATTGAAAAATTACTCCCATATCACTTGGAATTCAATGATTGCGAAAGTGAATAGATCTACATTGATCCGAATCGGTGCAGGAGTTATGCAGGCTTGTTGAAAGCATTCAGCTTGTTTTCCACTTCGTTTGTAAGGTTCGGGCTATATAATTTCTAGAAAATTCGATCCTTACTCTGCAAAACTCTATATTGATCTTATAGAATCGCTCACAATCGGTCCCCGACAGATTCTTCGAGTCTACATGTTCCGTTACCCCTGTTTAAAAAATTACTCCCATATCACCCGGAATTGCCTTATAGACACTTTCATTTCAGCTATCCGGATAAGTGGTTTTATTCCTTGGAGTATCAAGCTACATCGCCGCTATTCAATGAAGGTTGCGAAGGGCGACCGATTCTCCGCTCTCGTTTCTCCGATCCGCGGCGAGACCGCTCGGGCAAGATAAATTGTTGAGCTTCCGTTTCCACCTTGCATCGCCGAGTAACGGAGATCGCTGATGCGAAGGATAAGGAGACGGGTCGGTGGCTGGTTGAGACTCGGCGGCGGACGCAGTCTCAAGTTGTGAGGGGGGCAATTGAGACGAGCGGCTGTTAATGGTAAGATTAATTCGCTGTCTTCTCGTTCCTTGCTTGAGTTCCGTTGCTAAGGTTTTGGCTAGTCCGCCGAAACTGGAGCGAGGTCGAGCCCGCAGAGCTGACAGATGTAACGGCGTGGCGAGCGCGTCCGCAGGACACGTTGCACAACGATCGATCCGTTTTCACGGCTCTCCATTCGCGGAAAGCCTTCTACATTTGGCAAGCCAAGAGAAGCATCAAACTAAAGAATCCTCGGGCCATTAACGGACACAAGCGGTACTCGTAATGACTTTACCGTTTTGCACGATCGCGAATAATCACCGATGGAAATTTGTTCGTCTCCGCAGCGATACAGCGCAGGTGTCTAATTGCCAAAGAGATAAAAGACCGAGAAAATGGGTGGCGCGTCCGGATCCAACTGGTGTGCTGCAAGTAGGTGACGACGACGACGACGACGACTTCAACGTCTCGCCCCGGAGTCCCTCGTTCGAGCAATCAACGAGCAATCCCATCTTCCGCGCCGGTGCAAATGCCGCCTCCGCCGGCAATTTGTTCCGAAGCCTTCTCAAAAGTTATTCAATTATCTTTGAGGTTGGTAAAGAGAAAAGTCTGTAAAATACAATGAGAGAGAGAGAGCTGAGATAGCTTCACCGCTGGAGGAAAGCTACTCGCGGATTTAGAAGGGAACGAGGAGTAGAAAGTGAGTGAGCTACGGTAGAGTTGCGGTCATTAAAGGAATTTGTATCCAAAGATCCCAAGTGTGAGAATGGACAAACAACCGATCTTGGCAACTTGTCAGTCGCGAGCGATCAATAACGATGGAGTCGTTGATCCAACACCGACGACCCAACTCGTCGTTCGATCAATGTAACACACAGCTCCGCGATGTGCGACGTCGCGCCGCAAAAAATAAAAGTTTGACCCGATAATGGCCTTTCGATCGCGCCCAACCTACGACCATCAGAGTCCGCAGCAGCTTCGCCCGTCTCGGGGCCTGCCGCGGTTCATTGATGGTTAGGTCGTTGGTTGGCTAACTCGCTGACTCTACAGTCTATCGGCACTCCTGAATTAATCGGAAACCGTTTACACCGGAATTCTCCGTGCATACCAATTATACCGTGAGCTCCTTTCGATTAATCGATACTCTTCATTCTCCGAGCCCTTTGAGAAGCCAGTGTCAGCTCCACTCCGATCTTATTACTATTTGCTTAAATCCTTCTGTAGTAATTGTTGAGTCCCATTCGGTACGCGGCAAAGTTTCGGCGAATAATTCGTTGGTAGCGGGAGATGCGAACCAATGAGCGGTCGAGTGAATCGTTAATTTCACTCCACTTAGTTGCATCTGACGTGGTTAACGGACTGTTTCCCGACTGGGTCGTTCCCCGTGTATTCTAATTAAACCTATCACTGGCGCTACTGCAGCCCGAGAATCTCAGATTGGGACAGGAGATCGTTGACGGTAGTTTTAAGCGTGATGAACCGCTGATTCTGACGGTACGGAGCTCCTCGTTCTTACGTATAGAGTGCACAGGAGTCCCCCAACGCGCGCGGCCGAACGCGAATAAGAGTAATAGGAGAGAGAGCTAACTGCTGAACGGGGCGAAGCGAATCGGGAAACGGATTTTGCGATAATACTCGTATAACTGTATTAAGGAGTGTTAGTCACGGCTCTCCAATTGTATATTTTGTTTCAATGCAGCTTTTGCGTGCAACTTCAAAAAAAGTACCAGAACGTAATAAAAAATCTTCGAAACAATTTTAATACTTGTACTGTAATATTCTTCCAATAATTTTGTATTTTGTTTGCCTATGTTTCAGGTAAGTCTGGAAATTCCATCAATCAACTTAAGCCGTTCGAACGATTGGTGCACAATTCACATATTTACGAAGATCCCAAGGTAGTATGTGATATAATAAGCTAATTGGACGGAACGGGAGATTCAAACGTTGCTTCGAATGAAAAATGTTTCGCGGCACATCCGTTTACGCCGTTCGCCGTTGTTTTGGTGTTTTCACAACAACAAATGTATACTCGCTTCGCTCGGTCGATCAACAACTTGGAGCGCACTCGCTCAGATAATTGGATTAAAGGGAAAACATTACTCGCCGAAGGTGGTTCGTGAAGCGCGTCCATGTCCGAGGCGTTGCCTCACGAGCGAAATACCGTAGCAGTTTCGCTGCTAATCACTCTTTAACCATTCTTTCTACGCTCAAAGTCATCATTCTTTCGTCGACGCGCTATCCATCAAAGTATTGTTACGACGGTGCGAAATCAACAACGAGCGTATTTGGTTTTAGGGGGGATATTATTAATTACAATCACGACTATTAATCTCACGCACTCGTGTGATTGCAACACTCGTGAGAAAAAGTTTTATCGCACTTGTATCGTAATGTACTGTTCCCCAACGCATGCACGGAAAATCTCGTTCTCTGGTGCTATGAAGTGAGCGCAGAAAGTCACTTTATCGCATCGCGTGCGAGAAATATACTGCACATGCCTACAAACGCACCATGGTCTTTTTTCTCGCACTAGTGCGAGAAAGTACCTTTCTGCGTACACTTCCTGAAAAGGAAAAACGTAATTTTCGTGAATTTGTGAGGAAAAATTATGTGAATTACATGGGCGTACAAAGGCATTTTCACACTGGTCAAGAACTTCCTTTAAAATTCTTCAAGATCTTTCTTTATACTTAATTGGAAATAAATGAAGTATTAAGAAAAATCTCATTGCAACCGTTGCAATTTTTATACCCGTTGAGGTAGAAAAATAAGCGTTACGATCCAATAGGTTTAGCAATTCCAGTCTCCGACCATAGAGCTGTAGTTAAAAATTCACGAAAACTTCGCTCAACTGATGAAGTAGTCCACGCATTTCACATCTAACTTCACAAGAACACTACACTGACTCCGACCATAGAGCAGTGCAGTACAAGATAATCGCGCAGTAAATTCCTTCTCGGTCGAGGGTTGGCCGCAGCTAACTTAGCAATAGGTAGATGACGATTCACGAGGGACTCTACTGTACAAGTATTTGAGGGTCTCCGCCCGTCAGGTGGAAGAACCGCGGGGCTAGAGCGATCGAGGTCGTCTGGCCTGCCTTCATCCCTTTCCTCGCGGCATGGTTGCGCATCGCGCATCGACCTCACGCTCTCGCGAACTGTTACGTGTCAGTCACGCCTTCGCTTTCGCTTTCTCCTCGCGTGCCACTACTCGTTCGCCGGCACGACCGACTCTCACACTGTTATCGTTCTTGTACGTATACGCGTAGGCGGAAGGATCGTTTCGTACCAAGGTATCCAGTCTGTCATCCCTCCCGGAGACCGTTTACCTGCCTGTCTGCTCTTCTGCTTACCTGCTTACTCGCCTCTCATCCTTATCCCACGTCGCGCATCTCCATCGACCCATCCGCACTCTCGTATCAGTCGAAACGCCATCTCAATGGATTCATCGACTTCATCGCGACGTTTCGCCAGCCCCAACATTCCGCGTATCGCCTGACACTCCGTTTTCGACATGCTTGAACGCTCGTCGACTCTTGAAAGACTTCTTTACTCGTGTCCTTCGTCGATACGTTGAGAAGTTTAACGATAACGACTTTGATCTAAATAAATCGAGGTTTTGATTTCACAATCGCGAGTGAGAATAATCTAGAGATTAATTCGTTTCCCTCGGTCATAGCTCGGCTCGCTGCTGGAGAAATCATGATTTTTCTGCGACCTTGCGACGCTATTAGGATCAGGGTTGTGTTTCACGACGCCGATAGCAGCCGGCTGAGGTACTGCAGTCTAGCTTGTATAGCGACCTCGCCCGTTAATAGTACCAGCTACACAACATCGGCGGATAAAAAAAGAACCGTCACTTTCTATTGATTCGCTTGGTGAGCTCAACTCGACGAAGGAAGGGTCAACGTTGAGGATCCATATCTCAATGTCGCCCTGCGATGTTTCCGGACATGATCGAATTTCAAGAGTTTAGTTTGAACTTAAGATTGCTCTTGAGATCGAAGTTTGGTTCGAACTTAATTTCGTAGTTATGATCTGAGTTAAGTTCCAACTTGATTTCGGGCTTAAGTTTGATCTTAAGTTCGGACTCAAGTCTGAACTCAAATTCGATTGTGGTTCGAGTTCGATATTAAGTTCGAACTCAAGTTCAAATTTAAGATCAAACTTAAACACGAAATCAAGATCGAACTGACGTTTGATCTTGAGAACTTAAGATAGATCTTAAGCACGCAATGAAGTTCGGGCCAAACATGGATCTTAATTTCGATCTCAAGAGCGATCTTAAGTTCAAACTAACGTTTTAAAATTCACCCTAAGAGGAGCGAGTACGGGAAGCGAAGTAGCAAAAGAGAGCCAGGAGCAGCTTACCGTTGAATCGAACTGTAACAACCGCTCAGTGTTCGATGGAAAATCTGTGCTGACAGCAGCCGATAGCAGTCGGCTGAGCTACTGCTAGTCGGTCGTTCATTCCAATAGATACACAGCATCGGCGGATAAAAGAAGAACCATCACTTTCCATTGATTCGCTCGTTGAGTTCAACTCGACGAAGGATCAACGTTGAGGGTCCATATTTCAATGTCGTCCAGCAATGTGTCCGGCTTGCGAGGCTAGTAAATCGCCGATGGGGGTAAACGTTCGCTGAAACTTTCGAGCGTCTGGCAAAGTGGTATAAGAGGAGCGAGTGCGGCAGGTCGAAGTAGCAAAAGGAAAGCAGGAGCAGCTTGCTGTTGAATCGAACCGTGACAACGCTCGGTGTTCCACGGAAGATCTGCGCTGGTGGGTAGTCCAGTCACGTAGTGGCTTTACGCGGTGACTCGCGAGAACGTTGAAATTGAAGAGCTCTTTTTGAAAAGCCGCCATCGTTGCGGGTCTTCGCAGCGGCGCGCGGCCAGAATATAACCGAGGAAAAGCGAACTGGCGAAAGGGCTTTTTTCTTCTCCATCTTCCTTTTCTTCTCCGAGGGCGGTTGCGCGATCGTCCACAGCGGATAGACGCAAACGCACCCACCCGGCTGTTAAGCCAAAGGAGGAACGTCATTGATAGGTCGCGATGACCCTCGAGACTTAACGAGCGATCGTTGACGAAAAAAAGCTTTTGGTTTAGAACGCTGTAACTCTAACGGTTTATGCGCCAGTTATCTGTTAACCTGCTGAAGAATGCCCGATGGTC